>JBAPLH010000305.1:0-53083 GCA_037897445.1 Ceriops zippeliana | reverse complement strand
GATTGCAAACACATTTTTTGATACATTCATGATGAAATATAACACATGTGGTTAAAACAACCTAGTATATTAAATTGAATCAAACAAGCATAAACACCAATAAAAATCCAAATCTATTTAAATCCATCAGCCAAAGGTGCCATTCATCACGGTTTGCATTTCGTACAAAAGTTAACTGGTTTAATTCCTAAATAATGAGAATTTCTCATCACCTCATGTTAATTAGGCTCCTCTTGTTCTTACCAGGGACTATTTTTCATGCAATAACCTTGAAATTAACTTTTGATTCTTTCTTAACAACTATATTCATTATGAAAAAAATGCCCATGGACCATCTATAAGATGAATTCATTCAATTTAACAAACAATGGAGTCCTTGATTTTGAATTGCATTTCTTATTGATATTAATTATAGAATTCAAAAATAGAGAGTTCCTCCTATTATTTCTAGTTATCTAGTTTCCTCTTTTGATTGCAAACTCATTTTTTGATACATTCATCATGAAATATAACACATGTGGTTAAACAACCTAGTATATTAATTGAATCAAACAAGCATAAACACCAATAAAAATCCAAATCTATTTAAATCCATCAGCCAAAGGTGCCATTCATCACGGTTTGCATTTCGTACAAAAGTTAACTGGTTTAATTCCTAAATAATGAGAATTTCTCATCACCTCATGTTAATTAGGCTCCTCTTGTTCTTACCAGGACTATTTTTCATGCAATAACCTTGAAATTAACTTTTGATTCTTTCTTATCAACTATATTCATTATGAAAAAAATGCCCATGGACCATCTATAAGATGAATTCATTCAATTTAACAAACAATGGAGTCCTTGATTTTGAATTGCATTTCTTATTGATATTAATTATAGAATTCAAAAATAGAGAGTTCCTCCTATTATTTCTAGTTATCTAGTTTCCTCTTTTGATTGCAAACTCATTTTTTGATACATTCATCATGAAATATAACACATGTGGTTAAACAACCTAGTATATTAATTGAATCAAACAAGCATAAACACCAATAAAAATCCAAATCTATTTCAATCCATCAGCCAAAGGTGCCATTCATCACGGATTGCATTTCGTACATAAGTTAACTGGTTTAATTCCTAAATAATGAGAATTTCTAATCACCTCGTGTTAATTAGGCTCCTCTTTTTGTTACCAGGACTATTTTTCATGCAATAAGCTTGAAATTAACTTTTGTTTCTTTCCTAATAACTATATTCATTATGATAAATATGCACATGGACCATCAATTACATGAATTCGTTCAATTTAACAAACAATGGTGTCGTTGATTTTGAATTGCATTTCTTATTGATATTAATTGTTGAATTAAAAAATAGAGAGTTCCTCGCATCATTTTTGGTTAGCAAGTTTCCTCTTTTGATTCCAAACACACTTTTTGATACATTGAGTATGAAATATAACACATGTGGCTAAACAACCTAATATCTTAATTGAATCAAACATGTATAAACATCAATGAAACACCAAATCTATTTAAATCCGTCATCTAAAGGTGCCATTCTTCATGGTTTGCATGTCGTACAAATGTTAACTGGTTTAATTCCTAAATAATGAGAATTTCTAATCACCTCGTGTTAATTAGGCTCCTCTTGTTGTTACCAGGACTATTTTCCATGCAATAACCTTGAAAAGAACTTTTGTTTCTCTCTTAATAACTATATTCATTATGAAAAAAATGCCCGTCTGACCATCAAATTACATGAATTCATTCATTTTAACAAACAATGGAGTTCATGATTTTAAATTGCCTTTCTTATTGATATTAATTATAGAATACAAAAATAGAGAGTTCCTCCCATCATTTTTGTCAAGCAAGCCTCCTCTTTTGATTCCAAAACACACTTTTTGACACATTTACCATGAAATAATGACACATTTTGTACAAAAGTTAACTGGTTTAATTATTAAATAATGAGAATTTCTAATTACCTCATGTTAAATTAGGCTCCTCTTGTTGTTACCAGGACTATTTTCCATGCAATAACCTTGAAAAGAACTTTTGTTTCTCTCTTAATAACTATATTCATTATGAAAAAAATGCCCGTCGACCATCAATTACATGAATTCATTCAATTTAACAAACAATGGAGTTCTTGATTTTGAATTGCATTTCTTATTGATATTAATTATAGAATTCAAAAATAGAGAGTTCCTCCCATCATTTCTGGTTATCAAGTTTTTTCTCTTTTGATTCCGAACACATTTGTTGATACATTGATCATGAAATATAACTCATGAGGTTAAACAACCTAGTATATTAATTGAATCCAACAAGCATAAACACCAATAAAAATCCAAATCTATTTAAATCCATCAACGAAAGGTGCCATTCATCACGGTTTGCATTTCGTACAGATGCTAACTGGTTTCATTATTAAATAATGAGAATTTTTAATCACCTCATGTTAATTATGCTCCACTTGTTGTTACCAGGACTATTTTCCATGCAATAACCTTGAAAAATTAACTTTTGATTTCTTTCTTAACAACTATATTCATTATTATGAAAAAAATGCCCATGGACCATCTATAAGATGAATTCATTCAATTTAACAAACAATGGAGTCCTTGATTTTGAATTGCATTTCTTATTGATATTAATTATAGAATTCAAAAATAGAGAGTTCCTCCTATTATTTCTAGTTATCTAGTTTCCTCTTTTGATTGCAAACACATTTTTTGATACATTCATCATGAAATATAACACATGTGGTTAAACAACCTAGTATATTAATTGAATCAAACAAGCATAAACACCAATAAAAATCCAAATCTATTTAAATCCATCAGCCAAAGGTGCCATTCATCATGGATTGCATTTCGTACATAAGTTAACTGGTTTAATTCCTAAATAATGAGAATTTCTTATCACCTCGTGTTAATTAGGCTCCTCTTGTTGTTACCAGGACTATTTTTCATGCAATAACCTTGAAATTAACTTTTGATTCTTTCTTAATAACTATATTCATTATGAAAAAAAAAGTTCATAGACCATCTATAACATGAATTCATTCAATTTAATCAAACAATGGAGTCCTTGATTTTGAATTGCATTACTTTTAGATATTAAATTGAATCAAACATGTATAAACATCAATAAAACTCCAAATCTATTTAAATCCGTCATCTAAAGGTGCCATTCTTCATGGTTTGCATTTCGTAAAAATGTTAACTGGTTTAATTCCTAAATAATGAGAATTTCTAATCACTTCGTGTTAATTAGGCTCCTCTTGTTGTTACCAAGACTATTTTTCATGCAATAACCTTGAAATTAACTTTTGTTTCTTTCCTAATAACTATATTCATTATGATAAATATGCACGTGGACCATCAATTACATGAATTCATTCAATTTAACAAACAATGGAGTCGTTGATTTTGAATTGCATTTCTTATTGATATTAATTGTTGAATTCAAAAATAGAGAGTTCCTCGCATCATTTTTGGTTAGCAAGTTTCCTCTTTTGATTCCAAACACACTTTTTGATACATTGAGCATGAAATATAACACATGTGGCTAAACAACCTAGTATATTAATTGAATCAAACATGTATAAACATCAATAAAACTCCAAATCTATTTAAATCCGTCATCTAAAGGTGCTTTTCTTCATGGTTTACATGTCGTACAAATGTTAACTGGTTTAATTCCTAAATAATGAGAATTTCTAATCACCTCGTGTTAATTAGGCTCCTCTTGTTGTTACCAGGACTATTTTTCATGCAATAATCTTGAAATTAACTTTTGTTTCTTTCATGATAAATATTTTCATTTTGACAAAAAAAATGCCCGTGGACCATCAATTACATGAATTCATTCAATTTAACAAACAATGGAGTTCATGATTTTGAATTGCCTTTCTTATTGATATTAATTATAGAATACAAAAATAGCGAGTTCCTCCCATCATTTCTGGTTATCAAGTTTTCTCTTTTGATTCCGAACACATTTTTTTGATACATTGATCATGAAATATAAACTCATGAGATTAAAAACCTAGTATATTAATTGAATCCAAACAAGCATAAACACCAATAAAAATCCAAATCTATTTAAATCCATTAACGAAAGGTGCCATTCATCACGGTTTGCATTTCGTACAGATGCTAACTAACTGGTTTCATTATTAAATAATGAGAATTTTTAATCACCTCATGTTAATTAGCCTCCTCTGGTTATTACCAGGACTATTTTCCATGCAATAACCTTGAAAAGAACTTTTGTTTCTCTCTTAATAACTATATTCATTATGAAAAAAATGCCCGTGGACCATCAATTACATGAATTCATTCAATTTAACAAACAATGGAGTCCCTTCATTTTGAATTGCATTTCTTATTGATATTAATTAGAGAATTCAAAAATAGAGAGTTTCTCCTATTATTTCTAGTTATCTAGTTTCCTCTTTTGATTTGCAAACACATTTTTTGATACATTCATGATGAAATATAAAACACATGTGGTTAAACAACCTAGTATATTAATTGAATCAAAGAAGCATAAACACCAATAAAAAAATCCAAATCTATTTAAATCCATCAGCCAAAGGTGCCATTCATCACGGTTTGCATTTCGTACAAAAGTTAACTGGTTTAATTCCTAAATAATGAGAATTTCTCATCACCTCATGTTAATTAGGCTCCTCTTGTTCTTACCACCAGGACTATTTTTCATGCAATAACCTTGAAATTAACTTTTGATTCTTTCTTAACAACTATATTCATTATGAAAAAAAATGCCCATGGACCATCTATAAGATGAATTCATTCAATTTAACAAACAATGGAGTCCTTGATTTTGAATTGCATTTCTTATTGATATTAATTATAGAATTCAAAAATAGAGAGTTCCTCCTATTATTTCTAGTTATCTAGTTTCCTCTTTGATTGCAAACTCATTTTTTTGATACATTCATCATGAAATATAACACATGTGGTTAAACAAACCTAGTATATTAATTGAATCAAACAAGCATAAACACCAATAAAAATCCAAATCTATTTAAATCACCATCAGCCAAAGGTGCCATTCATCACGGATTGCATTTCGTACATAAGTTAACTGGTTTAATTCCTAAATAATGAGAATTTCTAATCACCTCGTGTTAATTAGGCTCCTCTTTTTTGTTACCAGGGACTATTTTTCATGCAATAACCTTGAAATTAACTTTTGTTTCTTTCCTAATAACTATATTCATTATGAAAAAAATATGCACATGGACCATCAATTACATGAATTCATTCAATTTAACAAACAATGGTGTCGTTGATTTTGAATTGCATTTCTTATTGATATTAATTGTTGAATTAAAAAATAGAGAGTTCCTCGCATCATTTTTTGGTTAGCAAGTTTCCTCTTTTGATTCCAAACACACTTTTTGATACATTGAGTATGAAATATAACACATGTGGCTAAACAACCTAATATCTTAATTGAATCAAACATGTATAAAACATCAATGAAACACCAAATCTATTTAAATCCGTCATCTAAAGGTGCCATTCTTCATGGTTTGCATGTCGTACAAAAATGTTAACTGGTTTAATTCCTAAATAATGAGAATTTTCTAATCACCTCGTGTTAATTAGGCTCCTCTTGTTGTTACCAGGACTATTTTCCATGCAATAACCTTGAAAAGAACTTTTGTTTCTCTCTTAATAACTATATTTCATTATGAAAAAAAATGCCCGTCGACCATCAATTACATGAATTCATTCATTTTAACAAACAATGGAGTTCATGATTTTAAATTGCCTTTCTTATTGATATTAATTATAGAATACAAAAATAGAGAGTTCCTCCCATCATTTTTGTCAAGCAAGCCTCCTCTTTTGATTCCAAAACACACTTTTTGACACATTTACCATGAAATAATGACACATTTTGTACAAAAGTTAACTGGTTTAATTATTAAATAATGAGAATTTCTAATTACCTCATGTTAATTAGGCTCCTCTTGTTGTTACCAGGACTATTTTCCATGCAATAAACCTTGAAAAGAACTTTTGTTTCTCTCTCTTAATAACTATATTCATTATGAAAAAAAAATGCCCGTCGACCATCAATTACATGAATTCATTCAATTTAACAAACAATGGAGTTCTTGATTTTGAATTGCATTTCTTATTGATATTAATTATAGAATTCAAAAATAGAGAGTTCCTCCCATCATTTCTGGTTATCAAGTTTTCTCTTTTGATTCCGAACACATTTGTTGATACATTGATCATGAAATATAACTCATGAGATTAAACAACCTAGTATATTAATTGAATCCAACAAGCATAAACAAGAATAAAAATCCAAATCTATTTAAATCCATCAATGAAAGGTGCCATTCATCACGGTTTGCATTTCGTACAGATGCTAACTGGTTTCATTATTAAATAATGAGAATTTTTAATCACCTCATGTTAATTAGGCTCCTCTAGTTGTTACCAGGACTATTTTCCATGCAATAACCTTGAAAAGAACTTTTGTTTCTCTCTTAATAACTATATTCATTATGAAAAAAATGCCCGTGGACCATCAATTACATGAATTCATTCAATTTAACAAACAATGGAGTTCTTGATTTTGAATTGCATTTCTTATTGATATTAATTGTTGAATTCAAAAATAGAGAGTTCCTCGCATCATTTTTGGTTAGCAAGTTTTCTCTTTTGATTCCAAACACACTTTTTGATACATTGAGCATGAAATACAACACATGTGGCTAAACGACCTAGTATATTAATTGAATCAAACATGTATAAACATCAATAAAACACCAAATCTATTTAAATCCGTCATCTAAAGGTGCCATTCTTCATGGTTTGCATGTCGTACAAATGTTAACTGGTTTAATTCCTAAATAATGAGAATTTCTAATCACCTCGTGTTAATTAGGCTCCTCTTGTTGTTACCAGGACTATTTTCCATGCAATAACCTTGAAAAGAACTTTTGTTTCTCTCTTAATAACTATATTCATTATGAAAAAAATGCCCGTCGACCATCAATTACATGAATTCATTCAATTTAACAAACAATGGAGTTCATGATTTTAAATTGCCTTTCTTATTGATATTAATTATAGAATACAAAAATAGAGAGTTCCTCCCATCATTTTTGTCAAGCAAGCCTCCTCTTTTGATTCCAAAACACACTTTTTGACACATTTACCATGAAATAATGACACATTTTGCATAAAAGTTAACTAGTTTAATTATTAAATAATGAGAATTTCTAATTACCTCATGTTAATTAGGCTCCTCTTGTTGTTACCAGGACTATTTTCCATGTAATAACCTTGAAAAGAACTTTTGTTTCTCTCTTAATAACTATATTCATTATGAAAAAAATGCCCGTCGACCATCAATTACATGAATTCATTCAATTTAACAAACAATGGAGTTCTTGATTTTGAATTGCATTTCTTATTGATATTAATTATAGAATTCAAAAATAGAGAGTTCCTCCCATCATTTCTGGTTATCAAGTTTTCTCTTTTGATTCCGAACACATTTTGTTGATACATTGATCATGAAATATAAACTCATGAGATTAAACAACCTAGTATATTAATTGAATCCAACAAGCATAAACACCAATAAAAATCCAAATCTATTTAAATCCATCAACGAAAGGTGCCATTCATCACGGTTTGCATTTCGTACAGATGCTAACTGGTTTCATTATTAAATAATTAGAATTTTTAATCACCTCATGTTAATTAGGCTCCTCTGGTTGTTACCAGGACTATTTTCCATGCAATAACCTTGAAAAGAACTTTTGTTTCTCTCTTAATAACTATATTCATTATGAAAAAAATGCCAGTGGACCATCAATTACATGAATTCATTCAATTTAACAAACAATGGAGTCCTTCATTTTGAATTGCATTTCTTATTGATATTAATTATAGAATTCAAAAATAGAGAGTTTCTCCTATTATTTCTAGTTATCTAGTTTCCTCTTTTGATTGCAAACACATTTTTTGATACATTCATGATGAAATATAACACATGTGGTTAAACAACCTAGTATATTAATTGAATCAAAGAAGCATAAACACCAATAAAAATCCAAATCTATTTAAATCCATCAGCCAAAGGTGCCATTCATCACGGTTTGCATTTCGTACAAAAGTTAACTGGTTTAATTCCTAAATAATGAGAATTTCTCATCACCTCATGTTAATTAGGCTCCTCTTGTTCTTACCAGGACTATTTTTCATGCAATAACCTTGAAATTAACTTTTGATTCTTTCTTAACAACTATATTCATTATGAAAAAAATGCCCATGGACCATCTATAAGATGAATTCATTCAATTTAACAAACAATGGAGTCCTTGATTTTGAATTGCATTTCTTATTGATATTAATTATAGAATTCAAAAAATAGAGAGTTCCTCCTATTATTTTCTAGTTATCTAGTTTCCTCTTTTGATTGCAAACTCATTTTTTGATACATTCATCATGAAATATAACACATGTGGTTAAACAACCTAGTATATTAATTGAATCAAACAAGCATAAACACCAATAAAAATCCAAATCTATTTAAATCCATCAGCCAAAGGTGCCATTCATCACGGTTTGCATTTCGTACAAAAAGTTAACTGGTTTAATTCCTAAATAATGAGAATTTCTCATCACCTCATGTTAATTAGGCTCCTCTTGTTCTTACCAGGACTATTTTTCATGCAATAACCTTGAAATTAACTTTTGATTCTTTCTTAACAACTATATTCATTATGAAAAAAATGCCCATGGACCATCTATAAGATGAATTCATTCAATTTAACAAACAATGGAGTCCTTGATTTTGAATTGCATTTCTTATTGATATTAATTATAGAATTCAAAAATAGAGAGTTCCTCCTATTATTTCTAGTTATCTAGTTTCCTCTTTTGATTGCAAACTCATTTTTTGATACATTCATCATGAAATATAACACATGTGGTTAAACAACCTAGTATATTAATTGAATCAAACAAGCATAAACACCAATAAAAATCCAAATCTATTTCAATCCATCAGCCAAAGGTGCCATTCATCACGGATTGCATTTCGTACATAAGTTAACTGGTTTAATTCCTAAATAATGAGAATTTCTAATCACCTCGTGTTAATTAGGCTCCTCTTTTTGTTACCAGGACTATTTTTCATGCAATAAGCTTGAAATTAACTTTTGTTTCTTTCCTAATAACTATATTCATTATGATAAATATGCACATGGACCATCAATTACATGAATTCATTCAATTTAACAAACAATGGTGTCGTTGATTTTGAATTGCATTTCTTATTGATATTAATTGTTGAATTAAAAAATAGAGAGTTCCTCGCATCATTTTTGGTTAGCAAGTTTCCTCTTTTGATTCCAAACACACTTTTTGATACATTGAGTATGAAATATAACACATGTGGCTAAACAACCTAATATCTTAATTGAATCAAACATGTATAAACATCAATCAAACACCAAATCTATTTAAATCTGTCATCTAAAGGTGCCATTCTTCATGGTTTGCATGTCGTACAAATGTTAACTGGTTTAATTCCTAAATAATGAGAATTTCTAATCACCTCGTGTTAATTAGGCTCCTCTTGTTGTTACCAGGACTATTTTCCATGCAATAACCTTGAAAAGAACTTTTGTTTCTCTCTTAATAACTATATTCATTATGAAAAAAATGCCCGTCGACCATCAATTACATGAATTCATTCATTTTAACAAACAATGGAGTTCATGATTTTAAATTGCCTTTCTTATTGATATTAATTATAGAATACAAAAATAGAGAGTTCCTCCCATCATTTTTGTCAAGCAAGCCTCCTCTTTTGATTCCAAAACACACTTTTTGACACATTTACCATGAAATAATGACACATTTTGTACAAAAGTTAACTGGTTTAATTATTAAATAATGAGAATTTCTAATTACCTCATGTTAATTAGGCTCCTCTTGTTGTTACCAGGACTATTTTCCATGCAATAACCTTGAAAAGAACTTTTGTTTCTCTCTTAATAACTATATTCATTATGAAAAAAATGCCCGTCGACCATCAATTACATGAATTCATTCAATTTAACAAACAATGGAGTTCTTGATTTTGAATTGCATTTCTTATTGATATTAATTATAGAATTCAAAAATAGAGAGTTCCTCCCATCATTTCTGGTTATCAAGTTTTCTCTTTTGATTCCGAACACATTTGTTGATACATTGATCATGAAATATAACTCATGAGGTTAAACAACCTAGTATATTAATTGAATCCAACAAGCATAAACACCAATAAAAATCCAAATCTATTTAAATCCATCAACGAAAGGTGCCATTCATCACGGTTTGCATTTCGTACAGATGCTAACTGGTTTCATTATTAAATAATGAGAATTTTTAATCACCTCATGTTAATTATGCTCCACTTGTTGTTACCAGGACTATTTTCCATGCAATAACCTTGAAATTAACTTTTGATTCTTTCTTAACAACTATATTCATTATGAAAAAAATGCCCATGGACCATCTATAAGATGAATTCATTCAATTTAACAAACAATGGAGTCCTTGATTTTGAATTGCATTTCTTATTGATATTAATTATAGAATTCAAAAAATAGAGAGTTCCTCCTATTATTTCTAGTTATCTAGTTTCCTCTTTTGATTGCAAACACATTTTTTGATACATTCATCATGAAATATAACACATGTGGTTAAACAACCTAGTATATTAATTGAATCAAACAAGCATAAACACCAATAAAAATCCAAATCTATTTAAATCCATCAGCCAAAGGTGCCATTCATCATGGATTGCATTTCGTACATAAGTTAACTGGTTTAATTCCTAAATAATGAGAATTTCTTATCACCTCGTGTTAATTAGGCTCCTCTTGTTGTTACCAGGACTATTTTTCATGCAATAACCTTGAAATTAACTTTTGATTCTTTCTTAATAACTATATTCATTATGAAAAAAAAGCTCATAGACCATCTATAACATGAATTCATTCAATTTATCAAACAATGGAGTCCTTGATTTTGAATTGCATTACTTTTAGATATTAAATTGAATCAAACATGTATAAACATCAATAAAACTCCAAATCTATTTAAATCCGTCATCTAAAGGTGCCATTCTTCATGGTTTGCATTTCGTAAAAATGTTAACTGGTTTAATTCCTAAATAATGAGAATTTCTAATCACTTCGTGTTAATTAGGCTCCTCTTGTTGTTACCAAGACTATTTTTCATGCAATAACCTTGAAATTAACTTTTGTTTCTTTCCTAATAACTATATTCATTATGATAAATATGCACGTGGACCATCAATTACATGAATTCATTCAATTTAACAAACAATGGAGTCGTTGATTTTGAATTGCATTTCTTATTGATATTAATTGTTGAATTCAAAAATATAGAGTTTCCTCGCATCATTTTTGGTTAGCAAGTTTCCTCTTTTGATTCCAAACACACTTTTTGATACATTGAGCATGAAATATAACACATGTGGCTAAACAACCTAGTATATTAATTGAATCAAACATGTATAAACATCAATAAAACTCCAAATCTATTTAAATCCGTCATCTAAAGGTGCTTTTCTTCATGGTTTACATGTCGTACAAATGTTAACTGGTTTAATTCCTAAATAATGAGAATTTCTAATCACCTCGTGTTAATTAGGCTCCTCTTGTTGTTACCAGGACTATTTTTCATGCAATAATCTTGAAATTAACTTTTGTTTCTTTCATGATAAATATTTTCATTTTGACAAAAATGCCCGTGGACCATCAATTACATGAATTCATTCAATTTAACAAACAATGGAGTTCATGATTTTGAATTGCCTTTCTTATTGATATTAATTATAGAATACAAAAATAGCGAGTTCCTCCCATCATTTCTGGTTATCAAGTTTTCTCTTTTGATTCCGAACACATTTGTTGATACATTGATCATGAAATATAACTCATGAGATTAAACAACCTAGTATATTAATTGAATCCAACAAGCATAAACACCAATAAAAATCCAAATCTATTTAAATCCATTAACGAAAGGTGCCATTCATCACGGTTCGCATTTCGTACAGATGCTAACTGGTTTCATTATTAAATAATGAGAATTTTTAATCACCTCATGTTAATTAGCCTCCTCTGGTTATTACCAGGACTATTTTCCATGCAATAACCTTGAAAAGAACTTTTGTTTCTCTCTTAATAACTATATTCATTATGAAAAAAATGCCCGTGGACCATCAATTACATGAATTCATTCAATTTAACAAACAATGGAGTCCTTCATTTTGAATTGCATTTCTTATTGATATTAATTAGAGAATTCAAAAATAGAGAGTTTCTCCTATTATTTCTAGTTATCTAGTTTCCTCTTTTGATTGCAAACACATTTTTTGATACATTCATGATGAAATATAACACATGTGGTTAAACAACCTAGTATATTAATTGAATCAAAGAAGCATAAACACCAATAAAAAAATCCAAATCTATTTAAATCCATCAGCCAAAAGGTGCCATTCATCACGGTTTGCATTTCGTACAAAAGTTAACTGGTTTAATTCCTAAATAATGAGAATTTCTCTCATCACCTCATGTTAATTAGGCTCCTCTTGTTCTTACCAGGACTATTTTTCATGCAATAACCTTGAAATTAACTTTTGATTCTTTCTTAATAACTATATTCATTATGAAAAAAATGCCCATGGACCATCTATAAGATGAATTCATTCAATTTAACAAACAATGGAGTCCTTGATTTTGAATTGCATTTCTTATTGATATTAATTATAGAATTCAAAAATAGAGAGTTCCTCCTATTATTTCTAGTTATCTAGTTTCCTCTTTTGATTGCAAACTCATTTTTTGATACATTCATCATGAAATATAACACACATGTGGTTAAACAACCTAGTATATTAATTGAATCAAACAAGCATAAACACACAATAAAAAAATCCAAATCTATTTAAATCCATCAGCCAAAGGTGCCATTCATCACGGATTGCATTTCGTACATAAGTTAAACTGGTTTTTAATTCCTAAATAATGAGAATTTCTAATCACCTCGTGTTAATTAGGCTCCTCTTTTTGTTACCAGGACTATTTTTCATGCAATAACCTTGAAATTAACTTTTGTTTCTTTCCTAATAACTATATTCATTATGATAAATATGCACATGGACCATCAATTACATGAATTCGTTCAATTTAACAAACAATGGTGTGTCGTTGATTTTGAATTGCATTTCTTATTGATATTAATTGTTGAATTAAAAAATAGAGAGTTCCTCGCATCATTTTTGGTTAGCAAGTTTCCTCTTTTGATTCCAAACACACTTTTTGATACATTGAGTATGAAATATAACACATGTGGCTAAACAACCTAATATCTTAATTGAATCAAACATGTATAAACATCAATGAAACACCAAATCTATTTAAATCCGTCATCTAAAGGTGCCATTCTTCATGGTTTGCATGTCGTACAAATGTTAACTGGTTTAATTCCTAAATAATGAGAATTTCTAATCACCTCGTGTTAATTAGGCTCCTCTTGTTGTTACCAGGACTATTTTCCATGCAATAACCTTGAAAAGAACTTTTGTTTCTCTCTTAATAACTATATTCATTATGAAAAAAATGCCCGTCGACCATCAATTACATGAATTCATTCATTTTAACAAACAATGGAGTTCATGATTTTAAATTGCCTTTCTTATTGATATTAATTATAGAATACAAAAATAGAGAGTTCCTCCCATCATTTTTGTCAAGCAAGCCTCCTCTTTTGATTCCAAAACACACTTTTTGACACATTTACCATGAAATAATGACACATTTTGTACAAAAGTTAACTGGTTTAATTATTAAATAATGAGAATTTCTAATTACCTCATGTTAATTAGGCTCCTCTTGTTGTTACCAGGACTATTTTCCATGCAATAATAACCTTGAAAAGAACTTTTGTTTCTCTCTTAATAAGTATATTCATTATGAAAAAAAATGCCCGTCGACCATCAATTACATGAATTCATTCAATTTAACAAACAATGGAGTTCTTGATTTTGAATTGCATTTCTTATTGATATTAATTATAGAATTCAAAAATAGAGAGTTTCCTCCCATCATTTCTGGTTATCAAGTTTTCTCTTTTGATTCCGAACACATTTGTTGATACATTGATCATGAATATATAACTCATGAGATTAAAACAACCTAGTATATTAATTGAATCCAACAAGCATATAAACAAGAATAAAAATCCAAAATCTATTTAAATCCATCAACGAAAGGTGCCATTCATCACGGTTTTGCATTTCGTACAGATGCTAACTGGTTTCATTATTAAATAATGAGAATTTTTAATCACCTCATGTTAATTAGGCTCCTCTAGTTGTTACCAGGACTATTTTCCATGCAATAACCTTGAAAAGAACTTTTGTTTCTCTCTTAATAACTATATTCATTATGAAAAAAATGCCCGTGGACCATCAATTACATGAATTCATTCAATTTAACAAACAATGGAGTTCTTGATTTTGAATTGCATTTCTTATTGATATTAATTGTTGAATTCAAAAATAGAGAGTTCCTCGCATCATTTTTGGTTAGCAAGTTTTCTCTTTTGATTCCAAACACACTTTTTGATACATTGAGCATGAAATACAACACATGTGGCTAAACGACCTAGTATATTAATTGAATCAAACATGTATAAACATCAATAAAACTCCAAATCTATTTAAATCCATCATCTAAAGGTGCCATTCTTCATGGTTTACATGTCGTACAAATGTTAACTGGTTTAATTCCTAAATAATGAGAATTTCTAATCACCTCGTGTTAATTAGGCTCCTCTTGTTGTTACCAGGACTATTTTTCATGCAATAATCTTGAAATTAACTTTTGTTTCTTTCATGATAAATATTTTCATTTTGACAAAAATGCCCGTGGACCATCAATTACATGAATTCATTCAATTTAACAAACAATGGAGTTCATGATTTTGAATTGCCTTTCTTATTGATATTAATTATAGAATACAAAAATAGAGAGTTCCTCCCATCATTTTTGTCAAGCAAGCCTCCTCTTTTGATTCCAAAATACACTTTTTGACACATTTACCATGAAATAATGACACATTTTGTACAAAAGTTAACTGGTTTAATTATTAAATAATGAGAATTTCTAATTACCTCATGTTAATTAGGCTCCTCTTGTTGTTACCAGGACTATTTTCCATGCAATAACCTTGAAAAGAACTTTTGTTTCTCTCTTAATAACTATATTCATTATGAAAAAAATGCCCGTCGACCATCAATTACATGAATTCATTCAATTTAACAAACAATGGAATTCTTGATTTTGAATTGCATTTCTTATTGATATTAATTATAGAATTCAAAAATAGAGAGTTCCTCCTATCATTTCTGGTTATCAAGTTTTCTCTTTTGATTCCGAACACATTTGTTGATACATTGATCATGAAATATAACTCATGAGATTAAACAACCTAGTATATTAATTGAATCCAACAAGCATAAACACGAATAAAAATCCAAATCTATTTAAATCCATCAACGAAAGGTGCCATTCATCACGGTTTGCATTTTGTACAGATGCTAACTGGTTTCATTATTAAATAATGAGAATTTTTAATCACCTCATGTTAATTATGCTCCGCTTGTTGTTACCAGGACTATTTTCCATGCAATAACCTTGAAAAGAAAATTTTGTTTCTCTCTCTTAATAACTATATTCATTATGAAAAAAAATGCCCGTGGACCCATCAATTACATGAATTCATTCAATTTAACAAACAATGGAGTCCTTGATTTTGAATTGCATTTCTTATTGATATTAATTATAGAATTCAAAAATAGAGAGTTCCTCCTATTATTTCTAGTAGTTATCTAGTTTCCTCTTTTGATTTACAAACACATTTTTTGATACATTCATCATGAAATATAACACATGTGGTTTAAACAACCTAGTATATTAATTGAATCAAACAAGCATAAACACCAATAAAAATCCAAATCTATTTAAATCCATCAGCCAAAGGTGCCATTCATCACGGATTGCATTTCGTACAAAAGTTAACTGGTTTAATTCCTAAATAATGAGAATTTCTCATCACCTAATGTTAATTAGGCTCCTCTTGTTGTTACCAGGACTATTTTTCATGCAATAACCTTGAAATTAACTTTTGATTCTTTCTTAATAACTATATTTCATTATGAAAAAAAATGCCCATGGACCATCTATAAGATGAATTCATTCAATTTAACAAACAATGGAGTCCTTCATTTTGAATTGCATTTCTTATAGATATTAATTCTTGAATTCAAAAATAGAGAGTTCCTCGCATCATTTTTGGTTAGCAAGCTTCCTCTTTTGATTCCAAACATACTTTTTGATACATTGAGCATGAAATATAACACATGTGGCTAAACAAACTAGAATATTAATTGAATCAAACATGTATAAACATCAATAAAACTCCAAATCTATTTAAATCCATCATCTAACGGTGTCATTCTTCATGGTTTGCATTTCGTACAAATGTTAACTGGTTTAATTCCTAAATAATGGGAATTTCTAATCACCTCGTGTTAATTAGGCTCCTCTTGTTGTTACCAGGACTATTTTTCGTGCAATAACATCAAAATTAACTTTAGTTTCTTTCCTAATAACTATATTCATTATGAAAAATATGCACGTGGACCATCAATTACATGAATTCATTCAATTTAACAAACAATGGAGTCGTTAATTTTGAATTGCATTTCTTATTAATATTAATTGTTGAATTCAAAAATAGAGAGTTCCTCGCATCATTTTTGGTTAACAAGCCTCCTCTTTTTGATTCCAAAGTCACTTTTTTGATACATTGATAATGAAATATCACACATGTGGTTAAACAACCAAGTATATTAATTGAATCAAACAAGCATAAAAACCAATAAATATCCAAATCTATTTAAATCCATCACCCAAAGGTGCCATTCATCACGGTTTCCATTTCGTCCAAATGTTAACTAGTTTAATTCCTAAATAATGAGAATTTCTAATCACCTCATGTTAATTAGGCTCCTCTTGTTGTTGCCAGGACTATTTTTCATGCAATAACCTTGAAATTAACTTTTGATTCTTTCTTAATAACTATATTCATTATGAAAAAAATGCCCATAGACCATCTATAAGATGAATTCATTCAATTTAATAAACAATGGAGTCCTTGATTTTGAATTGCATTTCTTATAAATATTAATTGTTGAATTCAAAAATAGAGAGTTCCTTGCATCATTTTTGGTTAGCAAGTTTCTTCTTTTGATTCCAAACACACTTTTTGATACATTGAGCATGAAATATAACACATGTGGCTAAACAACCTAGTATATTAATTGAATCAAACATGTATAAACATCAATAAAACTCCAAATCTATTTAAATCCATCATCTAAAGGTGCCATTCTTCATGGTTTGCATTTCTTAAAAATGTTAACTGGTTTAATTCCTAAATAATGTGAATTTTTAATCACCTCGTGTTAATTAGGCTCCTCTTGTTGTTATCAGGACTATTTTTCATGCAATAATCTTGAAATTAACTTTTGTTTCTTTCATAATAAATATTTTCATTTTGACAAAAATGCCTGTGGACCATCAATTACATGAATTCATTCAATTTAACAAACAATGGAGTTCTTGATTTTGAAATGCATTTCTTATTGATATTAATTATAGAATACAAAAATAGAGAGTTCCTCCCATCATTTTTGTCAAGCAAGCCTCCTCTTTTGATTCCAAAACACACTTTTTGACACATTTACCATGAAATAATGACACATTTTGTACAAAAGTTAACTGATTTAATTATTAAATAATGAGAATTTCTAATTACCTCATGTTAATTAGGCTCCTCTTGTTGTTACCAGGACTATTTTCCATGCAATAACCTTGGAAAGAACTTTTGTTTCTCTCTTAATAACTATATTCATTATGAAAAAAATGCCCGTCGACCATCAATTACATGAATTCATTCAATTTAACAAACAATGGAGTTCTTGATTTTGAATTGCATTTCTTATTGATATTAATTATAGAATTCAAAAATAGAGAGTTCCTCCCATCATTTCTGGTTATCAAGTTTTCTCTTTTGATTCCGAACACATTTGTTGATACATTGATCATGAAATATAACTCATGAGATTAAACAACCTAGTATATTAATTGAATCCAACAAGCATAAACACCAATAAAAATCCAAATCTATTTAAATCCATCAACGAAAGGTGCCATTCATCACGGTTCGCATTTCGTACAGATGCTAACTGGTTTCATTATTAAATAATGAGAATTTTTAATCACCTCATGTTAATTAGGCTCCTCTGGTTGTTACCAGGACTATTTTCCATGCAATAACCTTGAAAAGAACTTTTGTTTCTCTCTTAATAACTATATTCATTATGAAAAAAATGCCCGTGGACCATCAATTACATGAATTCATTCAATTTAACAAACAATGGAGTCCTTCATTTTGAATTGCATTTCTTATTGATATTAATTATAGAATTCAAAAATAGAGAGTTTCTCCTATTATTTCTAGTTATCTAGTTTCCTCTTTTGATTGGAAACACATTTTTTGATACATTCATGATGAAATATAACACATGTGGTTAAACAACCTAGTATATTAATTGAATCAAACAAGCATAAACACCAATAAAAATCCAAATCTATTTAAATCCATCAGCCAAAGGTGCCATTCATCACGGTTTGCATTTCGTACAAAAGTTAACTGGTTTAATTCCTAAATAATGAGAATTTCTCATCACCTCATGTTAATTAGGCTCCTCTTGTTCTTACCAGGACTATTTTTCATGCAATAACCTTGAAATTAACTTTTGATTCTTTCTTAACAACTATATTCATTATGAAAAAAATGCCCATGGACCATCTATAAGATGAATTCATTCAATTTAACAAACAATGGAGTCCTTGATTTTGAATTGCATTTCTTATTGATATTAATTATAGAATTCAAAAATAGAGAGTTCCTCCTATTATTTCTAGTTATCTAGTTTCCTCTTTTGATTGCAAACTCATTTTTTGATACATTCATCATGAAATATAACACATGTGGTTAAACAACCTAGTATATTAATTGAATCAAACAAGCATAAACACCAATAAAAATCCAAATCTATTTAAATCCATCAGCCAAAGGTGCCATTCATCACGGATTGCATTTCGTACATAAGTTAACTGGTTTAATTCCTAAATAATGAGAATTTCTAATCACCTCGTGTTAATTAGGCTCCTCTTTTTGTTACCAGGACTATTTTTCATGCAATAACCTTGAAATTAACTTTTGTTTCTTTCCTAATAACTATATTCATTATGATAAATATGCACATGGACCATCAATTACATGAATTCCTTCAATTTAACAAACAATGGTGTCGTTGATTTTGAATTGCATTTCTTATTGATATTAATTGTTGAATTCAAAAATAGAGAGTTCCTCGCATCATTTTTGGTTAGCAAGTTTCCTCTTTTGATTCCAAACACACTTTTTGATACATTGAGTATGAAATATAACACATGTGGCTAAACAACCTAATATCTTAATTGAATCAAACATGTATAAACATCAATGAAACACCAAATCTATTTAAATCCGTCATCTAAAGGTGCCATTCTTTCATGATAAATATTTTCATTTTGACAAAAATGCCCGTGGACCATCAATTACATGAATTCATTCAATTTAACAAACAATGGAGTTCATGATTTTGAATTGCCTTTCTTATTGATATTAATTATAGAATACAAAAATAGAGAGTTCCTCCCATCATTTTTGTCAAGCAAGCCTCCTCTTTTGATTCCAAAACACACTTTTTGACACATTTACCATGAAATAATGACACATTTTGTACAAAAGTTAACTGGTTTAATTATTAAATAATGAGAATTTCTAATTACCTCATGTTAATTAGGCTCCTCTTGTTGTTACCAGGACTATTTTCCATGCAATAACCTTGAAAAGAACTTTTGTTTCTCTCTTAATAACTATATTCATTATGAAAAAAATGCCCGTCGACCATCAATTACATGAATTCATTCAATTTAACAAACCATGGAGTTCTTGATTTTGAATTGCATTTCTTATTGATATTAATTATAGAATTCAAAAATAGAGAGTTCCTCCCATCATTTCTGGTTATCAAGTTTTCTCTTTTGATTCCGAACACATTTGTTGATACATTGATCATGAAATATAACTCATGAGATTAAACAACCTAGTATATTAATTGAATCCAACAAGCATAAACACCAATAAAAATCCAAATCTATTTAAATCCATCAACGAAAGGTGCCATTCATCACGGTTCGCATTTCGTACAGATGCTAACTAGTTTCATTATTAAATAATGAGAATTTTTAATCACCTCATGTTAATTAGGCTCCTCTGGTTGTTACCAGGACTATTTTCCATGCAATAACCTTGAAAAGAACTTTTGTTTCTCTCTTAATAACTATATTCATTATGAAAAAAATGCCCGTGGACCATCAATTACATGAATTCATTCAATTTAACAAACAATGGAGTCCTTCATTTTGAATTGCATTTCTTATTGATATTAATTATAGAATTCAAAAATAGAGAGTTTCTCCTATTATTTCTAGTTATCTAGTTTCCTCTTTTGATTGCAAACACATTTTTTGATACATTCATGATGAAATATAACACATGTGGTTAAACAACCTAGTATATTAATTGAATCAAACAAGCATAAACACCAATAAAAATCCAAATCTATTTAAATCCATCAGCCAAAGGTGCCATTCATCACGGTTTGCATTTCGTACAAAAGTTAACTGGTTTAATTCCTAAATAATGAGAATTTCTCATCACCTCATGTTAATTAGGCTCCTCTTGTTCTTACCAGGACTATTTTTCATGCAATAACCTTGAAATTAACTTTTGATTCTTTCTTAACAACTATATTCATTATGAAAAAAATGCCCATGGACCATTTATAAGATGAATTCATTCAATTTAACAAACAATGGAGTCCTTGATTTTGAATTGCATTTCTTATAGATATTAATTATTGAATTCAAAAATAGAGAGTTGCTCGCATCATTTTTGGTTAGCAAGTTTCCTCTTTTGATTCCAAACACACTTTTTGATACATTGAGCATGAAATATAACACATGTGGCTAAACAAACTCGAATATTAATTGAATCAAACATGTATAAACATCAATAAAACTCCAAATCTATTTAAATCCATCATCTAACGGTGTCATTCTTCATGGTTTGCATTTCGTACAAATGTTAACTGGTTTAATTCCTAAATAATGGGAATTTCTAATCATCTCGTGTTAATTTGGCTCCTCTTGTTGTTACCAGGACTATTTTTCATGCAATAACATTAAAATTAACTTTTGTTTCTTTCCTAATAACTATATTCATTATGAAAAATATGCACGTGGAACATCAATTACATGAATTGATTCAATTTAACAAACAATGGAGTCGTTAATTTTGAATTGCATTTCTTATTGATATTAATTGTTGAATTCAAAAATAGAGAGTTCCTCGCATCATTTTTGGTTAATAAGCCTCCTCTTTTGATTCCTAAATAATGAGAATTTCTAATCACCTCGTGTTAATTAGGCTCCTCTTGTTGTTACCAGGACAATATTTCACGCAATAATCTTGAAATTAACTTTTGTTTCTTTCATAATAAATATTTTCATTTTGACAAAAATGCCCGTGGACCATCAATTACATGAATTCATTCAATTTAACAAACAATGGAGTTCTTGATTTTGAATTGCCTTTCTTGTTGATATTAATTATAGAATTCAAAAATAGAGAGTTCCTCCCATCATTTCTGGTTATCTAGTTTTCTCTTTTGATTCTGAACACATTTGTTGATACATTGATCATGAAATATAACTCATGTGATTAAACAACCTAGTATATTAATTGAATCCAACAAGCATAAACACCAATAAAAATCCAAATCTATTTAAATCCATCAACCAAAGGTGTCATTCATCATGGTTTGCATTTTGTACAGATGCTAACTGGTTTCATTATTCAATAATGAGAATTTCTAATCATCTCATGTTAATTAGACTCCTCTTGTTGTTACCAGGACTATTTTTCATTCAATAACCTTGGAAATAACTTTTGTTTCTCTCTTAATAACTATATTCATTATGACAAAAATGCCCGTGGACCATCAACTACATGAATTCATTCAATTTCACAAACAATGGAGTCCTTGACTTTGAATTGGATTTCTGATTGATATTAATTATAGAATTCAAAAATAGAGAGTTCCTCCTATCATTTCTGGTTATCAAGTTTCCTCTTTTGATTCCAAACACATTTTTTGATGCATTGATCATGAAATATAACACATGTGGTTAAACAACCTAGTATATTAATTGAATCAAACAAGCATAAACACCAATAAAACTCCAAATCTATTTAAATCCATCATCTAAAGGTGCCATTCTTCAAGGTTTGTATTTCTTAAAAATGTTAACTGGTTTAATTCCTAATTAATGAGAATTTCTAATCACCTCGTGTTAATTAGGCTCCTCTTGTTGTTACCAGGACTATATTTCACGCAATAATCTTGAAATTAACTTTTGTTTCTTTCATAATAAATATTTTCATTTTGACAAAAATGCTCGTGGACCATCAATTACATGAATTCATTCAATTTAACAAACAATGGACTTCTTGATTTTGAATTGCATTTCTTATTGATATTAATTATAGAATTCAAAGATAGAGAGTTCCTCCCATCATTTCTGGTTATCAAGTTTTCTCTTTTGATTCCGAACACATTTTTTGATACATTGATCATGAAATATAACTCATGTGATTTAACAACCTAGTATATTAATTGAATCCAACAAGCATAAACACCAATAATAATCCAAATCTATTTAAATCCATCAACCAAAGGTGCCATTCATCACGGTTTGCATTTCGTACAAAAGTTAACTGGTTTAATTCCTAAATAATGAGAATTTCTCATCACCTCAAGTTAATTAGGCTCCTCTTGTTGTTACCAGGACTATTTTTCATGCAATAACCTTGAAATTAACTTTTGATTCTTTCTTAATAACTATATTCATTATGAAAAAAATGCCCATAGACCATCTATAAGATGAATTCATTCAATTTAACAAACAATGGAGTTGTTGATTTTGAATTGCATTTCTTATTGATATTAATTGTTGAATTCAAAAATAGAGAGTTCCTCACATCATTTTTGGTTAACAAGGCTCCTCTTTTGATTCCAAAGCCACTTTTTGATACATTGATGATGAAATATAACACATGTGGTTAAAGAACCTAGTATATTAATTGATTCAAACAAGCATAAACACCAATAAAAATCCAAATCTATTTAAATCCATCAATCAAAGGTGCCATTCATCACGGTTTCCATTTCGTCCAAATGTTAACTGGTTTAATTCCTAAATAATGAGAATTTCTAATGACCTCGTGTTAATTAGGCTCCTCTTGTTGTTACCAGGACTATTTTTCATGCAATAATCTTGAAATTAACTTTTGTTTCCTTCATGATAAATATTTTCATTTTGACAAAAATGCCCGTGGGCCAACAATTACATGAATTCATTCAATTTAACAAACAATGGAGTTCATGATTTTAAATTGCATTTCTTATTGATATTAATTATAGAATAAAAAAATAGACAGTTCCTCCAATCATTTTTGTTAAGCAAGCCTCCTCTTTTGATTCCAAAACACACTTTTTGACACATTTACCATGAAATATAACACATGTGGCTAAACAACCTAGCATATTAACTGAATCAAACATGTATAAACTTCAATAAAACTCCAAATCTATTTAAATCCATCATCTATAGGTCCATTCTTCATGAGTTGCCTTTCGTACAAATGTTAACTGGTTTAATTCCTAAATAATGAGAATTTCTAATGACCTCGTGTTAATTAGGCTCCTCTTGTTGTTATCAGGACTATTTTTCATGCAATAACGTTGAAATTAACTTTTGTTTCTTTCCTAATAACTATATTCATTATGAAAAATATGCACGTGGACCATCAAGTACATGAATTCATTTAATTTATCAAAAAATGGAGTCGTTGATTTTCAATTGCATTTCTTATTGATATTAAATGTTGAATTCAAAAATAGAGAGTTCCTTGCATCATTTTTCGTTAACAACGCTCCTCATTTGATTCCAAATCCATTTTTTGATACATTGATCATGAAATATAACACATGTGGATAAAGAACATAGTATATTAATTGATTCAAACAAGCATAAACACCAATAAAAATCCAAATCTATTTAAATCCATCAATCAAAGGTGCCATTCATCACGGTTTCCATTTCGTCCAAATGTTAACTGGTTTAATTCCTAAATAATGAGAATTTCTAATCACCTCATGTTAATTAGGCTCCTCTTGTTGTTACTAGGACTATTTTTCATCCAATATACTTGAAATTTACTTTTGATTCTTTCTTAATAACTATATTCATTATGAAAAAAATGCCCATAGACCATCTATAACATGAATTCATTCAATTCAACAAACAATGGAGTCCTTGATTTTGAATTGCATTTCTTATCGATATTAATTGTTGAATTCAAAAATAGAGAGTTCCTCGCATCATTTTTGGTTAGCAAGTTTCCTCTTTTGATTCCAAACACACTTTTTGATACATTGAGCATGAAATATAACACATGTGGCTAAACAACCTAGTATATTAATTGAATCAAACATGTATAAACATCAATAAAACTCCAAATATATTTAAATCCATCATCTAAAGGTGCCATTCTTCATAGTTTGCATTTCGTACAGATGTTAACTGGTTTAATTCCTAAATAATGAAAATTTCTAACCACCTCGTGTTAATTAGGCTCCTCTTCTTGTTACCAGGATTATTTTTCATGCAATAATCTTGAAATTAACTTTTGTTTCTTTCATAATAAATATTTTCATTTTGACAAAAATGCCCGTGGACCATCAATTACATGAATTCATTCAATTTAACAAACAATGGAGTTCTTGATTTTGAATTGCATTTCTTATTGATATTAATTATAGAATTCAAAAATAGAGACTTCCTCCCATCATTTCTGGTTATCAAGTTTCCTCTTTTCATTCCGAACACATTTTTTGATACATTGATCATGAAATATAACTCATGTGGTTAAACAACCTAGTATATTAATTGAATCAAACAAGCATAAACACCAATAAAAATCCAAATCTATTTAAATCCATCAACCAAAGGTGTCATTCATCACGGTTTCCATTTCGTCCAAATGTTAACTGGTTTAATTCCTAAATAATGAGAATTTCTAATCACCTCATGTTAATTAGGCTCCTCTTGTTCTTACCAGGACTATTTTTCATGCAATAACCTTGAATTTAACTTGTGATTCTTTGTTAATAACTATATTCATTATGAAAAAAATGCCCATAGACCATCTATAAGATTAATTCATTCAATTTAACAAACAATGGAGTCCTTGATTTTGAATTGCATTTCTTATAGATATTAATTGTTGAATTCAAAAATAGAGAGTTCCTCGCATCATTTTTGGTTAGCAAGTTTCCTCTTTCGATTCCAAACACACTTTTTGATATATTGAGCATGAAATATAACACATGTGGCTAAACAACCTAGTATATTAATTGAATCAAACATGTCTAAACATCAATAAAACTCCAAATCTATTTAAATCTGTCATCTAATGGTGCCATTCTTCATGGTTTGCATTTCGTACAAATGTTAACTGGTTTAATTCCTAAATAATGAGAATTTCTAATCACCTCGTGTTAATTAGGCTCCTCTTGTTGTTGCCAGGACGATTTTACATGCAATAACCTTGAAATTAACTTTTGTTTCTTTCCGAATAACTATATTCATTATGATAAATATGCACGTGGACCATCAATTACATGAATTCATTCAATTTAACAGACAATGGAGTCGTTGATTTTGAATTGCATTTGTAATTGATATTAATTGTTGAATTCAAAAATAGAGAGTTCCTCGCATCATTTTTGGTTAGCAAGTTTCCTCTTTTGATTCCAAACACACTTTTTGATACATTGAGCATGAAATATAACACATGTGGCTAAACAACCTAGTATATTAATTGAATCAAACATGTATAAACATTAATAAAACTCCAAATCTATTTAAATCCATCATCTATAGGTGCCATTCTTCATGGTCTGCATTTCGTACAAATGTTAACTGGTTTAATTCCTAAATAATGAGAATTTCTAATCACCTCGTGTTAATTAGGCTCCTCTTGTTGTTACCAGGACTATTTTTTATGCAATAATCTTGAAATTAACTTTTGTTTCTTTCATGATAAATATTTTCATTTTGACAAAAATGCCCGTGGACCATCAATTACATGAATTCATTCAATTTAACAAACAATGGAGTTCATGATTTGGAATTGCATTTCTTATTGATATTAATTAGAGAATACAAAAATAGAGAGTTCCTCCCATCATTTTTGTCAAGCAAGCCTCCTCTTTCGATTCCAAAACACACTTTTTGACACATTTACCATGAAATATAACACATGTGGCTAAACAACCTAGCATATTAACTGAATCAAACATGTATAAACTTCAATAAAACTCCAAATCTATTTAAATCCATCATCTATAGGTGCCATTGTTCATGGTTTGCATTTCGTACAAATGTTAACTGGTTTAATTCCTAAATAATGAGAATTTCTAATCACCTCGTGTTAATTAGGCTCCTCTTGTTGTTACCAGGACTATTTTTCATGCAATAATCTTGAAATTAACTTTTGTTTCTTTCATAATAAATGTTTTCATTTTTGACAAAAATGCCCGTGGACCAACAATTACATGAATTCATTCAATTTAACAAACAATGGAGTTCCTGATTTTGAATTGCATTTCTTATTGATATTAATTATAGAACTAAAAAATAGAGAGTTCCTCCCATCATTTCTAGTTATCAAGTTTCCTCTTTTGATTTCGAACACATTTTTTGATACATTGATCATGAAATATAACTCATGTGGTTAGACAACCTGGTATATTAATTGAATCAAACATGCATAAACACCAATAAAAATCCAAATCTATTTAAACCCATCAACCAAAGGTGCCATTCATCACGCTTTGCATTTCGTACAAAAGTTAACTGGTTTAATTATTAAATAATGAGAATTTCTAATCACCTCATGTTAATTAGGCTCCTCTTGTTGTTACCAGGACTATTTTCCATGCAATAACCTTGAAAAGAACTTTTGTTTCTCCCTTAATAACTATATTCAGTATGAAAAAAATGCCCGTGGACCATCAATTACAAGAATTCATTCAATTTAACAAACAATGGAGTCCTTGATTTTGAATTGCATTTCTTATTGATATTAATTATAGAATTCAAAAATAGAGAGTTGCTCGCATCATTTTTGGATGGCAAGTTTCCTCTTTTGATTCCAAACAGACTTTTTGATACATTGAGCATGAAATATAACACATGTGGCAAAACAACCTAGTATATTAATTGAATCAAACAAGCATAAACACCAATAAAAATCCAAATCTATTTAAATCCATCAGCCAAAGGTGCCATTCATCACGGTTTGCATTTCGTACAAAAGTTAACTGGTTTAATTTTTAAATAATGAGAATTTCTCATCACCTCATGTTAATTAGGCTCCTCTTCTTGTTACCATGACTATTTTTCAAGCAATAACCTTGAAATTAACTTTGGATTCTTTCTTAATAACTATATTCATTATGAAAAAAATGCCCATGGACCATCTACAAGATGAATTCATTCAATTTAACAAACAATGGAGTCCTTGATTTTGAATTGCATTTCTTATAGATATTAATTATTGAATTGAAAAATAGAGAGTTCCTCGCATCATTTTGGATGGCAAGTTTCCTCTTTTGTTTCCAAACAGACTTTTTGATACATTGAGCATGAAATATAACACATGTGGCTAAACAACCTAGTATATTAATTGAATAAAAAACGTATAAACATCAATAAAACTCCAAATCTGTTTAAATCCATCATCTAAAGGTGTCATTCTTCATGGTTTGCATTTCGTACAAATGTTAACAGGTTTAATTCCTAAATAATGAGAATTTCTAATCACCTCGTATTAATTAGGCTCCTCTTGTTGTTACCAGGACTATTTTTTATGCAATAATCTTGAAATTAACTTTTGTTTCTTTCATGATAAATATTTTCATTTTGACAAAAATGCCCGTGGACCATCAATTACATGAATTCATTCAATTTAACAAACAATGGAGTTCATGATTTGGAATTGCATTTCTTATTGATATTAATTAGAGAATACAAAAATAGAGAGTTCCTCCCATCATTTTTGTCAAGCAAGCCTCCTCTTTCGATTCCAAAACACACTTTTTGACACATTTACCATGAAATATAACACATGTGGCTAAACAACCTAGCATATTAACTGAATCAAACATGTATAAACTTCAATAAAACTCCAAATCTATTTAAATCAGTCATCTAAAGCTGCCATTCTTCATGGTTTGCATTTCGTAAAAATGTTAACTGGTTTAATTCCTAAATAATGAGAATTTCTAAACACCTCGTGTTAATTAGGCTCCTCTTGTTGTTACCAAGACTATTTTTCATGCAATAACCTTGAAATTAACTTTTGTTTCTTTCCTAATAACTATATTCATTATGATAAATATGCACGTGGACCATCAATTACATGAATTCATTCAATTTAACAAACAATGGAGTCGTTGATTTTGAATTGCATTTCTTATTGATATTAATTGTTGAATTCAAAAATAGAGAGTTCCTCGCATCATTTTTGGTTAGCAAGTTTCCTCTTTTGATTCCAAACACACTTTTTTGATACATTGAGCATGAAATATAACACATGTGGCTAAACAACCTAGTATCTTAATTGAATCAAACATGTATAAACATCAATAAAACTCCAAATCTATTTAAATCCGTCATCTAAAGGTGCCATTCTTCATGGTTTGCATGTCCTACAAATGTTAACTGGTTTAATTCCTAAATAATGAGAATTTCTAATCACCTCGTGTTAATTAGGCTCCTCTTGTTGTTACCAGGACTATTTTTCATGCAATAATCTTGAAATTAACTTTTGTTTCTTTCATGATAAATATTTTCATTTTGACAAAAATGCCCGTGGACCATCAATTACATGAATTCATTCAATTTAACAAACAATGGAGTTCATGATTTGGAATTGCATTTCTTATTGATATTAATTAGAGAATACAAAAATAGAGAGTTCCTCCCATCATTTTTGTCAAGCAAGCCTCCTCTTTCGATTCCAAAACACACTTTTTGACACATTTACCATGAAATATAACACATGTGGCTAAACAACCTAGCATATTAACTGAATCAAACATGTATAAACTTCAATAAAACTCCAAATCTATTTAAATCCATCATCTATAGGTGCCATTGTTTATGGTTTGCATTTCGTACAAAAGTTAACTGGTTTAATTTTTAAATAATGAGAATTTCTCATCACCTCATGTTAATTAGGCTCTTCTTCTTGTTACCATGACTATTTTTCATGCAATAACCTTGAAATTAACTTTGGATTCTTTCTTAATAACTATATTCATTATGAAAAAAATGGCCATGGACCATCTACAAGATGAATTCATTCAATTTAACAAACAATGGAGTCCTTGATTTTGAATTGCATTTCTTATAGATATTAATTATTGAATTGAAAAATAGAGAGTTCCTCGCATCATTTTTGGATGGCAAGTTTCCTCTTTTGTTTCCAAACAGACTTTTTGATACATTGAGCATGAAATATAACACATGTGGCTAAACAACCTAGTATATTAATTGAATAAAAAACGTATAAACATCAATAAAACTCCAAATCTTTTTAAATCCATCATCTAAAGGTGTCATTCTTCATGGTTTGCATTTCGTACAAATGTTAACAGGTTTAATTCCTAAATAATGAGAATTTCTCATCTCCTCGTGTTAATTAGGCTCCTCTTGTTTTTACCAGGACTATTTTTCATGCAATAACTTTGAAATTAACTTTTGTTTCTTTCCTGATAACTATATTCATTATCAAAAATATGGACGTGGACCATCAATTACATGAATTTATTCAATTTAACAAACAATGGAATCGTTAATTTTGAATTGCATTTCTTATTGATATTAATTGTTGAATTCAAAAATAGAGAGTTTCCTCGCATCATTTTTGGTTAACAAGGCTCCTCTTTTGATTCCAAAGCCACTTTTTGATACATTGATAATGAAATATAAGACATGTGGTTAAACAACCTAGTATATTAATTGAATCAAACAAGCATAAACACCAATAAAAATCCAAATTTATTTAAATCCATCACCCAAAGGTGTCATTCATCACGGTTTCCATTTCTTCCAAATGTTAACTGGTTTAATTCATAAATAATGAGAATTTCTAATCACCTCATGTTAATTAGGCTCCTCTTGTTGTTGCCAGGACTCTTTTTCACGCAATAATCTTGAAATTAACTTTTGATTCTTTGTTAATAACTATATTCATTATGAAAAAAATGCCCATAGACCATCTATAAAATGAATTCATTCAATTTAAGAAACAATGGAGTCCTTGATTTTGAATTGCATTTCTGATAGATATTAATTGTTGAATTCAAAAATAGAGAGTTCCTCGCATCATTTTTGGTTAGCAAGTTTCCTCTTTTGATTCCAAACACAATTTTTGATACATTGAGCATGAAATATAACACATGTGGCTAAACAATCTAGTATATTAATTGAATCAAACATGTATAAAATCATCAATAAAACTCCAAATCTATTTAAATCAGTCATCTAAAGCTGCCATTCTTCATGGTTTGCATTTCGTAAAAATGTTAACTGGTTTAATTCCTAAATAATGAGAATTTCTAATCACCTCGTGTTAATTTAGGCTCCTCTTGTTGTTACCAAGACTATTTTTCATGCAATAACCTTGAAATTAACTTTTTTTCTTTCCTAATAACTATATTCATTATGATAAATATGCACGTGGACCATCAATTACATGAATTCATTCAATTTAACAAACAATGGAGTCGTTGATTTTGAATTGCATTTCTTATTGATATTAATTGTTGAATTCAAAAAATAGAGAGTTCCTCGCATCATTTTTGGTTAACAAGTTTCCTCTTTTGATTCCAAACACACTTTTTGATACATTGAGCATGAAATATAACACATGTGGCTAAACAACCTAGTATATTCATTGAATCAAACATGTATAAACATCAATAAAACTCCAAATCTATTTAAATCCGTCATCTAAAGGTGCCATTCTTCATGGTTTGCATGTCGTACAAATGTTAACTAGTTTAATTCCTAAATAATGAGAATTTCTAATCACCTCGTGTTAATTAGGCTCCTCTTTTTGTTACCAGGACTATTTTTCATGCAATAACCTTGAAATTAACTTTTGTTTCTTTCCTAATAACTATATTCATTATGATAAATATGCACATGGACCATCAATTACATGAATTCATTCAATTTAACAAACAATGGAGTCGTTGATTTTGAATTGCATTTCTTATTGATATTAATTGTTGAATTCAAAAATAGAGAGTTCCTCGCATCATTTTTGGTTAGCAAGTTTCCTCTTTTGATTCCAAACACACTTTTTGATACATTGAGCATGAAATATAACACATGTGGCTAAACAACCTAGTATCTTAATTGAATCAAACATGTATAAACATCAATAAAACTCCAAATCTATTTAAATCCGTCATCTAAAGGTGCCATTCTTCATGGTTTGCATGTCGTACAAATGTTAACTGGTTTAATTCCTAAATAATGAGAATTTCTAATCACCTCGTGTTAATTAGGCTCCTCGTGTTGTTACCAGGACTATATTTTTCATGCAATAATCTTGAAATTAACTTTTGTTTCTTTCATGATAAATATTTTCATTTTGACAAAAATGCCCGTGGACCATCAATTACATGAATTCATTCAATTTAACAAACAATGGAGTTCATGATTTGGAATTGCATTTCTTATTGATATTAATTAGAGAATACAAAAATAGAGAGTTCCTCCCATCATTTTTTTGTCAAGCAAGCCTCCTCTTTCGATTCCAAAACACACTTTTTGACACATTTACCATGAAATATAACACATGTGGCTAAACAACCTAGCATATTAACTGAATCAAACATGTATAAACTTCAATAAAACTCCAAATCTATTTAAATCCATCATCTATAGGTGCCATTGTTCATGGTTTGCATTTCGTACAAATGTTAACTGGTTTAATTCCTAAATAATGAGAATTTTTCTAATCACCTCGTGTTAATTAGGCTCCTCTTGTTGTTACCAGGACTATTTTTCATGCAATAATCTTGAAATTAACTTTTGATTCTTTGTTAATAACTATATTCATTATGAAAAAAATGCCCATAGACCATCTATAAGATTAATTCATTCAATTTAACAAACAATGGAGTTCTTGATTTTGACTTGCATTTCTTATTGATATTAATTATAGAATTCAAAAATAGAGAGTTCCTCCCATCATTTCTGGTTATCAAGTTTCCTCTTTTGATACCGAACACATTTTTTGATACACTGATCATGAAATATAACTCATGTGGTTCAACAACCTAGTATATTAATTGAATCAAACATGCATAAACACCAATAAAAATCCAAATCTATTTAAATCCATCAACCAAAGGTGCCATTCATCACGGTTTGCATTTCGTACAAAAGTTAACTGGTTTAATTATTAAATAATGAGAATTTCTAATCACCTCATGTTAATTAGGCTCCTCTTGTTGTTACCAGGACTATTTTCCATGCAATAACCTTGAAAAGAACTTTTGTTTCTCCCTTAATAACTATATTCAGTATGAAAAAAATGCCCGTGGACCATCAATTACAAGAATTCATTCAATTTAACAAACAATGGAGTCCTTGATTTTGAATTGCATTTCTTATTGATATCAATTATAGAATTCAAAAATAGAGAGTTGCTCGCATCATTTTTGGATGGCAAGTTTCCTCTTTTGATTCCAAACAGACATTTTGATACATTGAACATGAAATATAACACATGTGGCTAAACAACCTAGTATATTAATTGAATCAAACAAGCTTAAACACCAATAAAAATCCAAATCTATTTAAATCCATCAGCCAAAGGTGCCATTCATCACGGTTTGCATTTCGTACAAAAGTTAACTGGTTTAATTTTTAAATAATGAGAATTTCTCATCACCTCATGTTAATTAGGCTGCTCTTCTTGTTACCATGACTATTTTTCATGCAATAACCTTGAAATTAACTTTGGATTCTTTCTTAATAACTATATTCATTATGAAAAAAATGGCCATGGACCATCTACAAGATGAATTCATTCAATTTAACAAACAATGGAGTCCTTGATTTTGAATTGCATTTCTTATAGATATTAATTATTGAATTGAAAAATAGAGAGTTCCTCGCATCATTTTTGGATGGCAAGTTTCCTCTTTTGTTTCCAAACAATCTTTTTGATACATTGAGCATGAAATATAACACATGTGGCTAAACAACCTAGTATATTAATTGAATAAAAAACGTATAAACATCAATCAAAAAACTCCAAATCTGTTTAAATCCATCATCTAAAGGTGTCATTCTTCATGGTTTGCATTTCGTACAAATGTTAACAGGTTTAATTCCTAAATAATGAGAATTTCTCATCTCCTCGTGTTAATTAGGCTCCTCTTGTTTTTACCAGGACTATTTTTCATGCAATAACATTGAAATTAACTTTTGTTTCTTTCCTGATAACTATATTCATTATCAAAAATATGGACGTGGACCATCAATTACATGAATTTATTCAATTTAACAAACAATGGAATCGTTAATTTTGAATTGCATTTCTTATTGATATTAATTGTTGAATTCAAAAATAGAGAGTTCCTCGCATCATTTTTGGTTAACAAGGCTCCTCTTTTGATTCCAAAGCCACTTTTTGATACATTGATAATGAAATATAAGACATGTGGTTAAACAACCTAGTATATTAATTGAATCAAACAAGCATAAACACCAATAAAAATCCAAATTTATTTAAATCCATCACCCAAAGGTGTCATTCATCACGGTTTCCATTTCTTCCAAATGTTAACTGGTTTAATTCATAAATAATGAGAATTTCTAATCACCTCATGTTAATTAGGCTCCTCTTGTTGTTGCCAGGACTCTTTTTCACGCAATAATCTTGAAATTAACTTTTGATTCTTTGTTAATAACTATATTCATTATGAAAAAAATGCCCATAGACCATCTATAAAATGAATTCGTTCAATTTAAGAAACAATGGAGTCCTTGATTTTGAATTGCATTTCTTATAGATATTAATTGTTGAATTCAAAAATAAAGAGTTCCTCGCATCATTTTTGGTTAGCAAGTTTCCTCTTTTGATTCCAAACACAATTTTTGATACATTGAGCATGAAATATAACACATGTGGCTAAACAATCTAGTATATTAATTGAATCAAACATGTATAAACATCAATAAAACTCCAAATCTATTTAAATCAGTCATCTAAAGCTGCCATTCTTCATGGTTTGCATTTCGTAAAAATGTTAACTGGTTTAATTCCTAAATAATGAGAATTTCTAATCACCTCGTGTTAATTAGGCTCCTCTTGTTGTTACCAAGACTATTTTTCATGCAATAACCTTGAAATTAACTTTTGTTTCTTTCCTAATAACTATATTCATTATGATAAATATGCACGTGGACCATCAATTACATGAATTCATTCAATTTAACAAACAATGGAGTCGTTGATTTTGAATTGCATTTCTTATTGATATTAATTGTTGAATTCAAAAATAGAGAGTTCCTCGCATCATTTTTGGTTAGCAAGTTTCCTCTTTTGATTCCAAACACACTTTTTGATACATTGAGCATGAAATATAACACATGTGGCTAAACAACCTAGTATATTCATTGAATCAAACATGTATAAACATCAATAAAACTCCAAATCTATTTAAATCCGTCATCTAAAGGTGCCATTCTTCATGGTTTGCATGTCGTACAAATGTTAACTAGTTTAATTCCTAAATAATGAGAATTTCTAATCACCTCGTGTTAATTAGGCTCCTCTTTTTGTTACCAGGACTATTTTTCATGCAATAACCTTGAAATTAACTTTTGTTTCTTTCCTAATAACTATATTCATTATGATAAATATGCACATGGACCATCAATTACATGAATTCATTCAATTTAACAAACAATGGAGTCGTTGATTTTGAATTGCATTTCTTATTGATATTAATTGTTGAATTCAAAAATAGAGAGTTCCTCGCATCATTTTTGGTTAGCAAGTTTCCTCTTTTGATTCCAAACACACTTTTTGATACATTGAGCATGAAATATAACACATGTGGCTAAACAACCTAGTATCTTAATTGAATCAAACATGTATAAACATCAATAAAACTCCAAATCTATTTAAATCCGTCATCTAAAGGTGCCATTCTTCATGGTTTGCATGTCGTACAAATGTTAACTGGTTTAATTCCTAAATAATGAGAATTTCTAATCACCTCGTGTTAATTAGGCTCCTCGTGTTGTTACCAGGACTATTTTTCATGCAATAATCTTGAAATTAACTTTTGTTTCTTTCATGATAAATATTTTCATTTTGACAAAAATGCCCGTGGACCATCAATTACATGAATTCATTCAATTTAACAAACACTGGAGTTCATGATTTGGAATTTCATTTCTTATTGATATTAATTAGAGAATACAAAAATAGAGAGTTCCTCCCATCATTTTTGTCAAGCAAGCCTCCTCTTTCGATTCCAAAACACACTTTTTGACACATTTACCACGAAATATAACACATGTGGCTAAACAACCTAGCATATTAACTGAATCAAACATGTATAAACTTCAATAAAACTCCAAATCTATTTAAATCCATCATCTATAGGTGCCATTGTTCATGGTTTGCATTTCGTACAAATGTTAACTGGTTTAATTCCTAAATAATGAGAATTTCTAATCACCTCGTGTTAATTAGGCTCCTCTTGTTGTTACCAGGACTATTTTTCATGCAATAATCTTGAAATTAACTTTTGATTCTTTGTTAATAACTATATTCATTATGAAAAAAATGCCCATAGACCATCTATAAGATTAATTCATTCAATTTAACAAACAATGGAGTTCTTGATTTTGACTTGCATTTCTTATTGATATTAATTATAGAATTCAAAAATAGAGAGTTCCTCCCATCATTTCTGGTTATCAAGTTTCCTCTTTTGATACCGAACACATTTTTTGATACATTGATCATGAAATATAACTCATGTGGTTCAACAACCTAGTATATTAATTGAATCAAACATGCATAAACACCAATAAAAATCCAAATCTATTTAAATCCATCAACCAAAGGTGCCATTCATCACGGTTTGCATTTCGTACAAAAGTTAACTGGTTTAATTATTAAATAATGAGAATTTCTAATCACCTCATGTTAATTAGGCTCCTCTTGTTGTTACCAGGACTATTTTCCATGCAATAACCTTGAAAAGAACTTTTGTTTCTCCCTTAATAACTATATTCAGTATGAAAAAAATGCCCGTGGACCATCAATTACAAGAATTCATTCAATTTAACAAACAATGGAGTCCTTGATTTTGAATTGCATTTCTTATTGATATTAATTATAGAATTCAAAAATAGAGAGTTGCTCGCATCATTTTTGGATGGCAAGTTTCCTCTTTTGATTCCAAACAGACTTTTTGATACATTGAGCATGAAATATAACACATGTGGCTAAACAACCTAGTATATTAATTGAATCAAACAAGCATAAACACCAATAAAAATCCAAATCTATTTAAATCCCTCAGCCAAAGGTGCCATTCATCACGGTTTGCATTTCGTACAAAAGTTAACTGGTTTAATTTTTAAATAATGAGAATTTCCCATCACCTCATGTTAATTAGGCTCCTCTTCTTGTTACCATGACTATTTTTCATGCAATAACCTTGAAATTAACTTTGGATTCTTTCTTAATAACTATATTCATTATGAAAAAAATGCCCATGGACCATCTACAAGATGAATTCATTCAATTTAACAAACAATGGAGTCCTTGATTTTGAATTGCATTTCTTATAGATATTAATTATTGAATTGAAAAATAGAGAGTTCCTCGCATCATTTTTGGATGGCAAGTTTCCTCTTTTGTTTCCAAACAGACTTTTTGATACATTGAGCATGAAATATAACTCATGTGGCTAAACAACCTAGTATATTAATTGAATAAAAAACGTATAAACATCAATAAAACTCCAAATCTGTTTAAATCCATCATCTAAAGGTGTCATTCTTCATGGTTTGCATTTCGTAGAAATGTTAACAGGTTTAATTCCTAAATAATGAGAATTTCTCATCTCCTCGTGTTAATTAGGCTCCTCTTGTTTTTACCAGGACTATTTTTCATGCAATAACATTGAAATTAACTTTTGTTTCTTTCCTGATAACTATATTCATTATCAAAAATATGGACGTGGACCATCAATTACATGAATTTATTCAATTTAACAAACAATGGAATCGTTAATTTTGAATTGCATTTCTTATTGATATTAATTTTTGAATTCAAAAATAGAGAGTTCCTCGCATCATTTTTGGTTAACAAGGCTCCTCTTTTGATTCCAAAGCCACTTTTTGATACATTGATAATGAAATATAAGACATGTGGTTAAACAACCTAGTATATTAATTGAATCAAACAAGCATAAACACCAATAAAAATCCAAATTTATTTAAATCCATCACCCAAAGGTGTCATTCATCACGGTTTCCATTTCTTCCAAATGTTAACTGGTTTAATTCATAAATAATGAGAATTTCTAATCACCTCATGTTAATTAGGCTCCTCTTGTTGTTGCCAGGACACTTTTTCACGCAATAATCTTGAAATTAACTTTTGATTCTTTGTTAATAACTATATTCATTATGAAAAAAATGCCCATAGACCATCTATAAAATGAATTCATTCAATTTAAGAAACAATGGAGTCCTTGATTTTGAATTGCATTTCTTATAGATATTAATTGTTGAATTCAAAAATAGAGAGTTCCTCGCATCATTTTTGGTTAGCAAGTTTCCTCTTTTGATTCCAAACACAATTTTTGATACATTGAGCATGAAATATAACACATGTGGCTAAACAATCTAGTATATTAATTGAATCAAACATGTATAAACATCAATAAAACTCCAAATCTATTTAAATCAGTCATCTAAAGCTGCCATTCTTCATGGTTTGCATTTTCGTAAAAAATGTTAACTGGTTTAATTCCTAAATAATGAGAATTTCTAATCACCTCGTGTTAATTAGGCTCCTCTTGTTGTTACCAAGACTATTTTTCATGCAATAACCTTGAAATTAACTTTTGTTTCTTTCCTAATAACTATATTCATTATGATAAATATGCACGTGGACCATCAATTACATGAATTCATTCAATTTAACAAACAATGGAGTCGTTGATTTTGAATTGCATTTCTTATTGATATTAATTGTTGAATTCAAAAATAGAGAGTTCCTCGCATCATTTTTGGTTAGCAAGTTTCCTCTTTTGATTCCAAACACACTTTTTGATACATTGAGCATGAAATATAACACATGTGGCTAAACAACCTAGTATCTTAATTGAATCAAACATGTATAAAATCATCAATAAAACTCCAAATCTATTTAAATCCGTCATCTAAAGGTGCCATTCTTCATGGTTTGCATGTCGTACAAATGTTAACTGGTTTAATTCCTAAATAATGAGAATTTCTAATCACCTCGTGTTAATTAGGCTCCTCTTGTTGTTACCAGGACTATTTTTCATGCAATAATCTTGAAATTAACTTTTGTTTCTTTCATGATAAATATTTTCATTTTGACAAAAATGCCCGTGGACCATCAATTACATGAATTCATTCAATTTAACAAACAATGGAGTTCATGATTTGGAATTGCATTTCTTATTGATATTAATTAGAGAATACAAAAATAGAGAGTTCCTCCCATCATTTTTGTCAAGCAAGCCTCCTCTTTCGATTCCAAAACACACTTTTTTGACACATTTACCATGAAATATAACACATGTGGCTAAACAACCTAGCATATTAACTGAATCAAACATGTATAAACTTCAATAAAACTCCAAATCTATTTAAATCCATCATCTATAGGTGCCATTGTTCATGGTTTGCATTTCGTACAAATGTTAACTGGTTTAATTCCTAAATAATGAGAATTTCTCATCACCTCATGTTAATTAGGCTCCTCTTCTTGTTACCATGACTATTTTTCATGCAATAACCTTGAAATTAACTTTGGATTCTTTCTTAATAACTATATTCATTATGAAAAAAATGGCCATGGACCATCTACAAGATGAATTCATTCAATTTAACAAACAATGGAGTCCTTGATTTTGAATTGCATTTCTTATAGATATTAATTATTGAATTGAAAAATAGAGAGTTCCTCGCATCATTTTTGGATGGCAAGTTTCCTCTTTTGTTTCCAAACAGACTTTTTGATACATTGAGCATGAAATATAACACATGTGGCTAAACAACCTAGTATATTAATTGAATAAAAAACGTATAAACATCAATAAAACTCCAAATCTGTTTAAATCCATCATCTAAAGGTGTCATTCTTCATGGTTTGCATTTCGTAGAAATGTTAACAGGTTTAATTCCTAAATAATGAGAATTTCTCATCTCCTCGTGTTAATTAGGCTCCTCTTGTTTTTACCAGGACTATTTTTCATGCAATAACATTGAAATTAACTTTTGTTTCTTTCCTGATAACTATATTCATTATCAAAAATATGGACGTGGACCATCAATTACATGAATTTATTCAATTTAACAAACAATGGAATCGTTAATTTTGAATTGCATTTCTTATTGATATTAATTGTTGAATTCAAAAATAGAGAGTTCCTCGCATCATTTTTGGTTAACAAGGCTCCTCTTTTGATTCCAAAGCCACTTTTTGATACATTGATAATGAAATATAAGACATGTGGTTAAACAACCTAGTATATTAATTGAATCAAACAAGCATAAACACCAATAAAAATCCAAATTTATTTAAATCCATCACCCAAAGGTGTCATTCATCACGGTTTCCATTTCTTCCAAATGTTAACTGGTTTAATTCATAAATAATGAGAATTTCTAATCACCTCATGTTAATTAGGCTCCTCTTGTTATTGCCAGGACTCTTTTTCACGCAATAATCTTGAAATTAACTTTTGATTCTTTGTTAATAACTATATTCATTATGAAAAAAATGCCCATAGACCATCTATAAAATGAATTCATTCAATTTAAGAAACAATGGAGTCCTTGATTTTGAATTGCATTTCTCATAGATATTAATTGTTGAATTCAAAAATAGAGAGTTCCTCGCATCATTTTTGGTTAGCAAGTTTCCTCTTTTGATTCCAAACACAATTTTTGATACATTGAGCATGAAATATAACACATGTGGCTAAACAATCTAGTATATTAATTGAATCAAACATGTATAAACATCAATAAAACTCCAAATCTATTTAAATCAGTCATCTAAAGCTGCCATTCTTCATGGTTTGCATTTCGTAAAAATGTTAACTGGTTTAATTCCTAAATAATGAGAATTTCTAATCACCTCGTGTTAATTAGGCTCCTCTTGTTGTTACCAAGACTATTTTTCATGCAATAACCTTGAAATTAACTTTTGTTTCTTTCCTAATAACTATATTCATTATGATAAATATGCACGTGGACCATCAATTACATGAATTCATTCAATTTAACAAACAATGGAGTCGTTGATTTTGAATTGCATTTCTTATTGATATTAATTGTTGAATTCAAAAATAGAGAGTTCCTCGCATCATTTTTGGTTTAGCAAGTTTCCTCTTTTGATTCCAAACACACTTTTTGATACATTGAGCATGAAATATAACACATGTGGCTAAACAACCTAGTATCTTAATTGAATCAAACATGTATAAACATCAATAAAACTCCAAATCTATTTAAATCCGTCATCTAAAGGTGCCATTCTTCATGGTTTGCATGTCGTACAAATGTTAACTGGTTTAATTCCTAAATAATGAGAATTTCTAATCACCTCGTGTTAATTAGGCTCCTCTTGTTGTTACCAGGACTATTTTTCATGCAATAATCTTGAAATTAACTTTTGTTTCTTTCATGATAAATATTTTCATTTTGACAAAAATGCCCGTGGACCATCAATTACATGAATTCATTCAATTTAACAAACAATGGAGTTCATGATTTGGAATTGCATTTCTTATTGATATTAATTAGAGAATACAAAAATAGAGAGTTCCTCCCATCATTTTTGTCAAGCAAGCCTCCTCTTTCGATTCCAAAACACACTTTTTGACACATTTACCATGAAATATAACACATGTGGCTAAACAACCTAGCATATTAACTGAATCAAACATGTATAAACTTCAATAAAACTCCAAATCTATTTAAATCCATCATCTATAGGTGCCATTGTTCATGGTTTGCATTTCGTACAAATGTTAACTGGTTTAATTCCTAAATAATGAGAATTTCTCATCACCTCATGTTAATTAGGCTCCTCTTCTTGTTACCATGACTATTTTTCATGCAATAACCTTGAAATTAACTTTGGATTCTTTCTTAATAACTATATTCATTATGAAAAAAATGCCCATGGACCATCTACAAGATGAATTCATTCAATTTAACAAACAATGGAGTCCTTGATTTTGAATTGCATTTCTTATAGATATTAATTATTGAATTGAAAAATAGAGAGTTCCTCGCATCATTTTTGGATGGCAAGTTTCCTCTTTTGTTTCCAAACAGACTTTTTGATACATTGAGCATGAAATATAACACATGTGGCTAAACAACCTAGTATATTAATTGAATAAAAAACGTATAAACATCAATAAAACTCCAAATCTGTTTAAATCGATCATCTAAAGGTGTCATTCTTCATGGTTTGCATTTCGTACAAATGTTAACAGGTTTAATTCCTAAATAATGAGAATTTCTCATCTCCTCGTGGTAATTAGGCTCCTCTTGTTTTTACCAGGACTATTTTTCATGCAATAACATTGAAATTAACTTTTGTTTCTTTCCTGATAACTATATTCATTATCAAAAATATGGACGTGGACCATCAATTACATGAATTTATTCAATTTAACAAACAATGGAATCGTTAATTTTGAATTGCATTTCTTATTGATATTAATTGTTGAATTCAAACATAGACAGTTCCTCGCATCATTTTTGGTTAACAAGGCTCCTCTTTTGATTCCAAAGCCACTTTTTGATACATTGATAATGAAATATAAGACATGTGGTTAAACAACCTAGTATATTAATTGAATCAAACAAGCATAAACACCAATAAAAATCCAAATTTATTTAAATCCATCACCCAAAGGTGTCATTCATCACGGTTTCCATTTCTTCCAAATGTTAACTGGTTTAATTCATAAATAATGAGAATTTCTAATCACCTCATGTTAATTAGGCTCCTCTTGTTGTTGCCAGGACTCTTTTTCACGCAATAATCTTGAAATTAACTTTTGATTCTTTCTTAATAACTATATTCATTATGAAAAAAATGCCCATAGACCATCTATAAAATGAAGTCATTCAATTTAAGAAACAATGGAGTCCTTGATTTTGAATTGCATTTCTTATAGATATTAATTGTTGAATTCAGAAATAGAGAGTTCCTCGCATCATTTTTGGTTAGCAAGTTTCCTCTTTTGATTCCAAACACACTTTTTGATACATTGAGCATGAAATATAACACATGTGGCTAAACAATCTAGTATATTAATTGAATCAAACATGTATAAACATCAATAAAACTCCAAATCTATTTAAATCAGTCATCTAAAGCTGCCATTCTTCATGGTTTGCATTTCGTAAAAATGTTAACTGGTTTAATTCCTAAATAATGAGAATTTCTAATCACCTCGGGTTAATTAGGCTCCTCTTGTTGTTACCAAGACTATTTTTCATGCAATAACCTTGAAATTAACTTTTGTTTCTTTCCTAATAACTATATTCATTATGATAAATATGCACGTGGACCATCAATTACATGAATTCATTCAATTTAACAAACAATGGAGTCGTTGATTTTGAATTGCATTTCTTATTGATATTAATTGTTGAATTCAAAAATAGAGAGTTCCTCGCATCATTTTTGGTTAGCACGTTTCCTCTTTTGATTCCCAACACACTTTTTGATACATTGAGCATGAAATATAACACATGTGGCTAAACAACCTAGTATATTCATTGAATCAAACATGTATAAACATCAATAAAACTCCAAATCTATTTAAATCCGTCATCTAAAGGTGCCATTCTTCATGGTTTGCATGTCGTACAAATGTTAACTAGTTTAATTCCTAAATAATGAGAATTTCTAATCACCTCGTGTTAATTAGGCTCCTCTTTTTGTTACCAGGACTATTTTTCATGCAATAACCTTGAAATTAACTTTTGTTTCTTTCCTAATAACTATATTCATTATGATAAATATGCACATGGACCATCAATTACATGAATTCATTCAATTTAACAAACAATGGAGTCGTTGATTTTGAATTGCATTTCTTATTGATATTAATTGTTGAATTCAAAAATAGAGAGTTCCTCGCATCATTTTTGGTTAGCAAGTTTCCTCTTTTGATTCCAAACACACTTTTTGATACATTGAGCATGAAATATAACACATGTGGCTAAACAACCTAGTATCTTAATTGAATCAAACATGTATAAACATCAATAAAACTCCAAATCTATTTAAATCCGTCATCTAAAGCTGCCATTCTTCATGGTTTGCATGTCGTACAAATGTTAACTGGTTTAATTCCTAAATAATGGGAATTTCTAATCACCTCGTGTTAATTAGTCTCCTCTTGTTGTTACCAGGACTATTTTTCATGCAATAACATCAAAATTAACTTTAGTTTCTTTCCTAATAACTATATTCATTATGAAAAATATGCACGTGGACCATCAATTACATGAATTCATTCAATTTAACAAACAATAAAGTCGTTAATTTTGAATTGCATTTCTTATTGATATTAATTGTTGAATTCAAAAATAGAGAGTTCCTCGCATCATTTTTTGTTAACAAGCCTCCTCTTTTGATTCCAAAGTCACTTTTTGATACATTGATAATGAAATATCACACATGTGGTTAAACAACCAAGTATATTAATTGAATCAAACAAGCATAAACACCAATAAATATCCAAATCTATTTAAATCCATCACCCAAAGGGGCCATTCATCACGGTTTCCATTTCGTCCAAATGTTAACTGGTTTAATTCCTAAATAATGAGAATTTCTAATCACCTCAAGTTAATTAGGCTCCTCTTGTTGTTGCCAGGACTATTTTTCATGCAATAACCTTGAAATTAACTTTTGATTCTTTCTTAATAACTATATTCATCATGAAAAAAATGCCCATAGACCATCTATAAGATGAATTCATTCAATTTAATAAACAATGGAGTCCTTGATTTTGAATTGCTTTTCTTATAGATATTAATTGTTGAATTCAAAAATAGAGAGTTCCTCGCATCATTTTTGGTTAGCAAGTTTCCTCTTTTGATTCCAAACACACTTTTTTATACATTGAGCATGAAATATAACACATGTGGCTAAACAACCTAGTATATTAATTGAATCAAACATGTATAAACATCAATAAAACTCCAAATCTATTTAAATCCATCATCTAAAGGTGCCATTCTTCATGGTTTGCATTTCTTAAAAATGTTAACTGGTTTAATTCCTAAATAATGAGAATTTTTAATCACCTCGTGTTAATTAGGCTCCTCTTGTTGTTATGAGGACTATTTTTCATGCAATAATCGTGAAATTAACTTTTGTTTCTCTCTTAATAACTATATTCATTATGAAAAAAATGCCCGTCGACCATCAATTACATGAATTCATTCAATTTAACAAACAATGGAGTTCTTGATTTTGAATTGCATTTCTTATTGATATTAATTATAGAATTCAAAAATAGAGAGTTCCTCCCATCATTTCTGGTTATCAAGTTTTCCCTTTTGATTCCGAACACATTTGTTGATACATTGATCATGAAATATAACTCATGAGATTAAACAACCTAGTATATTAATTGAATCCAACAAGCATAAACACCAATAAAAATCCAAATCTATTTAAATGCATCAACGAAAGGTGCCATTCATCACGGTTTGCATTTCGTACAGATGCTAACTGGTTTCATTATTAAATAATGAGAATTTTTAATCACCTCGTGTTAATTAGGCTCCTCTAGTTGTTACCAGGACTATTTTCCATGCAATAACCTTGAAAAGAACTTTTGTTTCTCTCTTAATAACTATATTCATTATGAAAAAAATGCCCGTGAACCATCAATTACATGAATTCATTCAATTTAACAAACAATGGAGTTCTTTATTTTGAATTGCATTTCTTATTGATATTAATTGTTGAATTCAAAAATAGAGAGTTCCTCGCATCATTTTTGGTTAGCAAGTTTTCTCTTTTGATTCCAAACACACTTTTTGATACATTGAGCAGGAAATATAACACATGTGGCTAAACAACCTAGTATATTAATTGAATCAAACATGTATAAACATCAATAAAACTCCAAATCTATTTAAATCCGTCATCTAAAGGTGCCATTCTTCATGGTTTGCATGTCGTACAAATGTTAACTGGTTTAATTCCTAAATAATGAGAATTTCTAATCACCTCGTGTTAATTAGGCTCCTCTTGTTGTTACCAGGACTATTTTTCATGCAATAATCTTGAAATTAACTTTTGTTTCTTTCATGATAAATATTTTCATTTTGACAAAACTGCCCGTGGACCATCAATTACATGAATTCATTCAATTTAACAAACAATGGCGTTCATGATTTTGAATTGCCTTTCTTATTGATATTAATTATAGAATACAAAAATAGAGAGTTCCTCCCATCATTTTTGTCAAGCAAGCCTCCTCTTTTGATTCCAAAACACACTTTTTGACACATTTACCATGAAATAATGACACATTTTGTACAAAAGTTAACTGGTTTAATTATTAAATAATGAGAATTTCTAATTACCTCATGTTAATTAGGTTCCTCTTGTTGTTACCAGGACTATTTTCCATGCAATAACCTTGAAAAGAACTTTTGTTTCTCTCTTAATAACTATATTCATTATGAAAAAAATGCCCGTCGACCATCAATTACATGAATTCATTCAATTTAACAAACAATGGAGTTCTTGATTTTGAATTGCATTTCTTATTGATATTAATTATAGAATTCAAAAATAGAGAGTTCCTCCCATCATTTCTGGTTATCAACTTTTCTCTTTTGATTCCGAACACATTTGTTGATACATTGATCATGAAATATAACTCATGAGATTAAACAACCTAGTATATTATTTGAATCCAACAAGCATAAACACCAATAAAAATCCAAATCTATTTAAATGCATCAACGAAAGGTGCCATTCATCACGGTTTGCATTTCGTACAGATGCTAACTGGTTTCATTATTAAATAATGAGAATTTTTAATCACCTCGTGTTAATTAGGCTCCTCTAGTTGTTACCAGGACTATTTTCCATGCAATAACCTTGAAAAGAACTTTTGTTTCTCTCTTAATAACTATATTCATTATGAAAAAAATGCCCGTGGACCATCAATTACATGAATTCATTCAATTTAACAAACAATGGAGTTCTTGATTTTGAATTGCATTTCTTATTGATATTAATTGTTGAATTCAAAAATAGAGAGTTCCTCGCATCATTTTTGGTTAGCAAGTTTTCCCTTTTGATTCCAAACACACTTTTTGATACATTGAGCAGGAAATATAACACATGTGGCTAAACAACCTAGTATCTTAATTGAATCAAACATGTATAAACATCAATAAAACTCCAAATCTATTTAAATCCGTCATCTAAAGGTGCCATTCTTCATGGTTTGCATGTCGTACAAATGTTAACTGGTTTAATTCCTAAATAATGAGAATTTCTAATCACCTCGTGTTAATTAGGCTCCTCTTGTTGTTAGCAGGACTATTTTTCATGCAATAATCTTGAAATTAACTTTTGTTTCTTTCATGATAAATATTTTCATTTTGACAAAACTGCCCGTGGACCATCAATTACATGAATTCATTCAATTTAACAAACAATGTAGTTCATGATTTTGAATTGCCTTTCTTATTGATATTAATTATAGAATACAAAAATAGAGAGTTCCTCCCATCATTTTTGTCAAGCAAGCCTCCTCTTTTGATTCCAAAACACACTTTTTGACACATTTACCATGAAATAATGACACATTTTGTACAAAAGTTAACTAGTTTAATTATTAAATGATGAGAATTTCTAATTACCTCATGTTAATTAGGCTCCTCTTGTTGTTTCCAGGACTATTTTCCATGCAATAACCTTGAAAAGAACTTTTGTTTCTCTCTTAATAACTATATTCATTATGAAAAAAATGCCCGTCGACCATCAATTACATGAATTCATTCAATTTAACAAACAATGGAGTTCTTGATTTTGAATTGCATTTCTTATTGATATTAATTATAGAATTCAAAAATGGAGAGTTCCTCCCATCATTTCTGGTTATCAACTTTTCTCTTTTGATTCCGAACACATTTGTTGATACATTGATCATGAAATATAACTCATGAGATTAAACAACCTAGTATATTAATTGAATCCAACAAGCATAAACACCAATAAAAATCCAAATCTATTTAAATCTATCAACGAAAGGTGCCATTCATCACGGTTCGCATTTCGTACAGATGCTAACTGGTTTCATTATTAAATAATGAGAATTTTTAATCACCTCGTGTTAATTAGGCTCCTCTGGTTGTTACCAGGACTATTTTCCATGCAATAACCTTGAAAAGAACTTTTGTTTCTCTCTTAATAACTATATTCATTATGAAAAAAATGCCCGTGGACCATCAATTACATGAATTCATTCAATTTAACAAACAATGGAGTTCTTGATTTTGAATTGCATTTCTTATTGATATTAATTGTTGAATTCAAAAATAGAGAGTTCCTCGCATCATTTTTGGTTAGCAAATTTTCTCTTTTGATTCCAAACTCACTTTTTGATACATTGACCATGAAATATAACATATGTGGCTAAACAACCTAGTATATTAATTGAATCAAACATGTATAAACATCAATAAAACTCCAAATCTATTTAAATCCGTCATCTAAAGGTGCCATTCTTCATGGTTTGCATGTCGTACAAATGTTAACTGGTTTAATTCCTAAATAATGAGAATTTCTAATCAACTCGTGTTAATTAGGCTCCTCTTGTTGTTACCAGGACTATTTTTCATGCAATAATCTTGAAATTAACTTTTGTTTCTTTCATGATAAATATTTTCATTTTGACAAAACTGCCCGTGGACCATCAATTACATGAATTCATTCAATTTAACAAACAATGGAGTTCATGATTTTGAATTGCCTTTCTTATTGATATTAATTATAGAATACAAAAATAGAGAGTTCCTCCCATCATTTTTGTCAAGCAAGCCTCCTCTTTTGATTCCAAAACACACTTTTTGACACATTTACCATGAAATAATGACACATTTTGTACAAAAGTTAACTGGTTTAATTATTAAATAATGAGAATTTCTAATTACCTCATGTTAATTAGGTTCCTCTTGTTGTTACCAGGACTATTTTCCATGCAATAACCTTGAAAAGAACTTTTGTTTCTCTCTTAATAACTATATTCATTATGAAAAAAATGCCCGTCGACCATCAATTACATGAATTCATTCAATTTAACAAACAATGGAGTTCTTGATTTTGAATTGCATTTCTTATTGATATATTAATTATAGAATTCAAAAATAGAGAGAGTTCCTCCCATCATTTCTGGTTATCAAGTTTTCTCTTTTGATTCCGAACACATTTGTTGATACATTGATCATGAAATATAACTCATGAGATTAAACAACCTAGTATATTAATTGAATCCAACAAGCATAAACACCAATAAAAATCCAAATCTATTTAAATCTATCAACGAAAGGTGCCATTCATCACGGTTCGCATTTCGTACAGATGCTAACTGGTTTCATTATTAAATAATGAGAATTTTTAATCATCTCGTGTTAATTAGGCTCCTCTAGTTGTTACCAGGACTATTTTCCATGCAATAACCTTGAAAAGAACTTTTGTTTCTCTCTTAATAACTATATTCATTATGAAAAAAATGCCCGTGGACCATCAATTACATGAATTCATTCAATTTAACAAACAATGGCGTTCTTGATTTTGAATTGCATTTCTTATTGATATTAATTGTTGAATTCAAAAATAGAGAGTTCCTCGCATCATTTTTGGTTAGCAAATTTTCTCTTTTGATTCCAAACACACTTTTTGATACATTGAGCATGAAATATAACACATGTGACTAAACAACCTAGTATATTAATGGAATCAAACATGTATAAACATCAATAAAACTCCAAATCTATTTAAATCCGTCATCTAAAGGTGCCATTCTTCATGGTTTGCATGTCGTACAAATGTTAACTGGTTTAATTCCTAAATAATGAGAATTTCTAATCAACTCGTGTTAATTAGGCTCCTCTTGTTGTTACCAGGACTATTTTTCATGCAATAATCTTGAAATTAACTTTTGTTTCTTTCATGATAAATATTTTCATTTTGACAAAACTGCCCGTGGACCATCAATTACATGAATTCATTCAATATAACAAACAATGGAGTTCATGATTTTGAATTGCATTTCTTATTGATATTAATTATAGAACTCAAAAATAGAGAGTTCCTAGCATCATTTCTGGTTATTAAGTTTCCTCTTTTGATTCCGAACACATTTTTTGATACATTGATCATGAAATATAACTCATGTGGTTAAACAACCTAGTATATTAATTGAATCAAACATGCATAAATACCAATAAAGGTCCAAATCTATTTAAATCCATCAACCAAAGGTGCCATTCATCACGGTTTGCATTTCGTACAAAAGTTAACTGGTTTAATTATTAAATAATGAGAATTTCTAATGACCTCATGTTAATTAGGCTCCTCTTGTTGTTACCAGGACTATTTTCCATGCAATAACCTTCAAAAGAACTTTTGTTTCTCTCTTAATAACTATATTCATTAAGAAAAAAATGCCCGTGGACCATCAATTACTTTAATTCATTCAATTTAACAAACAATGGAGTTCATGATTTTGAATTGCATTTCTTATTGTTATAAATTATAGAATTCAAAAATAGAGAATTCCTCCCATCATTTCTGGTTATGAAGTTTCCTCTTTCCATTCCGAACACATTTTTTGATACATTGATCATGAAATATAACTCATGTGGTTAAACAACCTAGTATATTAGTTGAATCAAACAAGCATAAACACCAATAAAAATCCAAATCTATTTAAATCCATCAGCCAAAGGTGCCATTCATCACGGTTTGCATTTCGTACAAAAGTTAACTGGTTTAATTATTAAATAATGAGAATTTCTAATGACCTCATGTTAATTAGGCTCCTCTTGTTGTTACCAGGACTATTTTCCATGCAATAACCTTCAAAAGAACTTTTGTTTCTCTCTTAATAACTATATTCATTATGAAAAAAATGCCCGTGGACCATCAATTACTTTAATTCATTCAATTTAACAAACAATGGAGTTCATGATTTTGAATTGCATTTCTTATTGTTACAAATTATAGAATTCAAAAATAGAGAATTCCTCCCATCATTTCTGGTTATGAAGTTTCCTCTTTTCATTCCGAACACATTTTTTGATACATTGATCATGAAATATAACTCATGTGGTTAAACAACCTAGTATATTAGTTGAATCAAACAAGCATAAACACCAATAAAAATCCAAATCTATTTAAATCCATCAGCCAAAGGTGCCATTCATCACGGTTTGCATTTCGTACAAAAGTTAACTCGTTTAATTCCGAAATAATGAGAATTTCTCATCACCTCATGTTAATTAGGCTCCTTTTGTTGTTACCAGGACTACTTTTCATGCAATAACCTTGAAATTAACTTTTGATTCTTTCTTAATAACTATATTCATTATGAAAAATATGCACGTGGACCATCAATTACATGAATTCATTCAATTTACGAAACAATGGAGTCCTTGATTTTGAATTGCATTTCTTATAGATATTAATTGTTGAATTCAAAAATAGAGAGTTCCCCGCATCATTTTTGGTTAGCAAGTTTCCTCTTTTGATTCCAAACACACTTTTTGATACATTGAGCATGAAATATAACACATGTGGCTAAACAACCTAGTATATTAATTGAATCAAACATGTATAAACATCAATAAAACTCCAAATCTATTTAAATCCGTCATCTAAAGGTGCCATTCTTCATGGTTTGCATTTCGCACAAATGTTAACTGGTTTAATTCCTAAATAATGAGAATTTCTAATCACCTCGTGTTAATTACGCTTCTCTTGTTGTTACCAGGACTATTTTTCATGCAATAACCTTGAAATTAACTTTTGTTTCTTTCCTAATAACTATATTCATTATGAAAAATATGCACGTGGACCATCAATTACATGAATTCATTCAATTTATCAAAAAATGGAGTCGTTGATTTTGAATTGCATTTCTTATTGATATTAAATATTGAATTCAAAAATAAAGAGTTCCTCACATCATTTTTGGTTAACAATGCTCCTCTTTTGATTCCAAAGCTACTTTTTGATACATTGATCACGAAATATAACACATGTGGTTAAAGAACATAGTATATTAATTGATTCAAACAAGCATAGACACCAATAAAAATCCAAATCTATTTAAATCCATCAATCAAAGGTGCCATTCATCACGGTTTCCATTTTCGTCCAAACGTTAACTGGTTTAATTCCTAAATAATGAGAATTTCTAATCACCTCAAGTTAATTAGGCTCCTCTTGTTGTTACCAGGACTATTTTTCATATAACCTTGAAATTAACTTTTGATTCTTTCTTAATAACTATATTCATTATGAAAAAAATGCCCATAGACCATCTATAACATGAATTCATTCAATTCAACAAACAATGGAGTCCTTGATTTTGAATTGCATTTCTTATAGATTTTAATTGTTGAATTCAAAAATAGAGAGTTCCTCGCATCATTTTTGGTTAGCAAGTTTCCTCTTTTTGATTCCAAACACACTTTTTGATACATTGAGCATGAAATATAACACATGTGGCTAAACAACCTAGTATATTAATTGAATCAAACATGTATAAACATCAATAAAACTCCAAATCTATTTAAATCCATCATCTAAACGTGTCATTCTTCATGGTTTGCATTTCGTACAAATGTTAACTGGTTTAATTCTTAAATAATGAGAATTTCTAATCACCTCGTGTTAATTAGGCTCCTCTTGTTCTTACCAATACTATTTTTCAATCATTAATCTTGAAATTAACTTTTGTTTCTTTCATGATAAATATTTTCATTTTGACAAAAATGCCCGTGGACCATCAATTACATGAATTCATTCAATTTAACAAACAATGGAGTTCTTGATTTTGAATTGCATTTCTTATTGATATTAATTATAGAATTCAAAAATAGAGAGTTCCTCCCATCATTTTTGTCAAGCAAGCATCCTCTTTTGATTCCAATCACACTTTATGACACATTTTACCATGAAATATAAACACATGTGGCTAAACAACCTTAGTATATTAAATTGAATCAAACA
>JBAPLH010000304.1:0-339419 GCA_037897445.1 Ceriops zippeliana | reverse complement strand
CAAGTCGTCGCACAATTAAAAATCGAAATGTGTTTAGTTCGATCACCGAATGGAGTCATTCATCCTAATTTGCATTTCGTACCAATGTCAATTTGGTTGTTACCTCAATAATGAGGCTTTATATTCACTACATGCTAATCAGGCTCCTTTTGTTTTTACAAGCAGTATTTCTCTTTCAATGACTATGAAATTATCTTTTGTGTCCTTATTAACTAGTATATTCATCAAGAAAAAAAAATGTCCTTATCTATACAATTCGTTTAATACAAACAAACAATAGGGTCCATAATCTTGATTAGGGTTTCTTGTTGATGAGAATTGGTTGATTTTTTAAAAAAAGAATACCTCATAACATTTCTGGTTTGGAAGACTTGTTTTTTTGTTCCAAACACTCTTTTCCACACAATCATTGTGACATTAAAATTTATGACTAAATTACATAGTATATTAATTAAAAGAAACTTGTCGTCGCACAATTGAAAATCAAAATGTGTTTAGTTCCATCACCCAATGGAGTCATTCATCCTAATTTGCATTTCGTACCAATGTCAATTTGCTTGTTACCTAAATAATGACGCTTTATATTCATTACATGCTAATCAGGCTCCTTTTGTTGTTACAAGCAGTATTTTTCTTGCAATGACTATGAAATTATCTTTAGTTTTCTTATTTACAACTATATCCATCATAAAAAAATGTCCATATCTATACAATTCATTCAATACTAACAAACAATGGGGTCCATAATCTTGATTAGGGTTTCTTATTGATGTGAATTGGTTGATTTTTAAAATAAATAATCCCTCTTAACATTTCTTGTTGGAAGACTTGTCTTTTGGTTCCAAACACTCTTTTTCACACAATCATTGTGACATTAAAATTTATGAATAAATTACACAGTATATTAATCAAAAGAAACATGTCGTCGCACAATTGAAAATCGAAATGTGTTTAGTTCCATCACCCAATGGAGTTGTTCATCCTAATTTGCATTTCGTACCAATGCCAATTTGGTTGTTACCTACATAATGACGCTTTATATTCATTACATGCTAATCAGGCTCCTTTTGTTGTTACATGCAGTATTTTTCTTGCAATGACTATGAAATTATGTTTTGTCTCCATATTAACAACTATATTGATCAAGAAAAAAAATGTCCATATCTATACAATTCATTCAATACTAACAAACAATGGGGTCCATAATCTTGATTAGGGTTTCTTATTCATGTGAATTCCTTGATATTTCAAATAAAGAATCCCTCACAACATTTCTGATTTGGAAGACTTGTCTTTTGGTTCCAAACACTCTTTTTCACACAATCATTGTGACATTAAAATTTATGAATAAATTACACAGTCTATTAATCAAAAGAAACATGTCGTCGCACAATTGAAAATCGAAATGTGTTTAGTTCCATCACCCAATGGAGTCATTCATCCTAATTTGCATTTCGTACCAATGTCAATTTGGTTGTTACCTAAATAATGAGGCTTTATATTCACTACATGCTAATCAGGCTCCTTTTGTTGTTACAAGCAGTATTTTTCTTGCAATGACTATGAAATTATGTTTTCTCTCCTCCCTAACAACTATATTCATCAAGAAAAAAATGTCCATATCTATTCAATTCATTCAATACTAACAAACAATGGGGTCCATAATTTTGATTAGGGTTTCTTATTGATGTGAATTGGTTGATTTTTAAAATAAAGAATGCCTCTTAACATTTCTTGTTTGGAAGACTTGTCTTTTGGTTTCAGACACTCTTTTTCACACAATCATTGTGACATTAAATTTTATGACTAAATTACACAGTATATTAATCAAAAGAAACATGTCGTCGCACAATTGAAAATCGAAATCTGTTTAGTTCCATCTCCAAATGGAGTCGTTCATCCTAATTTGCATTTCGTACCAATGCCAATTTGGTTGTTACCTAAATAATGACGCTTTATGTTCAATACATGCTGATCAGGCTCCTTTTGTTGTTACATGCAGCATTTTTCTTGCAATGACTATGAAATTATGTTTTGTCTCCTTATTAACAACTATATTGATGAAGAAAAAAATGTCCATATCTATACAATTCATTCAATACTAATAAACAATGGGGTCCATAATCTTGATAAGGGTTTCTTATTCATGTGAATTGCTTGTTATTTCAAACAAAGAATCCCTCACAACATTTCTGATTTGGAAGACTTGTCTTTTGGTTACAACATTCTTTTTCACTCAATCGTCATGAGATTAAAATTTCTGACTAAATTACAACATATATTAATTAAAATAAACATGTCGACGCACTATTGAAAATTTGAATGTGTTTAGTTCCATCACCCAATGGAGTCATTCATCCTAATTTGCATTTCGTACCAATGTCAATTTGGTTGTTACCTAAATAATGAGGCTTTATATTCACTACATGCTAATCAGGCTCCTTTTGTTGTTACAAGCAGTATTTTTCTTGCAATGACTATGAAATTATCTTTTCTCTCCTTCTTAACAACTATGTTCATCAAGAAAAAAATGTCCATATCTATACAATTCATTTAATACTAACAAACAATGGGGTCCATAATCTTGATTAGGGTTTCTTATTGATGTGAATTGGTTGATTTTTAAAATAAAGAATCCCTCTTAACATTTCTTGTTTGGAAGACTTGTCTTTTGGTTCCAAACACTCTTTTTCACACAATCATTGTGACATCAAAATTTATGACTAAATTACACAGTATATTAATCAGAAGAAACATGTCGACGCACAATTGAAAATCGAAATGTGTTTAGTTCCATCACCCAATGGAGTCATTCATGCTAATTTGCATTTCGTACCAATGCCAATTTGGTTGTTACCTAAAGAATGACGCTTTATATTCATTACATGCTAATCAGGCTCCTTTTGTTGTTAGATGCAGCATTTTTCTCGCAATGACTAAGAAATTATGTTTTGTCTCCTTATTAACAACTATATTGATCAAGAAAAAAAATGTCCATATCTATACAATTCATTCAATACTAACAAACAATGGGGTCCATAATCTTGATTAGGGTTTCTTATTCATGTGAATTCCTTGATATTTCAAATAAAGAATCCCCCACAACATTTCTGATTTGGGGGACTTGTCTTTGGGTTCCAAACACTCTTTTTCACTCAATCGTCATGAGATTAAAATTTCTGACTAAATTATAACATATATTAATTAAAATAAATATGTCGACGCACTATTGAAAATTTGAATGTGTTTAGTTCCATCACCCAATGGAGTCATTCATCCTAATTTGCATTTCGTACCAATGTCAATTTGGTTGTTACCTAAATAATGAGGCTTTATATTCACTACATGCTAATCAGGCTCCTTTTGTTGTTACAAGCAGTATTTTTCTTGCAATGACTATGAAATTATCTTTTCTCTCCTTCTTAACAACTATATCCATCAAGAAAAAAATGTCCATATCTATACAATTCATTCAATACTAACAAACAATGGGGTCCATAATTTTGATTAGGGTTTCTTATTGATGTGAATTGGTTGATTTTTAAAATAAAGAATGCCTCTTAACATTTCTTGTTTGGAAGACTTGTCTTTTGGTTCCAAACACTCTTTTTCACACAATCATTGTGACTTTAAATTTTATGACTAAATTACACAGTATATTAATCAAAAGAAACATGTCGTCGCACAATTGAAAATCAAAATCTGTTTAGTTCCATCTCCAAATGGAGTCGTTCATCCTAATTTGCATTTCGTACCAATGCCAATTTGGTTGTTACCTAAATAATGACGCTTTATATTCATTACATGCTGATCAGGCTCCTTTTGTTGTTACATGCAGCATTTTTCTTGCAATGACTATGAAATTATGTTTTGTCTCCTTATTAACAACTATATTGATGAAAAAAAAAAATGTCCATATCTATACAATTCATTCAATACTAATAAACAATGGGGTCCATAATCTTGATTAGGGTTTCTTATTCATGTGAATTGCTTGATATTTCAAACAAAGAATCCCTCACAACATTTCTGATTTGGAAGACTTGTCTTTTGGTTCCAACACTCTTTTTCACTCAATCGTCATGAGATTAAAATTTCTGACTAAATTATAACATATATTAATTAAAATAAATATGTCGACGCACTATTGAAAATTTGAATGTGTTTAGTTCCATCACCCAATGGAGTCATTCATCCTAATTTGCATTTTGTAACAATGTCAATTTGGTTGTTACCTAAATAATGAGGCTTTATATTCACTACATGCTAATCAGGCTCCTTTTGTTGTTACATGCAGTATTTTTCTTGCAATGACTATGAAATTATGTTTTGTCTCCTTATTAACAACTATATTGATGAAGAAAAAAATGTCCATATCTATACAATTCATTTAATACTAACAAACAATGAGGTCCATAATCTTGATTAGGGTTTCTTATTGATGTGAATTGGTTGATTTTTAAAATAAAGAATCCCTCTTAACATTTCTTGTTTGGAAGACTTGTCTTTTGGTTCCAAACACTCTTTTTCACACAATCATTGTGACATCAAAATTTATGACTAAATTACACAGTATATTAATCAAAAGAAACATGTCGTCGCACAATTGAAAATCGAAATGTGTTTAGTTCCATCACCCAATGGAGTCATTCATGCTAATTTGCATTTCGTACCAATGCCAATTTGGTTGTTACCTAAAGAATGACGCTTTATATTCATTACAAGCTAATCAGGCTCCTTTTGTTGTTAGATGCAGCATTTTTCTTGCAATGACTAAGAAATTATGTTTTGTCTCCTTATTAACAACTATATTGATCAAGAAAAAAAATGTCCATATCTATACAATTCATTCAATACTAACAAACAATGGGGTCCATAATCTTGATTAGGGTTTCTTATTGATGTGAATTGCTTGATATTTCAAATAAAGAATCCCTGACAACATTTCTGATTGGGAAGACTTGTCTTTTTGGTTCCAAACACTCTTTTTCACTCAATCATTGGGACATTAAAATTTATGACTAAATTACAGAGTATATTAATCAAAAGAAACATGTCGTCGCACAATTAAAAATCGAAATTTGTTTAGTTCCATCACCCAATGGAGTCGTTCATCCTAATTTGCATTTCGTACCAATGTCAATTTGGTTGTTACCTAAATAATCACGCTTTATATTCATTACGTGCTAATCAGGCTCCTTTTGTTGTTACATACAATATTTTTCTTGCAATGACTATGAAATTATGTTGTCTCCTTATTAACAACTATATTGATCAAGAAAAAAATGTCCATATCTATACAATTCATTCAATACTAACAAACAATGGGGTCCATAATCTTGATTAGGGTTTCTTATTGATGTGAATTGCTTGATATTTCAAATAAAGAATCCCTGACAACATTTCTAATTTAGAAGACTTGTCTTTTTGGTTCCAAACACTCTTTTTCACACAATCATTGTGACATTAAAATTTATGACTAAATTACAGAGTATATTAATCAAAAGAAACATGTCGTCGCACAATTAAAAATCGAAATGTGTTTAGTTCCATCACCCATTGGAGTCGTTCATCCAATTTTCATTTCGTACCAATGTCAATTTGGTTGTTACCTAAATAATCACGCTTTATATTCATTACGTGCTAATCAGGGTCCTTTTGTTGTTACATGCAGTATTTTTCTTGCAATGACTATGAAATTATGTTGTCTCCTTAATAACAACTATATTGATCAAGACAAAAATGTCCATATCTATACAATTCATTCAATACTAACAAACAATGGGGTCCATAATCTTGATTAGGGTTTCTTATTGATGTGAATTGCTTGATATTTCAAATAAAGAATCCCTAACAACATTTCTGATTTGGAAGACTTGTCTTTTTGGTTCCAAACACTCTTTTTTACACAATCATTGTGACATTAAAATTTATGACTAAATTACAGAGTATATTAATCAAAAGAAACATGTCGTCGCACTATTAAAAATTGAAATGTGTTTAGTTCCATCACCCAATGGAGTCGTTCATCCAATTTGCATTTCGCACCAATGTCAATTTGGTTGTTACCTAAATAATCACGCTTTATATTCATTACGTGCTAATCAGGCTCCTTTTGTTGTTACATGCAGTATTTTTCTTGCAATGACTATGAAATTATGTTGTCTCCTTATTAACAACTATATTGATCAAGAAAAAAAAGTCCATATCTATACAATTCATTCAATACTAACAAACAATGGGGTCCATAATCTTGATTAGGGTTTCTTATTGATGTGAATTGCTTGATATTTCAAATAAAGAATCCCTGACAACATTTCTGATTTGGAAGACTTGTCTTTTTGGTTCCAAACACTCTTTTTCACACAATCATTGTGACATTAAAATTTATGACTAAATTACAGAGTATATTAATCAAAAGAAATGTGTCGTCGCACAATTAAAAATCGAAATGTGTTTAGTTCCATCACCCAATGGAGTCGTTCATCCAATTTGCATTTCGTACCAATGTCAATTTGGTTGTTACCTAAATAATCACGCTTTATATTCATTACGTGCTAATCAGGCTCCTTTTGTTGTTACATGCAGTATTTTTCTTGCAATGACTATGAAATTATGTTGTCTCCTTATTAACAACTATATTGATCAACAAAAAAAAGTCCATATCTATACCATTCATTCAATACTAACAAACAATGGGGTCAAAATCTTGATTAGGGTTTCTTATTGATGTGAATTGCTTGATATTTCAAATAAAGAATCCCTGACAACATTTCTGATTTGGAAGACTTGTCTTTTTGGTTCCAAACACTCTTTTTCACACAATCATTGTGACATTAAAATTTATGACTAAATTACAGAGTATATTAATCAAAAGAAATGTGTCGTCGCACAATTAAAAATCGAAATGTGTTTAGTTCCATCACCCAATGGAGTCGTTCATCCAATTTGCATTTCGTACCAATGTCAATTTGGTTGTTACCTAAATAATCACGCTTTATATTCATTACGTGCTAATCAGGCTCCTTTTGTTGTTACATGCAGTATTTTTCTTGCAATGACTATGAAATTATGTTGTCTCCTTATTAACAACTATATTGATCAAGAAAAAAAAGTGCATATCTATACCATTCATTCAATACTAACAAACAATGGGGTCCATAATCTTGATTAGGGATTCTTATTGATGTTAATTGCTTGATATTTCAAATAAAGAATCCCTGACAACATTTCTGATTTGGAAGACTTGTCTTTTTGGTTCCAAACACTCTTTTCCACACAATCATTGTGACATTAAAATTTATGACTAAATTACACAGTATATTAATTAAAAGAAACATGTCGTCGCACAATTGCAAATCAAAATGTGTTGAGTTCCATCACAAAATGGAGTCCTTCATGCTAATTTGCATTTCGTACCAATGTCAATTTGGTTGTTACCTAAATAATGAGGCTTTATATTCTCTACATGCTAATTAGGCTCCTTTTGTTGTTACAAGCAGTATTTTTCTTGCAATGACTATGAAATTATCTTTAGTCTTCTTATTAACAACTATATCCATCAAGAAAAAAATGTCCATATCTATACAATTCATTCAATACTAACAAACAATGGGGTCCATAATCTTGATTAGGGTTTCTTATTGATGTGAATTGGTTGATTTTTAAAATAAAGAATCCTTATTAACATTTCTTGTTGGAAGACTTGTCTTTTGGTTCCAAACACTTTTTTTCACACAATCATTGTGACATTAAAATTTATGAATAAATTAAACAGTATATTAATCAAAAGAAACATGTCATCGCACAATTGAAAATCGAAATGTGGTTAGTTCCATCACCCAATGCAGTTGTTCATCCTAATTTGCATTTCGTCCAATGCCAATTTGGTTGTTACCTAAATAATGACGCTTTATATTCATTACATGCTATTCAGGCTCCTTTTGTTGTTACATGCAGTATTTTTCTTGCAATGACTATGAAATTATGTTTTGACTCCTTATTATTAAGAACTATATTGATCAAGAAGAAAAAATGTCCATATCTATACAATTCATTCAATACTAACAAACAATGGGGTCCATAATCTTGATTATGGTTTGTTATTCATGTGAATTCCTTGATATTTCAAATAAAGAATCCCTCACAACATTTCTGATTTGGAAGACTTGTCTTTTGGTTCCAAACACTCTTTTTCACTCAATCGTCATGAGATTAAAATTTCTGACTAAATTATAACATATATTAATTAAAATCAATATGTCGACGCACTATTGAAAATTTGAATGTCTTTAGTTCCATCACCCAATGGAGTCATTCATCCTAAGTTGCATTTCGTACCAATGTCAATTTGGTTGTTACCTAAATAATGAGGCTTTATATTCACTACATGCTAATCAGGCTCCTTTTGTTGTTACAAGCAAAATTTTTCTTGCAATGACTATGAAATTATCTTTAGTCTTCTTATTTACAACTATATCCTTCAAGAAAAAAATGTCCATATCTATACAATTCATTCAATACTAACAAACAATGGGGTCCATAATCTTGATTAGGGTTTCTTATTGATGTGAATTGGTTGATTTTTAAAATAAAGAATCCCTCTTAACATTTCTTGTTTGGAAGACTTGTCTTTTGGTTCCAAACACTCTTTTTCACACAATCATTGTGACATTAAAATTTATGACTAAATTACACAGTATATTAATTAAAAGAAACATGTCGTCCCATAATTAAAAATCGAAATGTGTTTAGTTCAATCACCCAATGGAGTCATTCATCCTAATTTGCATTTCGTACCAATGTCAATTTGGTTGTTACCAACATAATGACGCTTTTATATTCATTACATGCTAATCAGGCTCCTTTTGTTGTTACATGCAGTATTTTTCTTTGCAATGACTATGAAATTATGTTTTGTCTCCTTATTAACTAGTATATTCATCAAGAAAATAAATGTCCTTATCTATACAATTCATTCAATACAAACAAACAATAGGGTCCATAATCTTGATAAGGGTTTCTTTTTGATGAGAATTGGTTTGATTTTTTAAATAAAGAATACCTCATAACATTTCTGGTTTGGAAGACTTGTTTTTTTGTTCGAAACAGTCTTTTCCACACAATCATTATGACATTAAAATTTATGACTAAATTACACAGTATATTAATTAAAAGAAACTTGTCGTCGCACAATTGAAAATCAAAATGTGTTTAGTTCCATCACCTAATGGAGTCATTCATCCTAATTTGCATTTTGTACCAATGTCAATTTGCTTGTTACCTAAATAATGACGCTTTATATTCATTACATGCTAATCAGGCTCCTTTTGTTGTTACAAGCAAAATTTTTCTTGCAATGACTATGAAATTATCTTTAGTCTTCTTATTTTCAACTATATCCTTCAAGAAAAAAATGTCCATATCTATACAATTCATTCAATACTAACAAACAATGGGGTCCATAATCTTGATTAGGGTTTCTTATTGATGTGAATTGGTTGATTTTTAAAATAAAGAATCCCTCTTAACATTTCTTGTTTGGAAGACTTGTCTTTTGGTTCCAAACACTCTTTTTCACACAATCATTGTGACATTAAAATTTATGACTAAATTACACAGTATATTAATTAAAAGAAACATGTCATCCCATAATTAAAAATCGAAATGTGTTTAGTTCAATCACCCAATGGAGTCATTCATCCTAATTTGCATTTCGTACCAATGTCAATTTGGTTGTTACCAACATAATGACGCTTTTATATTCATTACATGCTAATCAGGCTCCTTTTGTTGTTACATGCAGTATTTTTCTTGCAATGACTATGAAATTATGTTTTGTCTCCTTATTAACTAGTATATTCATCAAGAAAATAAATGTCCTTATCTATACAATTCATTCAATACAAACAAACAATAGGGTCCATAATCTTGATAAGGGTTTCTTTTTGATGAGAATTGGTTGATTTTTTAAATAAAGAATACCTCATAACATTTCTGGTTTGGAAGACTTGTTTTTTTGTTCGAAACAGTCTTTTCCACACAATCATTATGACATTAAAATTTATGACTAAATTACACAGTATATTAATTAAAAGAAACTTCTCGTCGCACAATTGAAAATCAAAATGTGTTTAGTTCCATCACCCAATGGAGTCATTCATCCTAATTTGCATTTTGTACCAATGTCAATTTGCTTGTTACCTAAATAATGACGCTTTATATTCATTACATGCTAATCAGGCTCCTTTTGTTGTTACAAGCAGTATTTTTCTTGCAATGACTATGAAATTATATTTAGTCTTCTTATTTACAACTATATCCATCAAGAAAAAAATGTCCATATCTATACAATTCATTCAATACTAACAAACAAAGGGGTCCATAATCTTGATTAGGGTTTCTTATTGATGTGAATTGGTTGATTTTTAAAATAAAGAATCCCTCTTAACATTTCTTGTTTGGAAGACTTGTCTTTTGGTTCCAAACACTCTTTTTCACACAATCATTGTGACATTAAAATTTATGACTAAATTACACAGTATATTAATCAAAAGAAACATGTCGTCGCACAATTGAAAATCGAAATGTGTTTAGTTCCATCACCCAATGGAGTCGTTCATCCTAATTTGCATTTCGTACCAATGTCAATTTGGTTGTTACCTACATAATGACGCTTTATATTCATTACATGCTAATCAGGCTCCTTTTGTTGTTACATGCAGTATTTTTCTTGCAATGACTATGAAATTATGTTTTGTCTCCTTATTAACTAGTATATTCATCAAGAAAATAAATGTCCTTATCTATACAATTCATTCAATACAAACAAACAATAGGGTCCATAATCTTGATAAGGGTTTCTTTTTGATGAGAATTGGTTGATTTTTTAAATAAAGAATACCTCATAACATTTCTGGTTTGGAAGACTTGTTTTTTTGTTCCAAACAGTCTTTTCCACACAATCATTGTGACATTAAAATTTATGACTAAATTACACAGTATATTAATTAAAAGAAACTTGTCGTCGCACAATTGAAAATCAAAATGTGTTTAGTTCCATCACCCAATGGAGTCATTCATCCTAATTTGCATTTCATACCAATGTTAATTTGCTTGTTACCTAAATAATGACGCTTTATATTCATTACATGCTAATCAGGCTCCTTTTGTTGTTACATGCAGTATTTTTCTTGCAATGACTATGAAATTATGTTTTGTCTCCTTATTAACTAGTATATTCATCAAGAAAAAAATTGTCCTTATCTATACAATTGATTCAATACAAACAAACAATAGAGTCCATAATCTTGATAAGGGTTTCTTTTTGATGAGAATTGGTTGATTTTTTAAATAAAGAATACCTCATAACATTTCTGGTTTGGAAGACTTGTTTTTTTGTTCCAAACAGTCTTTTCCACACAATCATTGTGACATTAAAATTTATGACTAAATTACACAGTATATTAATTATAAGAAACTTGCCGACGCACAATTGAAAATCAAAATGTGTTTAGTTCCATCACCCAATGGAGTCATTCATCCTAATTTGCATTTCATACCAATGTCAATTTGCTTGTTACCTAAATAATGACGCTTTATGTTCATTACATGCTAATCAGGCTCCTTTTGTTGTTACATGCACTATTTTTCTTGCAATGACTATGAAATTATCTTTAGTCTTCTTATTTACAACTATATCCATCAAGAAAAAAATGTCCATATCTATACAATTCATTCAATACTAACAAACAATGGGGTCCATAATCGTGATTAGGGTTTCTTATTGATGTGAATTGGTTGATTTTTAAAATAAAGAATCCCTCTTAACATTTCTTGTTTGGAAGACTTGTCTTTTGGTTCCAAACACTCTTTTTCACACAATCATTGTGACATTAAAATTTATGACTAAATTACACAGTATATTAATTAAAAGAAACATGTCGTCCCATAATTAAAAATCGAAATGTGTTTAGTTCAATCACCCAATGGAGTCATTCATCCTAATTTGCATTTCGTACCAATGTCAATTTGGTTGTCACCTAAATAATGAGGCTTTATATTCACTACATGCTAATTAGGCTCCTTTTGTTGTTACATGCAGTATTTTTCTTGCAATGACTATGAAATTATGTTTTGTCTCCTTATTAACAACTATATTGATTCATTGATCAAGAAAAAAATGTCCATATCTATACAATTCATTCAATACTAAGAAACAATGGGGTCCATAATCTTGATTATGGTTTCTTATTCATGTGAATTGCTTGATATTTCAAATAAAGAATCCCTCACAACATTTCTGATTTGGAAGACTTGTCTTTTGGTTCGAAACACTCTTTTCCACACAATCATTGTGACAATAAAATTTATGACTAAATTACACAGTATATTTAATTAAAAGAAACTTGTCGTCGCACAATTGCAAATCAAAATGTGTTTAGTTCCATCACACAATGGAGTCATTCATCCTAATTTGCATTTCGTACCCAATGTCAATTTGGTTTGTTACCTAAATAATGAGGCTTTATATTCACTACATGCTAATCAGGCTCCTTTTGTTGTTACAAGCAATATTTTTTCTTGCAATGACTATGAAATTATCTTTAGTCTTCTTATTAACAACTATATCCATCATGAAAAAAAATTTTCATATCTATACAATTCATTTCAATACTAAACAAACAATGGGGTCCAAAATCTTGATTAGGGTTTCTTATTGATGTGAATTGGTTGATTTTTAAAATAAAGAATGCCTCTTAACATTTCTTGTTTGGAAGACTTGTCTTTTGGTTCCAAACACTCTTTTTCACACAATCATTGTGACATTAAAATTTATGACTAAATTACACAGTATATTAATCAAAAGAAATATGTCGTCGCACAATTGAAAATCGAAATGTGTTTAGTTCCATCACACAATGGAGTCATTCATCCTAATTTGCATTTCGTACCAATGTCAATTTGGTTGTTACCTAAATAATGACGCTTTATATTCATTACGTGCTAATCAGGCTCCTTTTGTTGTTACCTGCTGTATTTTTCTTGCAATGACTATGAAATTATTTTGTCTCCTTATTAACAACTGTATTGATCAAGAAAAAAATGTCCATATCTATACAATTCATTCAATACTAACAAACAATGGAGTCCATAATCTTCATTAGGGTTTCTTATTGATGTGAATTGCTTGATATTTCAAATAATGAATCCCTCACAACATTTCTGATTTGGAAGACTTGTCTTTTTGGTTTCAAACACTCTTTTCCACACAATCATTGTGACATTAAAATTTATCACTAAATTACACAGTATATTAATTAAAAGAAACTTGTCGTCGCACAATTGCAAATCAAAATGTGTTTAGTTCCATCACACAATGGAGTCCTTCATGCTAATTTGCATTTCGTACCAATGTCAATTTGGTTGTTATCTAAATAATGAGGCTTTATATTCACTACACACTAATTAGGCTCCTTTTGTTCTTACAAGCAGTATTTTTCTTGCAATGACTATGAAATTATCTTTAGTCTTCTTATTAACAACTATATCCATCAAGAAAAAAATGTCCATATCTATACAATTCATTCAATACTAACAAACAATGGGGTCCATAATCTTGATTAGGGTTTCTTATTGATGTGAATTGCTTGATATTTCAAATAAAGAATCCCTGACAACATTTCTGATTTGGAAGACTTGTCTTTTTGGTTCCAAACACTCTTTTTCACTCAATCATTGGGACATTAAAATTTATGACTAAATTACAGAGTATATTAATCAAAAGAAACATGTCGTCGCACAATTAAAAATCGAAATTTGTTTAGTTCCATCACCCAATGGAGTCGTTCATCCTAATTTGCATTTCGTACCAATGTCAATTTGGTTGTTACCTAAATAATCACGCTTTATATTCATTACGTGCTAATCAGGCTCCTTTTGTTGTTACATACAATATTTTTCTTGCAATGACTATGAAATTATGTTGTCTCCTTATTAACAACTATATTGATCAAGAAAAAAATGTCCATATCTATACAATTCATTCAATACTAACAAACAATGGGGTCCATAATCTTGATTAGGGTTTCTTATTGATGTGAATTGCTTGATATTTCAAATAAAGAATCCCTGACAACATTTCTAATTTGGAAGAAGACTTGTCTTTTTGGTTCCAAACACTCTTTTTCACACAATCATTGTGACATTAAAATTTATGACTAAATTACAGAGTATATTAATCAAAAGAAACATGTCGTCGCACAATTAAAAATCGAAATGTGTTTAGTTCCATCACCCATTGGAGTCGTTCATCCAATTTTCATTTCGTACCAATGTCAATTTGGTTGTTACCTAAATAATCACGCTTTATATTCATTACGTGCTAATCAGGGTCCTTTTGTTGTTACATGCAGTATTTTTCTTGCAATGACTATGAAATTATGTTGTCTCCTTAATAACAACTATATTGATCAAGACAAAAAAATGTCCATATCTATACAATTCATTCAATACTAAACAAACAATGGGGGTCCATAATCTTGATTAGGGTTTCTTATTGATGTGAATTGCTTGATATTTCAAATAAAGAATCCCTAACAACATTTCTGATTTGGAAGACTTGTCTTTTTGGTTCCAAACACTCTTTTTTACACAATCATTGTGACATTAAAATTTATGACTAAATTACAGAGTATATTAATCAAAAGAAACATGTCGTCGCACTATTAAAAATCGAAATGTGTTTAGTTCCATCACCCAATGGAGTCGTTCATCCAATTTGCATTTCGCACCAATGTCAATTTGGTTGTTACCTAAATAATCACGCTTTATATTCATTACGTGCTAATCAGGCTCCTTTTGTTGTTACATGCAGTATTTTTCTTGCAATGACTATGAAATTATGTTGTCTCCTTATTAACAACTATATTGATCAAGAAAAAAAAGTCCATATCTATACCATTCATTCAATACTAACAAACAATGGGGTCAAAATCTTGATTAGGGTTTCTTATTGATGTGAATTGCTTGATATTTCAAATAAAGAATCCCTGACAACATTTCTGATTTGGAAGACTTGTCTTTTTGGTTCCAAACACTCTTTTTCACACAATCATTGTGACATTAAAATTTATGACTAAATTACAGAGTATATTAATCAAAAGAAATGTGTCGTCGCACAATTAAAAATCGAAATGTGTTTAGTTCCATCACCCAATGGAGTCGTTCATCCAATTTGCATTTCGTACCAATGTCAATTTGGTTGTTACCTAAATAATCACGCTTTATATTCATTACGTGCTAATCAGGCTCCTTTTGTTGTTACATGCAGTATTTTTCTTGCAATGACTATGAAATTATGTTGTCTCCTTATTAACAACTATATTGATCAAGAAAAAAAAGTGCATATCTATACCATTCATTCAATACTAACAAACAATGGGGTCCATAATCTTGATTAGGGATTCTTATTGATGTTAATTGCTTGATATTTCAAATAAAGAATCCCTGACAACATTTCTGATTTGGAAGACTTGTCTTTTTGGTTCCAAACACTCTTTTCCACACAATCATTGTGACATTAAAATTTATGACTAAATTACACAGTATATTAATTAAAAGAAACATGTCGTCGCACAATTGCAAATCAAAATGTGTTTGAGTTCCATCACAAAAACATGGAGTCCTTCATGCTAATTTGCATTTCGTACCAATGTCAATTTGGTTGTTACCTAAATAATGAGGCTTTATATTCTCTACATGCTAATTAGGCTCCTTTTGTTGTTACAAGCAGTATTTTTCTTGCAATGACTATGAAATTATCTTTAGTCTTCTTATTAACAACTATATCCATCAAGAAAAAAAATGTCCATATCTATACAATTCATTCAATACTAACAAACAATGGGGTCCATAATCTTGATTAGGGTTTCTTATTGATGTGAATTGGTTGATTTTTAAAATAAAGAATCCTTATTAACATTTCTTGTTGGAAGACTTGTCTTTTGGTTCCAAACACTTTTTTTCACACAATCATTGTGACATTAAAATTTATGAATAAATTACACAGTATATTAATCAAAAGAAACATGTCATCGCACAATTGAAAATCGAAATGTGGTTAGTTCCATCACCCAATGCAGTTGTTCATCCTAATTTGCATTTCGTCCAATGCCAATTTGGTTGTTACCTAAATAATGACGCTTTATATTCATTACATGCTATTCAGGCTCCTTTTGTTGTTACATGCAGTATTTTTCTTGCAATGACTATGAAATTATGTTTTGACTCCTTATTAAGAACTATATTGATCAAGAAAAAAAATGTCCATATCTATACAATTCATTCAATACTAACAAACAATGGGGTCCATAATCTTGATTATGGTTTGTTATTCATGTGAATTCCTTGATATTTCAAATAAAGAATCCCTCACAAACATTTCTGATTTGGAAGACTTGTCTTTTGGTTCCAAACACACTCTTTTTCACTCAATCGTCATGAGATTAAAATTTCTGACTAAATTATAACACATATATTAATTAAAATCAATATGTCGACGCACTATTGAAAATTTGAATGTCTTTAGTTCCATCACCCAATGGAGTCATTCATCCTAATTTGCATTTCGTACCAATGTCAATTTGGTTGTTACCTAAATAATGAGGCTTTATATTCACTTACATGCTAATCAGGCTCCTTTTGTTGCTACAAGCAATATTTTTCTTGCAATGACTATGAAATTATTTTTAGTCTTCTTATTTATCAACTATATCCATCAAGAAAAAAATGTCCATATCTATACAATTCATTCAATACTAACAAACAACAATGGGGTCCATAATCTTGATTTAGGGTTTCTTATTGCTGTGAATTGCTTGATTTTTCAAATAAAGAATCCCTCACAACATTTCTGATTTGGAAGACTTGTCTTTTTGGTTCCAAACACTCTTTTCCACACAATCATTGTGACATTAAAATTTATGACTAAATTACACAGTATATTAATTAAAAGAAACTTGTCGTCGCACAATTGCAAATCAAAATGTGTTTAGTTCCATCACACAATGGAGTCCTTCATGCTAATTTGCATTTCGTACCAATGTCAATTTGGTTGTTACCTAAATAATGAGGCTTTATATTCACTACATGCTAATTAGGCTCCTTTTGTTGTTACAAGCAGTATTTTTCTTGCAATGACTATGAAATTATCTTTAGTCTTCTTATTAACAACTATATCCATCAAGAAAAAAATGTCCATATCTATACAATTCATTCAATACTAACAAACAATGGGGTCCATAATCTTGATTAGGGTTTCTTATTGATGTGAATTGCTTGATATTTCAAATAAAGAATCCCTGACAACATTTCTGATTTGGAAGACTTGTCTTTTTGGTTCCAAACACTCTTTTTCACACAATCATTGTGACATTAAAATTTATGACTAAATTACAGAGTATATTATTAATCAAAAGAAATGTGTCGTCGCACAATTTGAAAATCGAAATGTGTTTAGTTCCATCACCCAATGGAGTCATTCATCCTAATTTGCATTTCGTACCAATGTCAATTTGGTTGTTACCTAAATAATGACGCTTTATATTCATTACATGCTAATCAGGCTCCTTTTGTTGTTAGATGCAGCATTTTTTGCTTGCAATGACTATGAAATTATCTTTTTGTCTCTTTATTAACAACTATATCCTTCAAGAAAAAAAATGTCCATATCTATACAATTCATTCAATACTAACAAAACAATGGGGGTCCATAATCTTGATTAGGGTTTCTTATTGATGTGAATTGGTTGATTTTTAAAATAAAGAATCCCTATTAACATTTCTTGTTGGAAGACTTGTCTTTTGGTTCCAAACACTTTTTTTCACACAATCATTGTGACATTAAAATTTATGAATAAATTACACAGTATATTAATCAAAAGAAACATGTCATCGCACAATTGAAAATCGAAATGTGTTTAGTTCCATCACCCCAATGGAGTTGTTTCATCCTAATTTGCATTTCGTACCAATGTCAATTTGGTTGTTACCTAAATAATGACGCTTTATATTCATTACATGCTAATCAGGCTCCTTTTGTTGTTACATGCAGTATTTTTCTTGCAATGACTATGAAATTATGTTTTGACTCCTTATTAACTACTATATTCATCAAGAAAAAAAATGTCCATATCTATACAATTCATTCAATACAAACAAACAATGGGGTCCATAATCTTGATTATGGGTTTCTTATTGATGTGAGTTGGTTGATATTTCAAATAAAGAATCCCTCACAACATTTCTCTGGTTTGGAAGACTTGTCTTTTTTTAGTTCCAAACACTCTTTTCCACTCAATCATTGTGACATTAAAATTTATGACTAAATTACACACATATATTAATTAAAAGAAATATGTCGTCGCACTATTGAAAATCAAAAATGTGTTTAGTTCCATCACCCAATGGAGTCATTCATCCTAATTTGCATTTCGTACCAATGTCAATTTGGTTGTTACCTAAATAATGAGGCTTTTATATTCACTACATGCTAATCAGGCTCCTTTTGTTGTTACAAGCAGTATTTTTTCTTGCAATGACTATGAAATTATTTTTAGTCTTCTTATTTAACAACTATATCCATCAAGAAAAAAATGTCCATATCTATACAATTCATTCAATACTAACAAACAAATGGGGTCCATAATCTTGATTAGGGTTTCTTATTGATGTGAATTGGTTGATTTTTAAAATAAAGAATCCCTCACAACAGTTCTTGATTTGGAAGACTTGTCTTTTTGGTTCCAAACACTCTTTTTCACACAATCATTGTGACATTAAAATTTATGACTAAATTACACAGTATATTAATTAAAAAGAAACATGTCGTCGCACAATTGCAAATCAAAATGTGTTTAGTTCCATCACCCAATGGAGTCCTTCATCCTAATTTGCATTTTCGTACCAATGTCAATTTGGTTGTTACCTAAATAATGACGGCTTTATATTCATTACATGCTAATCAGGCTCCTTTTGTTGTTACAAGCAGGTATTTTTCTTGCAATGACTATGAAATTATCTTTTAGTCTTCTTATTAACAACTATATCCATCAAGAAAAAAAAATGTCCATATCTATACAATTCATTCAATACTAACAAACAATGGGGTCCATAATCTTGATTAGGGTTTCTTATTGATGTGAATTGGTTGATTTTTTAAAATAAAGAATCCTCTTAACATTTCTTGTTTTGGAAGACTTGTCTTTTGGTTCCAAACACTCTTTTTCACACAATCATTGTGACATTAAAATTTATGACTAAATTACACAGTATATTAATTAAAAGAAACATGTCGTCGCACAATTGAAAATCGAAATGTGTTTAGTTCCATCACCCAATGGAGTCATTCATCCTAATTTGCATTTCGTACCAATGTCAATTTGGTTGTTACCTAAATAATGACGCTTTATATTCATTACATGCTAATCAGGCTCCTTTTGTTGTTACATGCAGTATTTTTCTTGCAATGACTATGAAATTATGTTTTGTCTCCTTATTAACTACAACTATATTCATCAAGAAAAAAAATGTCCTTATCTATACAATTCATTCAATACAAACAAACAATAGGGTCCATAATCTTGATTAGGGTTTCTTTTTTGATGAGAATTGGTTGATTTTTTTTAATAAAGAATACCTCATAACATTTCTGGTTTGGAAGACTTGTTTTTTTGTTCCAAACAGTCTTTTCCACACAATCATTGTGACATTAAAATTTATGACTAAATTACACAGTATATTAATTAAAAGAAACTTGTCGTCGCACAATTGAAAATCAAAATGTGTTTAGTTCCATCACCCAATGGAGTCATTCATCCTAATTTGCATTTCGTACCAATGTCAATTTGCTTGTTACCTAAATAATGACGCTTTATATTCACTTACATGCTAATCAGGCTCCTTTTGTTGTTACAAGCAGTATTTTTCTTGCAATGACTATGAAATTATCTTTAGTCTTCTTATTTAACAACTACTATATCCATCAAGAAAAAAATGTCCATATCTATACAATTCATTCAATACTAACAAACAATGGGGGTCCATAATCTTGATTAGGGTTTCTTATTGATGTGAATTGGTTGATTTTTAAAATAAAGAATCCCTCTTAAACATTTCTTGTTTGGAAGACTTGTCTTTTGGTTCCAAACACTCTTTTTCACACAATCATTGTGACATTAAAATTTATGACTAAATTACACAGTATATTAATCAAAAAGAAACATGTCGTCGCACAAATTAAAAATCGAAATGTGTTTAGTTCAATCACCCAATGGAGTCATTCATCCTAATTTGCATTTCGTACCAATGTCAATTTGGTTGTTACCTAAATAATGACGCTTTATATTCATTACATGCTAATCAGGCTCCTTTTGTTGTTACATGCAGTATTTTTTCTTGCAATGACTATGAAATTATGTTTTGTCTCCTTATTAACACACTATATTGATCAAGAAAAAAAATGTCCATATCTATACAATTCATTCAATACTAACAAACAATGGGGTCCATAATCTTGATTAAGGGTTTCTTATTGATGTGAATTGCTTGATTTTTCAAATAAAGAATCCCTCACAACATTTCTGATTTGGAAGACTTGTCTTTTGGTTCCAAACACACTCTTTTCACACAATCATTGTGACATTAAAATTTATGACTAAATTACACAGTATATTAATTAAAAGAAACTTGTCGTCGCACAATTGAAAATCAAAATGTGTTTAGTTCCATCACACCAATGGAGTCATTCATCCTAATTTGCATTTCGTACCAATGTCAATTTGGTTGTTACCTAAATAATGAGGCTTTATATTCACTACATGCTAATCAGGCTCCTTTTGTTGTTTACAAGCAGTATTTTTCCTTGCAATGACTATGAAATTATCTTTTGTCTCCTTATTAACAAGTATATTCATCAAGAAAAAAATTGTCCTTATCTATACAATTCATTCAATACAAACAAACAATGGGGTCCATAATCTTGATTAGGGTTTCTTATTGATGAGAATTGGTTGATTTTTTAAATAAAGAATACCTCTCATAACATTTCTGGTTTGGAAGACTTGTCTTTTTGGTTCCAAACACACTCTTTTTCACACAATCATTGTGACATTAAAATTTGATGACTAAATTACACAGTATATTAATTAAAAGAAACTTGTCGTCGCACAATTGAAAATCGAAATGTGTTTAGTTCCATCACACCAATGGAGTCATTCATCCTAATTTGCATTTCGTACCAATGTCAATTTGGTTGTTACCTAAATAATGACACGCTTTTATATTCATTACATGCTAATCAGGCTCCTTTTGTTGTTACAAGCAGTATTTTTCTTGCAATGACTATGAAATTATCTTTTGTCTCCTTATTAACAACTATATTGATCAAGAAAAAAAATGTCCATATCTATACAATTCATTCAATACTAACAAACAATGGAGTCCATAATCTTGATTAGGGTTTCTTATTGATGTGAATTTGGTTGATTTTTCAAATAAAGAATCCCTCACAACATTTCTGATTTGGAAGACTTGTCTTTTTTGGTTCCAAACACTCTTTTTTCACACAATCATTGTGACATTAAAATTTATGACTAAATTACACAGTATATATTAATTAAAAGAAACTTGTCGTCGCACAATTGCAAAATCGAAATGTGTTTAGTAGTTCCATCACCCAAATGGAGTCATTTCATCCTAATTTGCATTTTCGTACCAATGTCAATTTGGTTGTTATCTAAATAATGAGGCTTTATATTCACTACATGCTAATTAGGCTCCTTTTGTTGTTACAAGCAGTATTTTTTCTTGCAATGACTATGAAATTATCTTTAGTCTTCCTTATTAACAACTATATCCATCAAGAAAAAAATGTCCATATCTATACAATTCATTCAATACTAACAAACAATGGGGTCCATAATCTTGATTAGGGTTTCTTATTGATGTGAATTGGTTGATTTTTCAAAATAAAGAATCCCTCTTAACATTTCTGATTTGGAAGACTTGTCTTTTTGTTTCCAAACACTCTTTTTTTCACACAATCATTGGGACATTAAAATTTATGACTAAATTACACAGTTTATATTAATCAAAAGAAACATGTCGTCGCACAATTAAAAATCGAAATGTGTTTAGTTCCATCACCCAATGGAGTCATTCATCCTAATTTGCATTTCGTACCAATGTCAATTTGGTTGTTACCTAAATAATGACGCTTTATATTCACATTACATGCTAATCAGGCTCCTTTTGTTGTTACATGCAGTATTTTTTCTTGCAATGACTATGAAATTATGTTTTGTCTCCTTATTAACAACTATATTGATCAAGAAAAAAAAATGTCCATATCTATACAATTCATTCAATACTAAACAAACAATGGGGTCCATAATCTTGATTAGGGGTTTCTTATTGATGTGAATTGCTTGATATTTTCAAATAAAGAATCCCTCACAACATTTCTGGTTTGGAAGACTTGTCTTTTTTGTTTCAAAACACTCTTTTTCACACAATCATTGTGACATTAAAATTTATGACTAAATTACAGAGTATATATTAATCAAAAGAAACATGTCGTCGCACAATTGAAAAATCGAAAATGTGTTTAGTTCCATCACCCAATGGAGTCGTTCATCCTAATTTTGCATTTTCGTACCATATGTCAATTTGGTTGTTACCCTAAATAATGACGCTTTATATTCATTACATGCTAATCAGGCTCCTTTTGTTGTTACATGCAGTATTTTTTTTTGCAATGACCATGACTATGAAATTATGTTGTCTCCTTAATAACAACTATATTGATCAAGAACAAAAATGTCCATATCTATACAATTCATTCAATACTAACAAAACAATGGGGTCCATAATCTTGATTAGGGTTTCTTATTGATGTGAATTGCTTGATATTTTCAAATAAAGAATCCCTCAACAACATTTCTGATTTGGAAGACTTGTCTTTTTTTGTTCCAAACACTCTTTTTCCACACAATCATTGTGACATTAAAATTTTATGACTAAATTACAACGAGTATTATTAATCAAAAGAAACATGTCGTCGCACAATTTAAAAATCGAAATGTGTTTAGTTCCATCACCCAATGGAGTCCTTCATTCATCTAAATTTGCATTTCGCACCAATGTCAATTTGGTTGTTACCTAAATAATGACACGCTTTATATTCATTACATGCTAATCAGGCTCCTTTTGTTGTTACATGCAGTATTTTTCTTGCAATGACTATGAAATTATCTTTTGTCTTCTTATTAACAACTATATTTGATCAAGAAAAAAATGTCCATATCTATACCATTCATTCAATACTAACAAACAATGGGGTCAAAATCTTGATTAGGGTTTCTTATTGATGTGAATTGCTTGATTTTTCAAATAAAGAATCCCTGACAACATTTCTGATTTGGAAGACTTGTCTTTTTGGTTCCAAACACTCTTTTTCACACAATCATTGTGACATTAAAAATTTATGACTAAATTATTACAGAGTATATTTAATCAAAAAAAATGTGTCGTCGCACAATTGAAAATCGAAAATGTGTTTAGTTCCATCACCCAATGGAGTCGTTTCATCCAATTTGCATTTCGTACCAATGTCAATTTGGTTGTTACCTAAATAATCACGCTTTATATTTCATTACATGCTAATCAGGCTCCTTTTGTTGTTTACATGCAGTATTTTTCTTGCAATGACTATGAAATTATGTTGTCTCCTTATTAACAACTATATTGATCAAGAAAAAAAAAAAGTGCATATCTATACCATTCATTCAATACTAACAAACAATGGGGTCCATAATCTTGATTAGGGTTTCTTATTGATGTTAATTGCTTGATATTTTAAAATAAAGAATCCCTGACAACATTTCTTTCTGATTTGGAAGACTTGTCTTTTGGTTCCAAACACTCTTTTTCCACACATCATTGTGACATTAAAATTTATGACTAAATTACACAGTATATTAATTAAAAGAAACATGTCGTCGCACAATTGCAAATCAAAATGTGTTGAGTTCCATCACAAAATGGAGTCCTTCATGCTAATTTGCATTTCGTACCAATGTCAATTTGGTTGTTACCTAAATAATGAGGCTTTATATTCTCTACATGCTAATTAGGCTCCTTTTGTTGTTACAAGCAGTATTATTTTTCTTGCAATGACTATGAAATTATCTTTAGTCTTCTTATTAACAACTATATCCATCAAGAAAAAAATGTCCATATCTATACAATTCATTCAATACTAACAAACAATGGGGTCCATAATCTTGATTAGGGTTTCTTATTGATGTGAATTGGTTGATTTTTAAAATAAAGAATCCTTATTAACATTTCTTGTTGGAAGACTTGTCTTTTGGTTCCAAACACTTTTTTTCACACAATCATTGTGACATTAAAATTTTATGAATAAATTACACAGTATATTAATCAAAAGAAACATGTCATCGCACAATTGAAAATCGAAATGTGGTTAGTTCCATCACCCAATGCAGTTGTTCATCCTAATTTGCATTTCGTCCAATGCCAATTTGGTTGTTACCTAAATAATGACGCTTTATATTCATTACATGCTATTCAGGCTCCTTTTGTTGTTACATGCAGTATTTTTCTTGCAATGACTATGAAATTATGTTTTGACTCCTTATTAAGAACTATATTGATCAAGAAGAAAAATGTCCATATCTATACAATTCATTCAATACTAACAAACAATGGGGTCCATAATCTTGATTATGGTTTGTTATTCATGTGAATTCCTTGATATTTCAAATAAAGAATCCCTCACAACATTTCTGATTTGGAAGACTTGTCTTTTGGTTCCAAACACTCTTTTTCACTCAATCGTCATGAGATTAAAATTTCTGACTAAATTATAACATATATTAATTAAAATCAATATGTCGACGCACTATTGAAAATTTGAATGTCTTTAGTTCCATCACCCAATGGAGTCATTCATCCTAAGTTGCATTTCGTACCAATGTCAATTTGGTTGTTACCTAAATAATGAGGCTTTATATTCACTACATGCTAATCAGGCTCCTTTTGTTGCTACAAGCAATATTTTTCTTGCAATGACTATGAAATTATTTTTAGTCTTCTTTTTATCAACTATATCCATCAAGAAAAAAATGTCCATATCTATACAATTCATTCAATACTAACAATGGGGTCCATAATCTTGATTAGCGTTTCTTATTGCTGTGAATTGCTTGATATTTCAAATAAAGAATCCCTCACAACAGTTCTGATTTGGAAGACTTGTCTTTTTTGGTTCCAAACACTCTTTTCCACACAATCATTGTGACATTAAAAATTTATGACTAAATTACACAGTATATTAATTAATTAAAGAAACTTGTCGTCGCACAATTGCAAAATCAAAATGTGTTTAGTTCCATCACACCAATGGAGTCCTTCATGCTAATTTGCATTTCGTACCAATGTCAATTTGGTTGTTACCTAAATAATGAGGCTTTATATTCACTACATGCTAATTAGGCTCCTTTTGTTGTTACAAGCAGTATTTTTCTTGCAATGACTATGAAATTATCTTTAGTCTTCTTATTAACAACTATATCCATCAAGAAAAAAATGTCCATATCTATACAATTCATTCAATACTAACAAACAATGGGGTCCATAATCTTGATTAGGGTTTCTTATTGATGTGAATTGCTTGATATTTCAAATAAAGAATCCCTCTTAACATTTCTTGATTTGGAAGACTTGTCTTTTTGGTTCCAAACACTCTTTTTCACACAATCATTGTGACATTAAAATTTTATGACTAAATTACACAGTATATTAATCAAAAGAAAATGTGTCGTCGCACAATTAAAAATCGAAATGTGTTTAGTTCCATCACCCAATGGAGTCATTCATGCCTAATTTGCATTTCGTACCAATGTCAATTTGGTTGTTACCTAAAGAATGACGCTTTATATTCATTACATGCTAATCAGGCTCCTTTTGTTGTTACATGCAGCATTTTTTCTTGCAATGACTATGAAATTATGTTTTTGTCTCCTTATTAACAACTATATTGATCAAGAAAAAAAATGTCCATATCTATACAATTCATTCAATACTAACAAAACAATGGGGTCCATAATCTTGATTAGGGTTTCTTATTGATGTGAATTGGTTGATTTTTAAAAATAAAGAATCCCTCTCAACATTTCTTGTTTGGAAGACTTGTCTTTTGGTTCCAAACACTTTTTTTCACACACAATCATTGTGACATTAAAAATTTATGAATAAATTACACAGTATATTAATTAAAAGAAACATGTCGTCGCACAATTGAAAATCGAAAATGTGGTTAGTTCCATCACCCAATGCAGTCATTCATCCTAATTTGCATTTCGTCCAATGTCAATTTGGTTGTTACCTAAATAATGACGCTTTATATTCATTACATGCTATTCAGGCTCCTTTTGTTGTTACATGCAGTATTTTTCTTGCAATGACTATGAAATTATGTTTTTGACTCCTTATTAACAACTATATTGATCAAGAAAAAAAATGTCCATATCTATACAATTCATTCAATAATAACAAACAATGGGGTCCATAATCTTGATTATGGTTTGTTATTCATGTGAGTTCCTTGATATTTCAAATAAAGAATCCCTCACAACATTTCTGATTTGAAAGACTTGTCTTTTTTGGTTCCAAACACTCTTTTTCACTCCACACAATCATCATGAGATTAAAATTTGTGACTAAATTATAACATATATTAATTAAAATCAATATGTCGACGCACTATTGAAAATTTGAATGTCTTTAGTTCCATCACCCAATGGAGTCATTCATCCCAAGTTGCATTTCGTACCAATGTCAATTTGGTTGTTACCTAAATAATGAGGCTTTATATTCACTACATGCTAATCAGGCTCCTTTTGTTGTTACAAGCAATATTTTTCTTGCAATGACTATGAAATTATTTTTAGTCTTCTTTTTAACAACTATATCCATCAAGAAAAAAATGTCCATATCTATACAATTCATTCAATACTAACAATGGGGTCCATAATCTTGATTAGGGTTTCTTATTGCTGTGAATTGCTTGATATTTCAAATAAAGAATCCCTCACAACAGTTCTGATTTGGAAGACTTGTCTTTTTGGTTCCAAACACTCTTTTCCACACAATCATTGTGACATTAAAATTTATGACTAAATTACACAGTATATTAATTAAAAGAAACTTGTCGTCGGACAATTGCAAATCAAAATGTGTTTAGTTCCATCACACAATGGAGTCCTTCATGCTAATTTGCATTTCGTACCAATGTCAATTTGGTTGTTACCTAAATAATGAGGCTTTATATTCACTACATGCTAATTAGGCTCCTTTTGTTGTTACAAGCAGTATTTTTCTTGCAATGACTATGAAATTATCTTTAGTCTTCTTATTAACAACTATATCCATCAAGAAAAAAAAATGTCCATATCTATACAATTCATTCAATACTAACAAACAATGGGGTCCATAATCTTGATTAGGGTTTCTTATTGATGTGAATTGGTTGATTTTTAAAATAAAGAATCCTCTTAACATTTCTTGTTGGAAAGACTTGTCTTTTGGTTCCAAAAACACTCTTTTTCACACACAATCATTGTGACATTAAAATTTATGACTAAATTACACAGTATATTAATCAAAAGAAACATGTCGTCGCACAATTGAAAATCGAAATGTGTTTAGTTCCATCACCCAATGGAGTCATTCCTCCTAATTTGCATTTGGTACCAATGTCAATTTGGTTGTTACCTAAATAATGACGCTTTATATTCATTACGTGCTAATCAGGCTCCTTTTGTTGTTACATGCAGTATTTTTCTTGCAATGACTATGAAATTATGTTTTGTCTCCTTATTAACAACTATATTTGATCAAGAAAAAAATGTCCATATCTATACAATTCATTCAATACAAACAAACAATGGGGTCTATAATCTTGATTAGTGTTTGTTATTGATGTGAATTGCTTGATATTTCAAATAAAGAATCCCTCACAACATTTCTGATTTGGAAGACTTGTGTTTTTGGTTCCAAACACTCTTTTCCACACAATCATTGTGACATTAAAATTTATGACTAAATTACACAGTATATTAATTAAAAGAAACTTGTCGTCGGACAATTGCAAATCAAAATGTGTTTTAGTTCCATCACACCAATGGAGTCATTCATCCTAATTTGCATTTCGTACCAATGTCAATTTGGTTTGTTACCTAAATAATGAGGCTTTATATTCACTACATGCTAATTAGGCTCCTTTTATTGTTACAAGCAGTATTTTTCTTTGCAATGACTATGAAATTATCTTTAGTCTTCTTATTAACAACTATATCCATCAAGAAAAAAAATGTCCATATCTATACACTTCATTCAATACTAACAAACAATGGGGTCCATAATCTTGATTAGGGTTTCTTATTGATGTGAATTGGTTGATTTTTAAAATAAATAATCCCTATTAACATTTCTTGTTTGGAAGACTTGTCTTTTGGTTCCAAACACTCTTTTTCACACAATCATTGTGACATTAAAATTTATGACTAAATTACACAGTATATTAATCAAAAGAAAATGTCGTCGCACAATTGAAAATCGAAATGTGTTTAGTTCCATCACCCAATGGAGTCGTTCATCCTAATTTGCATTTCGTACCAATGTCAATTTGGTTGTTACCTAAATAATGACGGCTTTATATTCATTACATGCTAATCAGGCTCCTTTTGTTGTTACATGCAGTATTTTTTTCTTGCAATGACTATGAAATTACGTTTTGTCTCCTTATTAACAACTATATTGATCAAGAAAAAAAATGTCCATATCTATACAATTCATTCAATACTCACAAACAATGGGGTCCATAATCTTGATAAGGGTTTCTTATTGATGTGAATTGCTTGATTTTTTAAAAAAAAGAATCCCTCACAACATTTCTGATTTGGAAGACTTGTTTTTTTGTTCCAAACACTCTTTTTCACACAATCATTATGACATTAAAATTTATGACTAAATTATACATATATTAATTAAAATAAATATGTCGTCGCGCACAATTGAAAATCAAAATGTGTTTAGTTCCATCACCCAATGGAGTCATTCATCCTAATTTGCATTTTGTACCAATGTCAATTTGCTTGTTACCTAAATAATGAGGCTTTATATTCACTACATGCTAATCAGGCTCCTTTTGTTTTTACAAGCAGTATTTCTCTTTCAATGACTATGAAATTATCTTTTGTCTCCTTATTAACAAGTATATTCATCAAGAAAAAAAATGTCCTTATCTAAACAATTCATTCAACACAAACAAACAATAGGGTCCATAATCTTGATTAGGGTTTTATATTGATGAGAATTGGTTGATTTTTTAAATAAAGAATACCTCATAACATTTCTGGTTTGGAAGACTTGTTTTTTTGTTCCAAACACTCTTTTCCACACAATCATTGTGACATTAAAATTTATGACTAAATTACACAGTGTATTAATTAAAAGAAACTTGTCGTCGCACAATTGAAAATCAAAATGTGTTTAGTTCCATCACCCAATGGAGTCATTCATCCTCATTTGCATTTCGTACCAATGTCAATTTGGTTATTACCTAAATAATGAAGCTTTGTATTCATTACATGCTAATCAGGCTCCTTTTGTTGTTATAAGCAGTATTTTTCTTGCAATGACTATGAAATTATCTTTAGTCTTCTTATTTACAACTATGTCCATCAAGAAAAAAAATGTCCATATCTATACAATTCATTCAATACTAAAAAACAATATGGTCCATAATCTTGATTAGGGTTTCTTATTGATGTGAATTGGTTGATTTTTAAAATAAAGAATCCCTCTTAACATTTCTTGTTTGGAAGACTTGTCTTTTGGTTCCAAACACTCTTTTTCACACAATCATTGTGACATTAAAATTTATAACTAAATTACTCAGTATATTAATGAAAAGAAACATGTCGTCGCACAATTTAAAATCGAAATGTGTTTAGTTCCATCACCCAATGGCATGGTTTATCCTAATTTGCATTTCGTACCAATGTCAATTTGGTTGTTACCTCAATAATGACGCTTTATATTCATTACATGCTAATCAGGCTCCTTTTGTTGTTACATGCTGTATTTTTCTTGCAATGACTATGAAATTATGTTTTGTCTTCTTATTAACAACTATATTGATCAAGAAAAAAATGTCCATATCTATACAATTCATTCAATACTAACAAACAATGGGGTCCACAATCTTGATTAGGGTTTCTTATTGATGTGAATTGCTTGATTTTTCAAAAAAAGAATCCCTCACAACATTTCTCATTTGGAAGACTTGTCTTTTGGTTCCAAACACTCTTTTTCACTCAATCGTCATGAGATTAAAATTTTTGACTAAATTATAACATATAGTAATTAAAATAAATATGTCGACGCACTATTGAAAATTTGAATGTGTTTAGTTCCATCACCCAATGGAGTCAGTCATCCTAATTTGCATTTCGTACCAATGTCAATTTGGTTGTTACCTCAATAATGAGGCTTTATATTTACTACATGCTAATCAGGCTCCTTTTGTTGTTACAAGCAGTATTTTTCTTGCAATTACTATGAAATTATCTTTAGTGTTCTTATTAACAACTATATCCATCAAGAAAAAAATGTCCATATCTATACAATTCATTCAATACTAACAAACAATGGGGTCCATAATCTTGATTAGGGTTTCTTATTGATGTGAAATGGTTGATTTTTAAAATAAAGAATCCCTCTTAACATTTCTTGTTTGGAAGACTTGTCTTTTGGTTCCAAACACTCTTTTTCACACAATCATTGTGACATTAAAATTTATGACTAAATTACATAGTATATTAATTAAAAGAAACATGTCGTCCCACAATTAAAAATCGATATGTGTTTAGTTTGATCACCCAATGGAGTCATTCATCCTAATTTGCATTTCGTACCAATGTCAATTTGGTTGTTACCTACAAAATGAGGCTTTATATTCACTACATGCTAATCAGGCTCCTTTGGTTTTTACAAGCAGTATTTCTCTTTCAATGACTATGAAATTATCTTTTGTCTCCTTATTAACAAGTATATTCATCAAGAAAAAAAATGTCCTTATCTATACAATTCATTCAATACAAACAAACAATAGGGTCCATAATCTTGATTAGGGTTTTATATTGATGAGAATTGGTTGATTTTTTAAATAAAGAATACCTCATAACATTTCTGGTTTGGAAGACTTTTTTTTTTGTTCCAAACACTCTTTTCCACACAATCATTGTGACATTAAAATTTATGACTAAATTACACAGTATATTAATTAAAAGAAACTTGTCGTCGCACAATTGAAAGTCAAAATGTGTTTAGTTCCATCACCTAATGGAGTCATTCATCCTAATTTGCATTTCGTAACAATGTCAATTTGGTTGTTACCTAAATAATGATGCTTTATATTCATTACATGCTAATCAGGCTCCTTTTGTTGTTACAAGCAGTATTTCTCTTGCAATGACTATGAAATTATCTTTAGTCTTCTTATTTACAACTATATCCATCAAGAAAAAAATGTCCATATCTATACAATTCATTCAATACTAAAAAACAATGGGGTCCATAATCTTGATTAGGGTTTCATATTGATGAGAATTGGTTGATTTTTTAAATAAAGAATACCTCATAACATTTCTGGTTTGGAAGACTTGTTTTTTTTGTTCCAAACACTCTTTTCCACACAATCATTGTGACATTAAAATTTCTGACTAAATTACACAGTATATTAATTAAAAGAAACTTGACGTCGCACAATTGAAAATCAAAATGTGTTTAGTTCCATCACCCAATGGAGTCATTCATCCTAATTTGCATTTCGTACCAATGTCAATTTGGTTGTTACCTAAATAATGATGCTTTATATTCATTACATGCTAATCAGGCTCCTTTTGTTGTTACAAGCAGTATTTTTCTTGCAATGACTATGAAATTATCTTTAGTCTTCTTATTTACAACTATATCCATCAAGAAAAAAATGTCCATATCTATACAATTCATTCAATACTAAAAAACAATGGGGTCCATAATCTTGATTAGGGTTTCTTATTGATGTGAATTGGTTGATTTTTAAAATAAAGAATCCCTGTTAACATTTCTTGTTTGGAAGACTTGTCTTTGTGTTCCAAACACTCTTTTTCACACAATCATTGTGATATTAAAATTTATAACTAAATTACACAGTATATTAATCAAAAGAAACATGTCGTCGCACAATTTAAAATCGAAATGTGATTAGTTCCATCACCCAATGGAGTCGTTCATCCTAATTTGCATTTCGTACCAATGTCAATTTGGTTGTTACCAACATAATGACGCTTTATATTCATTACATGCTAATCAGGCTCCTTTTGTTGTTACATGCTGTATTTTTCTTGCAATGACTATGAAATTATGTTTTGTCTTCTTATTAACAACTATATTGATCAAGAAAAAAATGTCCATATCTATACAATTCATTCAATACTAACAAACAATGGGGTCCATAATCTTGATTAGGGTTTCTTATTGATGTGAATTGCTTGATTTTTCAAATAAAGAATCCCTCACAACATTTCTGATTTGGAAGACTTGTCTTTTGGTTCCAAACACTCTTTTTCACTCAATCGTCATGAGATTAAAATTTCTGACTAAATTATAACATATATTAATTAAAATTAAATATGTCGACGCACTATTGAAAATTTGAATGTGTTTAGTTCCATCACCCAATGGAGTCAGTCATCCTAATTTGCATTTCATACAAATGTCAATTTGGTTGTTACCTCAATAATGAGGCTTTATATTCACTACATGCTAATCAGGCTCCTTTTGTTGTTACAAGCAGTATTTTTCTTGCAATGACTATGAAATTATCTTTAGTCTTCTTATTAACAACTATATCCATCAAGAAAAAAATGTCCATATCTATACACTTCATTCAATACTAACAAACAATGGGGTCCATAATCTTGATTAGGGTTTCTTATTGATGTGAATTGGTTGATTTTTAAAATAAATAATCCCTATTAACATTTCTTGTTGGAAGACTTGTCTTTTGGTTCCAAACACTCTTTTTCACACAATCTTTGTGACATTAAAATTTATGAATAAATTACACAGTATATTAATCAAAAGAAACATGTCGTCGCACAATTGAAAATCGAAATGTGTTTAGTTCCATCACCCAATGGAGTCGTTCATCCTAATTTGCATTTCGTACCAATGCCAATTTGGTTGTTACCTAAATAATGACGCTTTATATTCATTACATGCGAATCAGGCTCCTTTTGTTGTTACATGCAGTATTTTTCTTGCAATGACTATGAAATTATGTTTTGTCTCCTTATTAACAACTATATTGATCAAGAAAAAAAATGTCCATATCAATACAATTCATTCAATACTAACAAACAATGGGGTCCATAATCTTGATTAGGGTTTCTTATTGATGTGAATTGCTTGATTTTTCAAAAAAAGAATCCCTCACAACATTTCTGATTTGGAAGACTTGTCTTTTGGTTCCAAACACTCTTTTTCACTCAATCGTCATGAGATTAAAATTTCTGACTAAATTATAACATATAGTAATTAAAATAAATATGTCGACGCACTATTGAAAATTTGAATGTATTTAGTTCCATCACCCAATGGAGTCAGTCATCCTAATTTGCATTTCGTACCAATGTCAATTTGGTTGTTACCTCAATAATGAGGCTTTATATTCACTACATGCTAATCAGGCTCCTTTTGTTTTTACAAGCAGTATTTCTCTTTCAATGACTATGAAATTATCTTTTGTCTCCTTATTAACAAGTATATTCATCAAGAAAAAAAATGTCCTTATCTATACAATTCATTCAATACAAACAAACAATAGGGTCCATAATCTTGATTAGGGTTTTATATTGATGAGAATTGGTTGATTTTTTAAATAAAGAATACCTCATAACATTTCTGGTTTGGAAGACTTGTTTTTTTGTTCCAAACACTCTTTTCCACACAATCATTGTGACATTAAAATTTATGACTAAATTACACAGTGTATTAATTAAAAGAAACTTGTCCTCGCACAATTGAAAATCAAAATGTGTTTAGTTCCATCACCCAATGGAGTCATTCATCCTCATTTGCATTTCGTACCAATGTCAATTTGGTTGTTACCTAAATAATGACGCTTTGTATTCATTACATGCTAATCAGGCTCCTTTTGTTGTTATAAGCAGTATTTTTCTTGCAATGACTATGAAATTATGTTTAGTCTTCTTATTTACAACTATGTCCATCAAGAAAAAAAATGTCCATATCTATACAATTCATTCAATACTAAAAAACAATGGGGTCCATAATCTTGATTAGGGTTTCTTATTGATGTGAATTGGTTGATTTTTAAAATAAAAAATCCCTCTTAACATTTCTTGTTTGGAAGACTTGTCTTTTGGTTCCAAACACTCTTTTTCACACAATCATTGTGACATTAAAATTTATAACTAAATTACTCAGTATATTATTCAAAAGAAACATGTCGTCGCACAATTTAAAATCGAAATGTGTTTAGTTCCATCACCCAATGGCGTCGTTTATCCTAATTTGCATTTCGTACCAATGTCAATTTGGTTGTTACCTAAATAATGACGCTTTATATTCATTACATGCTAATCAGGCTCCTTTTGTTGTTACATGCTGTATTTTTCTTGCAATGACTATGAAATTATGTTTTGTCTTCTTATTAACAACTATATTGATCAAGAAAAAAATGTCCATATCTATACAATTCATTCAATACTAACAAACAATGGGGTCCACAATCTTGATTAGGGTTTCTTATTGATGTGAATTGCTTGATTTTTCAAAAAAAGAATCCCTCACAACATTTCTCATTTGGAAGACTTGTCTTTTGGTTCCAAACACTCTTTTTCACTCAATCGTCATGAGATTAAAATTTTTGACTAAATTATAACATATAGTAATTAAAATAAATATGTCGACGCACTATTGAAAATTTGAATGTGTTTAGTTCCATCACCCAATGGAGTCAGTCATCCTAATTTGCATTTCGTACCAATGTCAATTTGGTTGTTACCTCAATAATGAGGCTTTATATTTACTACATGCTAATCAGGCTCCTTTTGTTGTTACAAGCAGTATTTTTCTTGCAATTACTATGAAATTATATTTAGTGTTCTTATTAACAACTATATCCATCAAGAAAAAAATGTCCATATCTATACAATTCATTCAATACTAACAAACAATGGGGTCCATAATCTTGATTAGGGTTTCTTATTGATGTGAAATGGTTGATTTTTAAAATAAAGAATCCCTCTTAACATTTCTTGTTTGGAAGACTTGTCTTTTGGTTCCAAACACTCTTTTTCACACAATCATTGTGACATTAAAATTTATGACTAAATTACACAATATATTAATTAAAAGAAACATGTCGTCCCACAATTAAAAATCGAAATGTGTTTAGTTCGATCACCCAATGGAGTCATTCATCCTAATTTGCATTTCGTACCAATGTCAATTTGGTTGTTACCTAAATAATGAGGCTTTATATTCACTACATGCTAATCAGGCTCCTTTTGTTTTTACAAGCAGTATTTCTCTTTCAATGACTATGAAATTATCTTTTGTCTCCTTATTAACAAGTATATTCATCAAGAAAAAAAATGTCCTTATCTATACAATTCATTCAATACAAACAAACAATAGGGTCCATAATCTTGATTAGGGTTTCTTATTGATGAGAATTGGTTGATTTTTTAAATAAAGAATACCTCATAACATTTCTGGTTTGGAAGACTTGTTTTTTTGTTCCAAACACTCTTTTCCACACAATCATTGTGACATTAAAATTTATGACTAAATTACACAGTATATTAATTAAAAGAAACTTGTCGTCGCACAATTGAAAATCAAAATGTGTTTAGTTCCATCACCCAATGGAGTCATTCATCCTAATTTGCATTTCGTACCAATGTCAATTTGGTTGTTACCTAAATAATGACGCTTTATATTCATTACATGCTAATCAGGCTTCTTTTGTTGTTACGAGCAGTATTTTTCTTGTAATGACTATGAAATTATCTTTAGTCTTCTTATTTAAAACTATATCCATCAAGAAAAAAATGTCCATATCTATACAATTCATTCAATACTAACAAACAATGGGGTCCATAATCTTGATTAGGGTTTGTTATTGATGTGAATTGCTTGATACTTCAAATAAAGAATCCCTCACAACATTTCTGATTTGGAAGACTTGTCTTTTTGGTTTCCAACACTCTTTTCCACACAATCATTGTGACATTAAAGTTTATGACCAAATTACACAGTATATTAATTAAAAGAAACTTGTCGTCGCACAATTGAAAATCAAAATGTGTTTAGTTCCATCACACAATGGAGTCATTCATCCTAATTTGCATTTCGTACCAATGTCAATTTGGTTGTTACCTAAATAATGAGGCTTTATATTCACAACATGCTAATTAGGCTCCTTTTGTTGTTACAAGCAGTATTTTTCTTGCAATGACTATGAAACTATCTTTAGTCTTCTTATTTACAACTATATCCATCAAGAAAAAAATGTCCATATCTATACAATTCATTCAATACTAAAAAACAATGGGGTCCATAATCTTGATTAGGGTTTCTTATTGATGTGAATTGGTTGATTTTTTAAATAAAGAATCCCTGTTAACATTTCTTGTTTGGAAGACTTGTCTTTTGGTTCCAAACACTCTTTTTAACACAATCATTGTGACATTAAAATTTATAACTAAATAACACAGTATATTAATCAAAAGAAACATGTCGTCCCACAATTTAAAATCGAAATGTGATTAGTTCCATCACCCAATGGAGTCGTTCATCCTAATTTGCATTTCGTACCAATGTCAATTTGGTTGTTACTTAAATAATGACGCTTTATATTCATTACATGCTAATCAGGCTCCTTTTGTTGTTACATGCTGTATTTTTCTTGCAATGACTATGAAATTATGTTTTGTCTTCTTATTAACAACTATATTGATCAAGAAAAAAATGTCCATATCTATACAATTCATTCAATACTAACAAACAATGGGGTCCATAATCTTGATTAGGGTTTCTTATTGATGTGAATTGCTTGATTTTTCAAATAAAGAATCCCTCACAACATTTCTGATTTGGAAGACTTGTCTTTTGGTTCCAAACACTCTTTTTCACTCAATCGTCATGAGATTAAAATTTCTGACTAAATTATAACATATATTAATTAAAATAAATATGTCGACGCACTATTGAAAATTTGAATGTGTTTAGTTCCATCACCCAATGGAGTCAGTCATCCTAATTTGAATTTCATACCAATGTCAATTTGGTTGTTACCTCAATAATGAGGCTTTATATTCACTACATGCTAATCAGGCTCCTTTTGTTGTTACAAGCAGTATTTTTCTTGCAATGACTATGAAATTATCTTTAATCTTCTTATTAACAACTATATCCATGAAGAAAAAAATGTCCATATCTACACAATTCATTCAATACTAACAAACAATGGGGTCCATAATCTTGATTAGGGTTTCTTATTGATGTGAAATGGTTGATTTTTAAAATAAAGAATCCCTCTTAACATTTCTTGTTTGGAAGACTTGTCTTTTGGTTCCAAACACTCTTTTTCACACAATCATTGTGACATTAAAATTTATGACTAAATTACACAATATATTAATTAAAAGAAACATGTCGTCCCACAAGTAAAAATCGAAATGTGTTTAGTTCGATCACCCAATGGAGTCATTCATCCTAATTTGCATTTCGTACCAATGTCAATTTGGTTGTTACCTAAATAATGAGGCTTTATATTCACTACATGCTAATCAGGCTCCTTTTGTTTTTACAAGCAGTATTGCTCTTTCAATGACTATGAAATTATCTTTTGTCTCCTTATTAACAAGTATATTCATCAAGAAAAAAAATGTCCTTATCTATACAATTCATTCAATACAAACAAAAAATAGGGTCCATAATCTTGATTAGGGTTTCTTATTGATGAGAATTGGTTGATTTTTTAAATAAAGAATACCTCATAACATTTCTGGTTTGGAAGACTTGTTTTTTTGTTCCAAACACTCTTTTCCACACAATCATTGTGACATTAAAATTTATGACTAAATTACACAGTATATTAATTAAAAGAAACTTGTCGTCGCACAATTGAAAATCAAAATGTGTTTAGTTCCATCACCCAATGGAGTCATTCATCCTAATTTGCATTTCGTACCAATGCCAATTTGGTTGTTACCTAAATAATGATGCTTTATATTCATTACATGCTAATCAGGCTTCTTTTGTTGTTACGAGCAGTATTTTTCTTGCAATGACTATGAAATTATCTTTAGTCTTCTTATTTAAAACTATATCCATCAAGAAAAAAATGTCGATATCTATACAATTCATTCAATACTAACAAACAATGGGGTCCATAATCTTGATTAGGGTTTGTTATTGATGTGAATTGCTTGATACTTCAAATAAAGAATCCCTCACAACATTTCTGATTTGGAAGACTTGTCTTTTTGGTTTCCAACACTCTTTTCCACACAATCATTGTGGCATTAAAATTTATGACCAAATTACACAGTATATTAATTAAAAGAAACTTGTCGTCGCACAATTGAAAATCAAAATGTGTTTACTTCCATCACACAATGGAGTCATTCATCCTAATTTGCATTTCGTACCAATGTCAATTTGGTTGTTACCTAAATAATGAGGCTTTATATTCACAACATGCTAATTAGGCTCCTTTTGTTGTTACAAGCAGTATTTTTCTTGCAATGACTATGAAACTATCTTTAGTCTTCTTATTAACAACTATATCCATCAAGAAAAAAATGTCCATATCTATACAATTCATTCAATACTAACAAATAATGGGGTCCATAATCTTGATTAGGGTTTCTTATTGATGTGAATTGGTTGATTTTTAAAATAAAGAATCCCTCTTAACATTTCTTGTTTGGAAGACTTGTCTTTTGGTTCCAAACACTCTTTTTCACACAATCATTGTGACATTAAAATTTATGACTAAATTACACAATATATTAATTAAAAAGAAACATGTCGTCGCACAATTGAAAAATCGAAATGTGTTTAGTTCCATCACCCGAATGGAGTCATTCATCCTAATTTGCATTTCGTACCAATGTCAATTTGGTTGTTACCTAAATAATGAGACGCTTTTTATATCATTACATGCTAATCAGGCTCCTTTTGTTGTTACAAGCAGTATTTTTCTTTCAATGACTATGACATTTATCTTTTGTCTCCTTATTAACAACTATATTCATCAAGAAAAAAAAATGTCCTTATCTATACAATTCATTCAATACTAAACAAACAATAGGGTCCATAATCTTGATTAGGGTTTCTTATTGATGTGAATTGCTTGATTTTTTTAAATAAAGAATCCCTCACAACATTTTTGGTTTGGAAAGACTTGTTTTTTTGTTCCAAACACTCTTTTCCAACTCAATCATTGTGAGATTAAAATTTCTGACTAAATTATAACATATATTAATTAAAATAAACTTGTCGACGCACAATTAAAAATTTGAATGTGTTTAGTTCCATCACCCAATGGAGTCATTCATCCTAATTTGCATTTCGTACCAATGTCAATTTGGTTGTTACCTAAATAATGATGCTTTATATTCACAACATGCTAATCAGGCTTCTTTTGTTGTTACATGCAGTATATTTTTCTTGCAATGACTATGAAATTATCTTTAGTCTTCTTATTTAAAAATATTATTCATCAAGAAAAAAATGTCCATATCTATACAATTCATTTTCAATACTAACAAACAATGGGGTCCATAATCTTGATTAGGGTTTTGTTATTGATGTGAATTGCTTGATTTTTAAAATAAAGAATCCCTCACAACATTTCTTGATTTGGAAGACTTGTCTTTTTGGTTCCAAACACTCTTTTTTTCACACAATCATTGTGACATTAAAATTTATGACTAAATTACACAGTATATTAATCAAAAGAAACATGTCGTCGCACAATTGAAAATCGAAATGTGTTTAGTTCCATCACACAATGGAGTCATTCATCCTAATTTGCATTTCGTACCAATGCCAAATTTGGTTGTTACCTAAATAATGAGGCTTTATATTCACAACACATGCTAATTAGGCTCCTTTTGTTGTTACAAGCAGTATTTTTCTTGCAATGACTATGAAATTATCTTTTGTCTTCCTTATTAACAACAACTATATCCATCAAGAAAAAAATGTCCATATCTATACAATTCATTCAATACTAACAAAACAATGGGGTCCATAATCTTGATTAGGGTTTCTTATTCATGTGAATTGCTTGATTTTTCAAATAAAGAATCCCTCACAACATTTCTGATTTGGAAGACTTGTCTTTTTGTTCCAAACACTCTTTTTCACACAATCATTGTGACATTAAAAATTTTCTGACTAAATTACACAATATATTAATTAAAAGAAACATGTCGTCGCACAATTGAAAAATCGAAAATGTGTTTAGTTCCATCACCCAATGGAGTCTTCATCCTAATTTGCATTTCGTACCAATGTCAATTTGGGTTGTTACCTAAATAAATGAGGCTTTATATTCACTACATGCTAATCAGGCTCCTTTTGTTGTTACAAGCAGTATTTTTCTTTCAATGACTATGAAATTATCTTTTGTCTCCTTATTAACAAGTATATTCATCAAAAAAAAAAAATGTCCATATTTATACAATTCATTCAATACTAACAAACAATGAGGGTCCATAATCTTGATTAGGGTTTCTTATTGATGAGAATTGGTTGATTTTTTAAATAAAGAATCCCTCATAACATTTCTTGTTTGGAAAGACTTGTCTTTTTTGTTCCAAACACTCTTTTCCACACAATCATTGTGACATTAAAATTTTATGACTAAATTACACAGTATATTAATTAAAAGAAACATGTCGTCGCACAATTGAAAAATCAAAATGTGTTTAGTTCCATCACCCAATGGAGTCATTCATCCTAATTTGCATTTCGTACCAATGTCAATTTGGTTGTTACCTAAATAATGAGGCTTTATATTCACTACATGCTAATCAGGCTCCTTTTGTTGTTACATGCAGTATTTTTTCTTGCAATGACTATGAAATTATCTTTTGTCTCCTTATTAACAACTATATTGATCAGAAAAAAAATGTCCATATCTATACAATTCATTCAATACTAACAAACAATGGGGTCCATAATCTTGATTAGGGTTTCTTATTGATGTGAATTGCTTGATATTTCAAATAAAGAATCCCTCACAACATTTCTGATTTGGAAGACTTGTCTTTTTGGTTCCAAACACTCTTTTTCACACAATCATTGTGAGATTAAAATTTCTGACCAAATTACACAGTATATTAATTAAAAAGAAAATATTGTCGTCGCACAATTGAAAATCAAAATGTGTTTTTAGTTCCATCACCCAATGGAGTCATTCATCCTAATTTGCATTTCGTACCAATGTCAATTTGGTTGTTACCTAAATAATGAGGCTTTATATTCACAACATGCTAATCAGGCTCCTTTTGTTGTTACAAGCAGTATTTTTCTTGCAATGACTATGAAAACTATCTTTAGTCTTCTTATTAAACAACTATATCCATCAAGAAAAAAATGTCCATATCTATACAATTCATTCAATACTAACAAATAATGGGGTCCATAATCTTGATTAGGGTTTCTTATTGATGTGAATTGGTTGATTTTTAAAATAAAGAATCCCTCTTAACATTTCTTGTTTGGAAGACTTGTCTTTTGGTTCCAAACACTCTTTTTCACACAATCATTGTGACATTAAAATTTATGACTAAATTACACAGTATAGTAGTCAAAAAGAAACATGTCGTCGCACAATTGAAAATCGAAATGTGTTTAGTTCCATCACCCGATGGAGTCGTTCATCCTAATTTGCATTTCATACCAATGCCAATTTGGTTGTTACCTAAATAATGACGCTTTTTAGTCATTACATGCTAATTAGGCTCCTTTTGTTGTTACATGCAGTATTTTTCTTGCAATGACTATGACATTATGTTTTGTCTCCTTATTAACAACTATATTGATCAAGAAAAAAATGTCCATATCTATACAATTCATTCAATACTAACAAACAATGGGGTCCATAATCTTGATTAGGGTTTCTTATTCATGTGAATTGCTTGATATTTCAAATAAAGAATCCGTCACAACATTTTTGATTTGGAAGACTTGTCTTTTTGTTCCAAACACTCTTTTTAACTCAATCATCATGAGATTAAAATTTCTGACTAAATTATAACATATATTAATTAAAATAAATATGTCGACGCCCTATTAAAAATTTGAATGTGTTTAGTTCCATCACCCAATGGAGTCATTCATCCTAATTTGCATTTCGTACCAATGTCAATTTGGTTGTTACCTAAATAATGAGGCTTTATATTCACAACATGCTAATCAGGCTCCTTTTGTTGTTACATGCAGTATTTTTCTTCCAATGAATATGAAATTATCGTTTGTCTCCTTATTAAAAATCTTATTCATCAAAAAAACAATGTCCATATTTATACAATTAATTTAATACTAAGAAACAATGAGGTCCACAATCTTGATTAGGGTTTCTTATTGATGTGAATTGTTGATTTTTAAAATAAAGAATCCCTCTTAACATTTCTTGTTTGGAAGACTTGTCTTTTGGTTCCAAACACTCTTTTTCACACAATCATTGTGACATTAAAATTTATGACTAAATTACACAGTATATTAATCAAAAGAAACATGTCGTCGCACAATTGAAAATCGAAATGTGTTTAGTTCCATCACCCGATGGAGTCGTTCATCCTAATTTGCATTTCGTACCAATGCCAATTTGGTTGTTACCTAAATAATGACGCTTTATATTCTTTACATGCTAATTAGGCTCCTTTTGTTGTTACATGCAGTATTTTTCTTGCAATGACTATGACATTATGTTTTGTCTCCTTATTAACAACTATATTGATCAAGAAAAAAAATGTCCATATCTATACAATTCATTCAATACTAACAAACAATGGGGTCCATAATCTTGATTAGGGTTTCTTTATTCATGTGAATTGCTTGATATTTCAAATAAAGAATCCGTCACAACATTTCTGATTTGGAAGACTTGTCTTTTTGTTCCAAACACTCTTTTTTTCACTCAATCATCATGAGATTAAAATTTCTGACTAAATTATAACATATATTAATTAAAATAAATATGTCGACGCACTATTGAAAATTTGAATGTGTTTAGTTCCATCACCCAATGTATGTAGTCTTCATCCTAATTTGCATTTCGTACCAATGTCAATATGGTTGTTACCTAAATAATGAGGCTTTTATATCACAACATGCTAATCAGGCTCCTTTTGTTGTTACATGCAGTATTTTTTTCTACCAATAAATATGAAATTATCGTTTGTCTCCTTATTAAAAATCATATTCATCAAAAAAAAAAACAATGTCCATATTTATACAATTAATTTAATACTAAGAAACAATGAGGTCCACAATCTTGATTAGGGTTTCTTATTGATGTGAATTGTTGATTTTAAAAAAAAAAGAATCCCTCTTAACATTTCTTGTTTGGAAGACTTGTCTTTTGGTTCCAAACACTCTTTTTCACACAATCATTGTGACATTAAAATTTATGACTAAATTACACAGTATATTAATTAAAAGAAACATGTTGTCCCACAATTAAAAAATTGAAATGTGTTTAGTTCGATCACCCAATGGAGTCATTCATCCTAATTTGCATTTCGTACCAATGTCAAGTTGGTTGTTACCTAAAAAATGAGGCTTTATATTCACTACACGCTAATTAGGCTCCTTTTGTTGTTACATGCAGTATTTTTCTTGCAATGACTATGAAATTATGTTTTGTCTCCTTATTAACAACTATATTGATCGAGAAAAAAATGTCCATATCTATACAATTCATTCAATACTAACAAACAATGGGGTATATAATCTTGATTAAGGTTTCTTATTCATGTGAATTGCTTGATATTTCAAATAAAGAATCCCTCACAACATTTCTGATTTGGAAGACTTGTCTTTTTGTTCCAAACACTCTTTTTCACTCAATCATCATGAGATTAAAATTTCTGACTAAATTATAACATATATTAATTAAAATAAATATGTCGACGCACTATTGACAATTTGAATGTATTTAGTTCCATCACCCAATGGAGTCATTCATCCTAATTTGCATTTCGTACCAATGTCAATTTGGTTGTTACCTAAATAATGAGGCTTTATATTCACTACATGCTAATCAGGCTCCTTTTGTTGTTACATGCAGTATTTTTCTTGCAATGACTATGAAATTATCTTTTCTCTCCTTATTAACAACTATATTCATCAAGAAAAAAATGTCCATATCTATACAATTCATTCAATACTAACAAACAATGGGGTCCATAATCTTGATTAGGGTTTCTTATTGATGTGAATTGGTTGAGTTTTAAAATAAAAAGACTCCCTCTTAACATTTCTTCTTTGGAAGAGTTGTCTTTTGGTTCCAAACACTCTTTTTCACACAATCATTGTGACATTAAAATTTATGACTAAATTACACAGTATAGTAGTCAAAAAGAAACATGTCGTCGCACAATTGAAAATCGAAATGTGTTTAGTTCCATCACCCGATGGAGTCGTTCATCCTAATTTGCATTTCATACCAATGCCAATTTGGTTGTTACCTAAATAATGACGCTTTTTAGTCATTACATGCTAATTAGGCTCCTTTTGTTGTTACATGCAGTATTTTTCTTGCAATGACTATGACATTATGTTTTGTCTCCTTATTAACAACTATATTGATCAAGAAAAAAATGTCCATATCTATACAGTTCATTCAATACTAACAAACAATGGGGTCCATAATCTTGATTAGGGTTTCTTATTCATGTGAATTGCTTGATATTTCAAATAAAGAATCCGTCACAACATTTTTGATTTGGAAGACTTGTCTTTTTGTTCCAAACACTCTTTTTAACTCAATCATCATGAGATTAAAATTTGTGACTAAATTATAACATATATTAATTAAAATAAAATATGTCGACGCCCCTATTAAAAATTTGAATGTGTTTAGTTCCATCACCCAATGGAGTCATTCATCCTAATTTGCATTTCGTACCAATGTCAATTTGGTTGTTACCTAAATAATGAGGCTTTATATTCACAACATGCTAATCAGGCTCCTTTTGTTGTTACATGCAGTATTTTTCTTCCAATGAATATGAAATTATCGTTTGTCTCCTTATTAAAAATCATATTCATCAAAAAAACAATGTCCATATTTATACAATTAATTTAATACTAAGAAACAATGAGGTCCACAATCTTGATTAGGGTTTCTTATTGATGTGAATTGTTGATTTTTAAAATAAAGAATCCCTCTTAACATTTCTTGTTTGGAAGACTTGTCTTTTGGTTCCAAAACACTCTTTTTCACACAATCATCATTGTGACATTAAAATTTATGACTAAATTACACAGTATATTAATCAAAAGAAACATGTCGTCGCACAATTGAAAATCGAAATGTGTTTAGTTCCATCACCCGATGGAGTCGTTCATCCTAATTTGCATTTCGTACCAATGCCAATTTGGTTGTTACCTAAATAATGACGCTTTATATTCATTACATGCTAATTAGGCTCCTTTTGTTGTTACATGCAGTATTTTTCTTGCAATGACTATGACATTATGTTTTGTCTCCTTATTAACAACTATATTGATCAAGAAAAAAATGTCCATATCTATACAATTCATTCAATACTAACAAACAATGGGGTCCATAATCTTGATTAGGGTTTCTTATTCATGTGAATTGCTTGATATTTCAAATAAAGAATCCGTCACAACATTTTTGATTTGGAAGACTTGTCTTTTTGTTCCAAACACTCTTTTTAACTCAATCATCATGAGATTAAAATTTGTGACTAAATTATAACATATATTAATTAAAATAAATATGTCGACGCCCTATTAAAAATTTGAATGTGTTTAGTTCCATCACCCAATGGAGTCATTCATCCTAATTTGCATTTCGTACCAATGTCAATTTGGTTGTTACCTAAATAATGAGGCTTTATATTCACAACATGCTAATCAGGCTCCTTTTGTTGTTACATGCAGTATTTTTCTTCCAATGAATATGAAATTATCGTTTGTCTCCTTATTAAAAAAATCATATTCATCAAAAAAAAACAATGTCCATATTTATACAATTAATTTAATACTAAGAAACAATGAGGTCCACAATCTTGATTAGGGTTTCTTATTGATGTGAATTGTTGATTTTTAAAAATAAAGAATCCCTCTCTTAACATTTCTTGTTTGGAAGACTTGTCTTTTGGTTCCAAACACTCTTTTTCACACAATCATTGTGACATTAAAATTTATGACTAAATTACACAGTATATTAATCAAAAGAAACATGTCGTCGCACAATTGAAAATCGAAATGTGTTTAGTTCCATCACCCGATGGAGTCGTTCATCCTAATTTGCATTTCGTACCAATGCCAATTTGGTTGTTACCTAAATAATGACGCTTTATATTCTTTACATGCTAATTAGGCTCCTTTTGTTGTTACATGCAGTATTTTTCTTGCAATGACTATGACATTATGTTTTGTCTCCTTATTAACAACTATGTTGATCAAGAAAAAAATGTCCATATCTATACAATTCATTCAATACTAACAAACAATGGGGTCCATAATCTTGATTAGGGTTTCTTATTCATGTGAATTGCTTGATATTTCAAATAAAGAATCCGTCACAACATTTCTGATTTGGAAGACTTGTCTTTTTGTTCCAAACACTCTTTTTTTCACTCAATCATCATGAGATTAAAATTTCTGACTAAATTATAACATATATTAATTAAAATAAATATGTCGACGCACTATTGAAAATTTGAATGTGTTTAGTTCCATCACCCAATGTAGTCTTCATCCTAATTTGCATTTCGTACCAATGTCAATATGGTTGTTACCTAAATAATGAGGCTTTATATTCACAACATGCTAATCAGGCTCCTTTTGTTGTTACATGCAGTATTTTTCTACCAATAAATATGAAATTATCGTTTGTCTCCTTATTAAAAATCATATTCATCAAAAAAAACAATGTCCATATTTATACAATTAATTTAATACTAAGAAACAATGAGGTCCACAATCTTGATTAGGGTTTCTTATTGATGTGAATTGTTGATTTTAAAAAAAAAGAATCCCTCTTAACATTTCTTGTTTGGAAGACTTGTCTTTTGGTTCCAAACACTCTTTTTCACACAATCATTGTGACATTAAAATTTATGACTAAATTACACAGTATATTAATTAAAAGAAACATGTTGTCCCACAATTAAAAATTGAAATGTGTTTAGTTCGATCACCCAATGGAGTCATTCATCCTAATTTGCATTTCGTACCAATGTCAAGTTGGTTGTTACCTAAAAAATGAGGCTTTATATTCACTACACGCTAATTAGGCTCCTTTTGTTGTTACATGCAGTATTTTTCTTGCAATGACTATGAAATTATGTTTTGTCTCCTTATTAACAACTATATTGATCGAGAAAAAAATGTCCATATCTATACAATTCATTCAATACTAACAAACAATGGGGTATATAATCTTGATTAAGGTTTCTTATTCATGTGAATTGCTTGATATTTCAAATAAAGAATCCCTCACAACATTTCTGATTTGGAAGACTTGTCTTTTTGTTCCAAACACTCTTTTTCACTCAATCATCATGAGATTAAAATTTTCTGACTAAATTATAACATATATTAATTAAAATAAATATGTCGACGCACTATTGACAATTTGAATGTATTTAGTTCCATCACCCAATGGAGTCATTCATCCTAATTTGCATTTCGTACCAATGTCAATTTGGTTGTTACCTAAATAATGAGGCTTTATATTTCACTACATGCTAATCAGGCTCCTTTTGTTGTTACATGCAGTATTTTTCTTGCAATGACTATGAAATTATCTTTTCTCTCCTTATTAACAACTATATATTCATCAAGAAAAAAATGTCCATATCTATACAATTCATTCAATACTAACAAACAATGGGGTCCATAATCTTGATTTAGGGTTTCTTATTGATGTGAATTGGTTGAGTTTTAAAATAAAAGACTCCCTCTTAACATTTCTTCTTTGGAAGAGTTGTCTTTTGGTTCCAAACACTCTTTTTCACACAATCATTGTGACATTAAAATTTATGACTAAATTACACAGTATAGTAGTCAAAAAGAAACATGTCGTCGTCGCACAATTGAAAATCGAAATGTGTTTAGTTCCATCACCCGATGGAGTCGTTCATCCTAATTTGCATTTCATACCAATGCCAATTTGGTTGTTACCTAAATAATGACGCTTTTTAGTCATTACATGCTAATTAGGCTCCTTTTGTTGTTACATGCAGTATTTTTCTTGCAATGACTATGACATTATGTTTTGTCTCCTTATTAACAACTATATTGATCAAGAAAAAAATGTCCATATCTATACAGTTCATTCAATACTAACAAACAATGGGGTCCATAATCTTGATTAGGGTTTCTTATTCATGTGAATTGCTTGATATTTCAAATAAAGAATCCGTCACAACATTTTTGATTTGGAAGACTTGTCTTTTTGTTCCAAACACTCTTTTTAAACTCAATCATCATGAGATTAAAATTTGTGACTAAATTATAACATATATTAATTAAAATAAATATGTCGACGCCCTATTAAAAATTTGAATGTGTTTAGTTCCATCACCCAATGGAGTCATTCATCCTAATTTGCATTTCGTACCAATGTCAATTTGGTTGTTTACCTAAATAATGAGGCTTTATATTCACAACATGCTAATCAGGCTCCTTTTGTTGTTACATGCAGTATTTTTCTTCCAATGAATATGAAATTATCGTTTGTCTCCTTATTAAAAATCATATTCATCAAAAAAACAATGTCCATATTTATACAATTAATTTAATACTAAGAAACAATGAGGTCCACAATCTTGATTAGGGTTTCTTATTGATGTGAATTGTTGATTTTTAAAATAAAGAATCCCTCTTAACATTTCTTGTTTGGAAGACTTGTCTTTTGGTTCCAAACACTCTTTTTCACACAATCATTGTGACATTAAAATTTATGACTAAATTACACAGTATATTAATCAAAAGAAACATGTCGTCGCACAATTGAAAATCGAAATGTGTTTAGTTCCATCACCCCGATGGAGTCGTTCATCCTAATTTGCATTTCGTACCAATGCCAATTTGGTTGTTACCTAAATAATGACGCTTTATATTCATTTACATGCTAATTAGGCTCCTTTTGTTGTTACATGCAGTATTTTTTCTTGCAATGACTATGACATTATGTTTTGTCTCCTTATTAACAACTATATTGATCAAGAAAAAAAATGTCCATATCTATACAATTCATTCAATACTAACAAACAATGGGGTCCATAATCTTGATTAGGGTTTCTTATTCATGTGAATTGCTTGATATTTCAAATAAAGAATCCGTCACAACATTTTTGATTTGGAAGACTTGTCTTTTTGTTCCAAACACTCTTTTTAACTCAATCATCATGAGATTAAAATTTGTGACTAAATTATAACATATATTAATTAAAATAAATATGTCGACGCCCTATTAAAAATTTGAATGTGTTTAGTTCCATCACCCAATGGAGTCATTCATCCTAATTTGCATTTCGTACCAATGTCAATTTGGTTGTTTACCTAAATAATGAGGCTTTATATTCACAACATGCTAATCAGGCTCCTTTTGTTGTTACATGCAGTATTTTTCTTCCAATGAATATGAAATTATCGTTTGTCTCCTTATTAAAAATCATATTCATCAAAAAAACAATGTCCATATTTATACAATTAATTTAATACTAAGAAACAATGAGGTCCACAATCTTGATTAGGGTTTCTTATTGATGTGAATTGTTGATTTTTAAAATAAAGAATCCCTCTTAACATTTCTTGTTTGGAAGACTTGTCTTTTGGTTCCAAACACTCTTTTTCACACAATCATTGTGACATTAAAATTTATGACTAAATTACACAGTATATTAATCAAAAGAAACATGTCGTCGCACAATTGAAAATCGAAATGTGTTTAGTTCCATCACCCGATGGAGTCGTTCATCCTAATTTGCATTTCGTACCAATGCCAATTTGGTTGTTACCTAAATAATGACGCTTTATATTCTTTACATGCTAATTAGGCTCCTTTTGTTGTTACATGCAGTATTTTTCTTGCAATGACTATGACATTATGTTTTGTCTCCTTATTAACAACTATGTTGATCAAGAAAAAAATGTCCATATCTATACAATTCATTCAATACTAACAAACAATGGGGTCCATAATCTTGATTAGGGTTTCTTATTCATGTGAATTGCTTGATATTTCAAATAAAGAATCCGTCACAACATTTCTGATTTGGAAGACTTGTCTTTTTGTTCCAAACACTCTTTTTCACTCAATCATCATGAGATTAAAATTTCTGACTAAATTATAACATATATTAATTAAAATAAATATGTCGACACACTATTGAAAATTTGAATGTGTTTAGTTCCATCACCCAATGTAGTCTTCATCCTAATTTGCATTTCGTACCAATGTCAATATGGTTGTTACCTAAATAATGAGGCTTTATATTCACAACATGCTAATCAGGCTCCTTTTGTTGTTACATGCAGTATTTTTCTACCAATAAATATGAAATTATCGTTTGTCTCCTTATTAAAAATCATATTCATCAAAAAAAACAATGTCCATATTTATACAATTAATTTAATACTAAGAAACAATGAGGTCCACAATCTTGATTAGGGTTTCTTATTGATGTGAATTGTTGATTTTAAAAAAAAAGAATCCCTCTTAACATTTCTTGTTTGGAAGACTTGTCTTTTGGTTCCAAACACTCTTTTTCACACAATCATTGTGACATTAAAATTTATGACTAAATTACACAGTATATTAATTAAAAAGAAACATGTTGTCCCACAATTAAAAATTGAAATGTGTTTAGTTCGATCACCCAATGGAGTCATTCATCCTAATTTGCATTTCGTACCAATGTCAAGTTGGTTGTTACCTAAAAAATGAGGCTTTATATTCACTACACGCTAATTAGGCTCCTTTTGTTGTTACATGCAGTATTTTTCTTGCAATGACTATGAAATTATGTTTTGTCTCCTCATTAACAACTATATTGATCGAGAAAAAAAAATGTCCATATCTATACAATTCATTCAATACTAACAAACAATGGGGTATATAATCTTGATTAAGGTTTCTTATTCATGTGAATTGCTTGATATTTCAAATAAAGAATCCCTCACAACATTTCTGATTTGGAAGACTTGTCTTTTTGTTCCAAACACTCTTTTTCACTCAATCATCATGAGATTAAAATTTCTGACTAAATTATAACATATATTAATTAAAATAAATATGTCGACGCACTATTGACAATTTGAATGTATTTAGTTCCATCACCCAATGGAGTCATTCATCCTAATTTGCATTTCGTACCAATGTCAATTTGGTTGTTACCTAAATAATGAGGCTTTATATTCACTACATGCTAATCAGGCTCCTTTTGTTGTTACATGCAGTATTTTTCTTGCAATGACTATGAAATTATCTTTTCTCTCCTTATTAACAACTATATTCATCAAGAAAAAAATGTCCATATCTATACAATTCATTCAATACTAACAAACAATGGGGTCCATAATCTTGATTAGGGTTTCTTATTGATGTGAATTGGTTGAGTTTTAAAATAAAGACTCCCTCTTAACATTTCTTCTTTGGAAGAGTTGTCTTTTGGTTCCAAACACTCTTTTTCACACAATCATTGTGACATTAAAATTTATGACTAAATTACACAGTATAGTAGTCAAAAAGAAACATGTCGTCGCACAATTGAAAATCGAAATGTGTTTAGTTCCATCACCCGATGGAGTCGTTCATCCTAATTTGCATTTCATACCAATGCCAATTTGGTTGTTACCTAAATAATGACGCTTTTTAGTCATTACATGCTAATTAGGCTCCTTTTGTTGTTACATGCAGTATTTTTCTTGCAATGACTATGACATTATGTTTTGTCTCCTTATTAACAACTATATTGATCAAGAAAAAAATGTCCATATCTATACAGTTCATTCAATACTAACAAACAATGGGGTCCATAATCTTGATTAGGGTTTCTTATTCATGTGAATTGCTTGATATTTCATTTCAAATAAAGAATCCGTCACAACATTTTTGATTTGGAAGACTTGTCTTTTTTTGTTCCAAACACTCTTTTTAACTCAATCATCATGAGATTAAAATTTGTGACTAAATTATAACATATATTTAATTAAAATAAATATGTCGACGCCCTATTAAAAATTTGAATGTGTTTAGTTCCATCACCCAATGGAGTCATTCATCCTAATTTGCATTTCGTACCAATGTCAATTTGGTTGTTACCTAAATAATGAGGCTTTATATTCACAACATGCTAATCAGGCTCCTTTTGTTGTTACATGCAGTATTTTTTCTTCCAATGAATATGAAATTATCGTTTGTCTCCTTATTAAAAATCATATTCATCAAAAAAACAATGTCCATATTTATACAATTAATTTAATACTAAGAAACAATGAGGTCCACAATCTTGATTAGGGTTTTTCTTATTGATGTGAATTGTTGATTTTTAAAATAAAGAATCCCTCTTAACATTTCTTGTTTGGAAGACTTGTCTTTTGGTTCCAAACACTCTTTTTCACACAATCATTGTGACATTAAAATTTATGACTAAATTACACAGTATATTAATCAAAAGAAACATGTCGTCGCACAATTGAAAATCGAAATGTGTTTAGTTCCATCACCCGATGGAGTCGTTCATCCTAATTTGCATTTCGTACCAATGCCAATTTGGTTGTTACCTAAATAATGACGCTTTATATTCTTTACATGCTAATTAGGCTCCTTTTGTTGTTACATGCAGTATTTTTTCTTGCAATGACTATGACATTATGTTTTGTCTCCTTATTAACAACTATATTTGATCAAGAAAAAAAAAATGTCCATATCTATACAATTCATTCAATACTAACAAACAATGGGGTCCATAATCTTGATTAGGGTTTCTTATTCATGTGAATTGCTTGATATTTTGATAATAAAGAAAAGAATCCGTCACAACATTTCTGATTTGGAAGACTTGTCTTTTTGTTCCAAACACTCTTTTTCACTCAATCATCATGAGATTAAAATTTCTGACTAAAATTATAACATATATTAATTAAAATAAATAAATATGTCGACACACTATTGAAAATTTGAATGTGTTTAGTTCCATCACCCAATGTAGTCTTCATCCTAATTTGCATTTCGTACCAATGTCAATATGGTTGTTACCTAAATAATGAGGCTTTATATTCACAACATGCTAATCAGGCTCCTTTTGTTGTTACATGCAGTATTTTTCTACCAATAAATATGAAATTATCGTTTGTCTCCTTATTAAAAATCATATTCATCAAAAAAACAATGTCCATATTTATACAATTAATTTAATACTAAGAAACAATGAGGTCCACAATCTTGATTAGGGTTTCTTATTGATGTGAATTGTTGATTTTAAAAAAAAAGAATCCCTCTTAACATTTCTTGTTTGGAAGACTTGTCTTTTGGTTCCAAACACTCTTTTTCACACAATCATTGTGACATTAAAATTTATGACTAAATTACACAGTATATTAATTAAAAGAAACATGTTGTCCCACAATTAAAAATTGAAATGTGTTTAGTTCGATCACCCAATGGAGTCATTCATCCTAATTTGCATTTCGTACCAATGTCAAGTTGGTTGTTACCTAAAAAATGAGGCTTTATATTCACTACACGCTAATTAGGCTCCTTTTGTTGTTACATGCAGTATTTTTCTTGCAATGACTATGAAATTATGTTTTGTCTCCTCATTAAACAACTATATTGATCGAGAAAAAAATGTCCATATCTATACAATTCATTCAATACTAACAAACAATGGGGTATATAATCTTGATTAAGGTTTCTTATTCATGTGAATTGCTTGATATTTCAAATAAAGAATCCCTCACAACATTTCTGATTTGGAAGACTTGTCTTTTTGTTCCAAACACTCTTTTTCACTCAATCATCATGAGATTAAAATTTCTGACTAAATTATAACATATATTAAATTAAATAAATATGTCGACGCACTATTGACAATTTGAATGTATTTAGTTCCATCACCCCCATGGAGTCATTCATCCTAATTTGCATTTCGTACCAATGTCAATTTGGTTGTTACCTAAATAATGAGGCTTTATATTCACTACATGCTAATCAGGCTCCTTTTGTTGTTACATGCAGTATTTTTCTTGCAATGACTATGAAATTATCTTTTCTCTCCTTATTAACAACTATATTCATCAAGAAAAAAAATGTCCATATCTATACAATTCATTCAAATACTAACAAACAATGGGGTCCATAATCTTGATTAGGGTTTCTTATTGATGTGAATTGGTTGAGTTTTAAAATAAAGACTCCCTCTTAACATTTCTTCTTTGGAAGAGTTGTCTTTTGGTTCCAAACACTCTTTTTCACACAATCATTGTGACATTAAAATTTATGACTAAATTACACAGTATAGTAGTCAAAAAGAAACATGTCGTCGCACAATTGAAAAATCGAAATGTGTTTAGTTCCATCACCCGATGGAGTCGTTCATCCTAATTTGCATTTCATACCAATGCCAATTTGGTTGTTACCTAAATAATGACGCTTTTTAGTCATTTACATGCTAATTAGGCTCCTTTTGTTGTTACATGCAGTATTTTTCTTGCAATGACTATGACATTATGTTTTGTGTCTCCTTATTAACAACTATATTGATCAAGAAAAAAATGTCCATATCTATACAGTTCATTCAATACTAACAAACAATGGGGTCCATAATCTTGATTAGGGTTTTCTTATTCATGTGAATTGCTTGATATTTCAAATAAAGAATCCGTCACAACATTTTTGATTTGGAAGACTTGTCTTTTTTGTTCCAAACACTCTTTTTTAACTCAATCATCATGAGATTAAAATTTGTGACTAAATTATAACATATATTAATTAAAATAAATATGTCGACGCCCTATTAAAAATTTGAATGTGTTTAGTTCCATCACCCAATGGAGTCATTCATCCTAATTTGCATTTCGTACCAATGTCAATTTGGTTGTTACCTAAATAATGAGGCTTTATATTCACAACATGCTAATCAGGCTCCTTTTGTTGTTACATGCAGTATTTTTCTTCCAATGAATATGAAATTATCGTTTGTCTCCTTATTAAAAATCATATTCATCAAAAAAAACAATGTCCATATATTTATACAATTAATTTAATACTAAGAAACAATGAGGTCCACAATCTTGATTAGGGTTTCTTATTGATGTGAATTGTTGATTTTTAAAATAAAGAATCCCTCTTAACATTTCTTGTTTGGAAGACTTGTCTTTTGGTTCCAAACACTCTTTTTCACACAATCATTGTGACATTAAAATTTATGACTAAATTACACAGTATATTAATCAAAAGAAACATGTCGTCGCACAATTGAAAATCGAAATGTGTTTAGTTCCATCACCCGATGGAGTCGTTCATCCTAATTTGCATTTCGTACCAATGCCAATTTGGTTGTTACCTAAGTAATGACGCTTTATATTCATTACATGCTAATTAGGCTCCTTTTGTTGTTACATGCAGTATTTTTCTTGCAATGACTATGACATTATGTTTTGTCTCCTTATTAACAACTATATTGATCAAGAAAAAAATTTCCATATCTATACAATTCATTCAATACTAACAAACAATGGGGTCCATAATCTTGATTAGGGTTTCTTATTATTCATGTGAATTGCTTGATATTTCAAATAAAGAATCCGTCACAACATTTTTGATTTGGAAGACTTGTCTTTTTGTTCCAAACACTCTTTTTCACTCAATCATCATGAGATTAAAATTTCTGACTAAATTATAACATATATTAATTAAAATAAATATGTCGACGCACTATTGAAAATTTGAATGTGTTTAGTTCCATCACCCAATGTAGTCTTCATCCTAATTTGCATTTCGTACCAATGTCAATATGGTTGTTACCTAAATAATGAGGCTTTATATTCACAACATGCTAATCAGGCTCCTTTTGTTGTTACATGCAGTATTTTTTCTTCCAATAAATATGAAATTAAATGTTGTCTTATGTTGTCTCCTTATTAACAACTATATTGATCAAGAAAAAAAAAGACTGTGGTTCCATATCTATGCAATTCATTCAATACTAACAAACAATGGGGTCCATAATCTTGATTAGGGTTTCTTATTGATGTGAATTGGTTGATTTTTTAAAAAAATTAGAATCCCTCTTAACATTTCTTGTTTGGAAGACTTGTCTTTTGGTTCCAGAAAACACTCTTTTTCACACAATCATTGTGACATTAAAATTTATGACTAAATTACACAGTATATTAATTAAAAGAAACATGTTGTCCCACAATTATAAATTGAAATGTGTTTTAGTTCGATCACCCAATGGAGTCATTCATTCATCTAATTTGCATTTCGTACCAATGTCAAGTTGGATGTTACCTAAAAAATGAGGCTTTATATTCACTACACGCTAATTAGGCTCCTTTTGTTGTTACATGCAGTATTTTTCTTGCAATGACTATGAAATTATGTTTTGTCTCCTTATTAACAACTATATTGATCGAGAAAAAAATGTCCATATCTATACAATTCATTCAATACTATCAAACAATGGGGTATATAATCTTGATTAAGGTTTCTTATTCATGTGAATTGCTTGATATTTCAAATAAAGAATCCCTCACAACATTTCTGATTTGGAAGACTTGTCTTTTTGTTCCAAACACTCTTTTTCACTCAATCATCACGAGATTAAAATTTCTGACTAAATTATAACATATATTAATTAAAATAAATATGTCGACGCACTATTGACAATTTGAATGTATTTAGTTCCATCACCCAATGGAGTCATTCATCCAAATTTGCATTTCGTACCAATGTCAATTTGGTTGTTACCTAAATAATGAGGCTTTATATTCACTACATGCTAATCTGGCTCCTTTTGTTGTTACATGCAGTATTTTTCTTGCAATGACTATGAAATTATCTTTTCTCTCCTTATTAACAACTATATTCATCAAGAAAAAAATGTCCATATCTATACAATTCATTCAATACTAACAAACAATGGGGTCCATAATCTTGATTAGGGTTTCTTATTGATGTGAATTGGTTGATTTTTAAAATAAAGAATGCCTCTTAACATTTCTTGTTTGGAAGACTTGTCTTTTGGTTCCAAACACTATTTTTCACACAATCATTGTGACATTAAAATTTATGACTAAATTACACAGTATATTAATCAAAAGAAACATGTCGTCGCACAATTGAAAGTCGAAATGTGTTTAGTTCCATCATCCAATGGAGTCGTTCATCCTAATTTGCATTTCGTACCAATGCCAATTAGGTTGTTACCTAAATAATGACGCTTTATATTCATTACATGCTAATCAGGCTCCTTTTGTTGTTACATGCAGTATTTTTCTTGCAATGACTATGAAATTATCTTTTCCCTCCTTATTAACAACTATATTCATTAAGAAAAAAATGTCCATATCTATACAATTCATTCAATACTAACAAACAATGAGGTCCATAATCTTGATTAGGGTTTCTTATTGATGTGCATTGGATGATTTTTAATATAAAGAATGCCTGTTAACATTTTTTCTTTGGAAGACTTGTCTTTTGGTTCCAAACACTCTTTTTCACACAATCATTGTGACATTAAAATTTATGACTAAATTACACAGTATATTAATCAAAAGAAACATGTCGTCACACAATTGAAAGTCAAAATGTGTTTAGTTCCATCACCCAATGGAGTCGTTCATCCTAATTTGCATTTCGTACCAATGCCAATTTGGTTGTTACATAAATAATGACGCTTTATATTCATTACATGCTAATCAGGCTCCTTTTGTTGTTACATGCAGTATTTTTCTTACAATGACTATGAAATTATCTTTTCTCTCCTTATTAACAACTATATTCATCAGAAAAAAATGTCCATATCTATACAATTCATTCAATACGAACAAACAATGGGGTCCATAATGTTGATTAGGGTTTCTTATTGATGTGAATTGGTTGATTTTTAAAATAAAGAATCCCTCTTAACATTTCTTGTTTGGAAGACTTGTCTTTTGGTTCCAAACACTCTTTTTCACACAATCATTGTGACATTAAAATTTAGGACTAAATTACACAGTATATTAATTAAAAGAAACATGTCGTCCCACAATTAAAACTTGAAATGTGTTTAATTCGATCACCCAATGGAGTCCTTCATCCTAATCTGCATTTCGTACCAATGTCAATTTGGTTGTTACCTAAATAATGAGGCTTTATATTCACTACATGCTAATCAGGCTCCTTTTGTTGTTACAAGCAGTATTTTTCTTGCAATGACTATGAAATTATCTTTTCTCTCCTTCTTAACAACTATGTTCATCAAGAAAAAAATGTCCATATCTATACAATTCATTCACTACTAACAAACAATGGGGTCCATAATCTTTATTAGGGTTTCTTATTGATGTGCATTGGTTGATTTTTAATATAAAGAATGCCTCTTAACATTTCTTCTTTGGAAGACTTGTCTTTTGGTTCCAAACACTCTTTTTCACACAATCATTGTGACATTAAAATTTATGACTAAATTACACAGTATATTAATCAAAAGAAACATGTCGTCGCACAATTGAAAGTCAAAATGTGTTTAGTTCCATCACCGAATGGAGTCGTTCATCCCAATTTGCATTTCGTACCAATGTCAATTTGGTTGTTACCTAAATAATGAGGCTTTATATTCACTACATGCTAATCAGGCTCCTTTTGTTGTTACAAGCAGTATTTTTCTTGCAATGACTATGAAATTATCTTTTCTCTCCTTCTTAACAACTATATTCATCAAGAAAAAAATGTCCATATCTATACAATTCATTCAATACTAACAAACAATGGGGTCCATAATCTTGATTAGGGTTTCTTATTGATGTGAATTGGTTGATTTTTAAAAGAAAGAATCCCTCTTAACATTTCTTGTTTGGAAGATTTGTCTTTTGGTTCCAAACACTCTTTTTCACACAATCATTGTGACATTAAAATTTATGACTAAATTACACAGTATATTAATTAAAAGAAACATGTCGTCGCACAATTGAAAATCAAAATGTGTTTAGTTCCATCACACAATGGAGTCCTTCTTCCTAATTTGCATTTCGTACCAATCTCAATTTGGTTGTTACCTAAATAATGAGGCTTTATATTCACTACATGCTAATTAGGCTACTTTTGTTGTTACAAGCAGTATTTTTCTTGCAATGACTATGAAATTATGTTGTCTCCTTATTAACAACTATATTGATCAAGAAAAAAATGTCCATATCTATACAATTCATTCAATACTAACAAACAATGGGGTATATAATCTTGATTAGGGTTTCTTATTCATGTGAATTGCTTGATATTTCAAATAAAGAATCCCTCACAACATTTCTGATTTGGAGGACTTGTCTTTTGGTTCCAAACACTCTTTTTCACTCAATCGTCATGAGATTAAAATTTTTGATTAAATTATAAAATATATTAATTAAAAGAAATATGTCGACGCACTATTGACAATTTGAATGTATTTAGTTCCATCACCCAATGGAGTCATTCATCCTAATTTGCATTTCGTACCAATCTCAATTTGGTTGTTACTTAAATAATGAGGCTTTATATTCACTACATGCTAATCAGGCTCCTTTTGTTGTTACAAGCAGTATTTTTCTTGCAATGACTATGAAATTATCTTTTCTCTCCTTCTTAACAACTATGTTCATCAAGAAAAAAATGTCCATATCTATACAATTCATTCAATACTAACAAACAATGGGGTCCATAATCTTGATTAGGGTTTCTTATTGATGTGCATTGGTTGATTTTTAATATAAAGAATGCCTCTTCACATTTCTTCTTTGGAAGACTTGTCTTTTGGTTCCAAACACTCTTTTTCACACAATCATTGTGACATTAAAATTTATGACTAAATTACACAGTATATTAATCAAAAGAAACATGTCGTCGCACAATTGAAAGTCGAAATGTGTTTAGTTCCATCACCCAATGGAGTCGTTCATCCCAATTTGCATTTCGTACCAATGTCAATTTGGTTGTTACCTAAATAATGAGGCTTTATATTCACTACATGCTAATCAGGCTCCTTTTGTTGTTACAAGCAGTATTTTTCTTGCAATGACTATGAAATTATCTTTTCTCTCCTTCTTAACAACTATATTCATCAAGAAAAAAATGTCCATATCTATACAATTCATTCAATACTAACAAACAAACAATGGGGTCCATAATCTTGATTAGGGTTTCTTATTGATGTGAATTGGTTGATTTTTAAAAGAAAGAATCCCTCTTAACATTTCTTGTTTGGAAGACTTGTCTTTTGGTTCCAAACACTCTTTTTCACACAATCATTGTGACATTAAAATTTATGACTAAATTACACAGTATATTAATTAAAAGAAACATGTCGTCGCACAATTGAAAATCAAAATGTGTTTAGTTCCATACAATGGAGTCCTTCTTCCTAATTTGCATTTCGTACCAATCTCAATTTGGTTGTTACCTAAATAATGAGGCTTTATATTCACTACATGCTAATTAGGCTACTTTTGTTGTTACAAGCAGTATTTTTCTTGCAATGACTATGAAATTATGTTGTCCCCTTATTAACAACTATATTGATCGAGAAAAAAATGTCCATATCTATCCAATTCATTCAATACTAACAAACAATGGGGTATATAATCTTGATTAGGGTTTCTTATTCATGTGAATTGCTTGATATTTCAAATAAAGAATCCCTCACAACATTTCTGATTTGGAAGACTTGTCTTTTGGTTCCAAACACTCTTTTTCACTCAATCGTCATGAGATTAAAATTTTTGACTAAATTATAAAATATATTAATTAAAAGAAATATGTCGACGCACTATTGACAATTTGAATGTATTTAGTTCCATCACCCAATGGAGTCATTCATCCTAATTTGCATTTCGTACCAATGTCAATTTGGTTGTTACCTAAATAATGAGGCTTTATATTCACTACTTGCTAATCAGGCTCCTTCGTTGTTACAAGCAGTATTTTTCTTGCAATGACTATGAAATTATCTTTTCTCTCCTTCTTAACAACTATGTTCATCAAGAAAAAAATGTCCATATCTATACAATTCATTCAATACTAACAAACAATGGGGTCCATAATCTTGATTAGGGTTTCTTATTGATGTGCATTGGTTGATTTTTAATATAAAGAATGCCTCTTAACATTTCTTCTTTGGAAGACTTGTCTTTTGGTTCCAAACACTCTTTTTCACACAATCATTGTGACATTAAAATTTATGACTAAATTACACAGTATATTAATCAAAAGAAACATGTCGTCGCACAATTAAAAGTCGAAATGTGTTTAGTTCCATCACCCAATGGAGTCGTTCATCCCAATTTGCATTTCGTACCAATGTCAATTTGGTTGTTACCTAAATAATGAGGCTTTATATTCACTACATGCTAATCAGGCTCCTTTTGTTGTTACAAGCAGTATTTTTTTTGCAAATGACTATGAAATTATCTTTTCTCACCTTCTTAACAACTATATTCATCAAGAAAAAAATGTCCATATCTATACAATTCATTCAATACTAACAAACAATGGGGTCCATAATCTTGATTGGGGTTTCTTATTGATGTGAATTGGTTGATTTTTAAAAGAAAGAATCCCTCTTAACATTTCTTGTTTGGAAGACTTGTCTTTTGGTTCCAAACACTCTTTTTCACACAATCATTGTGACATTAAAATTTATGACTAAATTACACATTATATTAATTAAAAGAAACATCTCGTCGCACAATTGAAAATCAAAATGTGTTTAGTTCCATCACACAATGGAGTCCTTCCTCCTAATTTGCATTTCGTACCAATCTCAATTTGGTTGTTACCTAAATAATGAGGCTTTATATTTCACTACATGCTAATTAGGCTACTTTTGTTGTTACAAGCAGTATTTTTTTCTTGCAATGACTATGAAATTATGTTGTCTCCTTATTAACAACTATATTGATCGAGAAAAAAATGTCCATATCTATACAATTCATTCAATACTAACAAACAATGGGGTATATAATCTTGTTTAGGGTTTCTTATTCATGTGAATTGCTTGATATTTCAAATAAAGAATCCCTCACAACATTTCTGATTTGGAAGACTTGTCTTTTGGTTCCAAACACTCTTTTTCACTCAATCCTCATGAGATTAAAATTTTTGACTAAATTATAAAATATATTAATTAAAAAAGAAATATGTCGACGCACTATTGACAATTTGAATGTATTTAGTTCCATCACCTAATGGAGTCATTCATCCTAATTTGCATTTCGTACCAATCTCAATTTGGTTGTTACCTAAATAATGAGGCTTTATATTCACTACATGCTAATCAGGCTCCTTTTGTTGTTACAAGCAGTATTTTTCTTGCAATGACTATGAAATTATCTTTTCTCTCCTTCTTAACAAACTATGTTCATCAAGAAAAAAAATGTCCATATCTATACAATTCATTCAATACTAACAAACAATGGGGTCCATAATCTTGATTAGGGTTTCTTATTGATGTGCAATGGTTGATTTTTAATATAAAGAAATGCCTCTTAACATTTCTTCTTTGGAGGACTTGTCTTTTGGTTCCAAACACTCTTTTTCACACAATCATTGTGACATTAAAATTTATGACTAAATTACACAGTATATTAATCAAAAGAAACATGTCGTCGCACAATTGAAAGTCGAAATGTGTTTAGTTCCATCACCGAATGGAGTCATTCATCCCAATTTGCATTTCGTACCAATGTCAATTTGGTTGCTACCTAAATAATGAGGCTTTATATTCACTACATGCTAATCAGGCTCCTTTTGTTGTTACAAGCAGTATTTTTCTTGCAATGACTATGAAATTATCTTTTCTCTCCTTCTTAACAACTATATTCATCAAGAAAAAAATGTCCATATCTATACAATTCATTCAATACTAACAAACAATGGGGTCCATAATCTTGATTAGGGTTTCTTATTGATGTGAATTGGTTGATTTTTAAAAGAAAGAATCCCTCTTAACATTTCTTGTTTTGGAAGACTTGTCTGTTGGTTCCAAACACGCTTTTTTTCACACAATCATTGTGACATTAAAATTTATGACTAAATTACACAGTATATTAATCAAAAGAAACATGTCGTCGCACAATTGAAAGTCGAAATGTGTTTAGTTCCATCACCCAATGGAGTCGTTCATCCCAATTTGCATTTCGTACCAATGTCAATTTGGTTGTTACCTAAATAATGAGGCTTTATATTCACTACATGCTAATCAGGCTCCTTTTGTTGTTACAAGCAGTATTTTTCTTGCAATGACTATGAAATTATCTTTTCTCTCCTTCTTAACAACAATATTCATCAAGAAAAAAATGTCCATATCTATACAATTCATTCAATACTAACAAACAATGGGGTCCATAATCTTGATTAGGGTTTCTTATTGATGTGAATTGGTTGATTTTTAAAAGAAAGAATCCCTCTTAACATTTCTTGTTTGGAAGATTTGTCTTTTGGTTCCAAACACTCTTTTTCACACAATCATTGTGACATTAAAATTTTATGACTAAATTACACAGTATATTAATTAAAAAGAAACATGTCGTCGCACAATTGAAAATCAAAATGTGTTTAGTTCCATCACACAATGGAGTCCTTCTTCCTAATTTGCATTTCGTACCAATCTCAATTTGGTTGTTACCTAAATAATGAGGCTTTATATTCACTACATGCTAATTAGGCTACTTTTGTTGTTACAAGCAGTATTTTTCTTGCAATGACTATGAAATTATGTTGTCTCCTTATTAACAACTATATTGATCGAGAAAAAAATGTCCATATCTATCCAATTCATTCAATACTAACAAACAATGGGGTATATAATCTTGATTAGGGTTTCTTATTCATGTGAATTGCTTGATATTTCAAATAAAGAATCCCTCACAACATTTCTGATTTGGAAGACTTGTCTTTTGGTTCCAAACACTCTTTTTCACTCAATCGTCATGAGATTAAAATTTTTGACTAAATTATAAAATATATTAATTAAAAAGAAATATGTCGACGCACTATTGACAATTTGAATGTATTTAGTTCCATCACCCAATGGAGTCATTCATCCTAATTTGCATTTCGTACCAATGTCAATTTGGTTGTTACCTAAATAATGAGGCTTTATATTCACTACTTGCTAATCAGGCTCCTTCGTTGTTACAAGCAGTATTTTTCTTGCAATGACTATGAAATTATCTTTTCTCTCCTTCTTAACAACTATGTTCATCAAGAAAAAAATGTCCATATCTATACAATTCATTCAATACTAACAAACAATGGGGTCCATAATCTTGATTAGGGTTTCTTTATTGATGTGCATTGGTTGATTTTTAATATAAAGAATGCCTCTTAACATTTCTTCTTTGGAAGACTTGTCTTTTGGTTCCAAACACTCTTTTTCACACAATCATTGTGACATTAAAATTTATGACTAAATTACACAGTATATTAATCAAAAGAAACATGTCGTCGCACAATTAAAAGTCGAAATGTGTTTAGTTCCATCACCCAATGGAGTCGTTCATCCCAATTTGCATTTCGTACCAATGTCAATTTGGTTGTTACCTAAATAATGAGGCTTTATATTCACTACATGCTAATCAGGCTCCTTTTGTTGTTACAAGCAGTATTTTTCTTTGCAATGACTATGAAATTATCTTTTCTCTCCTTTCTTAACAACTATATTCATCAAGAAAAAAAATGTCCATATCTATACAATTCATTCAATACTAACAAACAATGGGGTCCATAATCTTGATTAGGGTTTCTTATTGATGTGAATTGGTTGATTTTTAAAAGAAAGAATCCCTCTTAACATTTCTTGTTTGGAAGACTTGTCTTTTGGTTCCAAACACTCTTTTTCACACAATCATTGTGACATTAAAATTTATGACTAAATTACACATTATATTAATTAAAAGAAACATCTCGTCGCACAATTGAAAATCAAAATGTGTTTAGTTCCATCACACAATGGAGTCCTTCCTCCTAATTTGCATTTCGTACCAATCTCAATTTGGTTGTTACCTAAATAATGAGGCTTTATATTCACTACATGCTAATTAGGCTACTTTTGTTGTTACAAGCAGTATTTTTCTTGCAATGACTATGAAATTATGTTGTCTCCTTATTAACAACTATATTGATCGAGAAAAAAATGTCCATATCTATACAATTCATTCAATACTAACAAACAATGGGGTATATAATCTTGTTTAGGGTTTCTTATTCATGTGAATTGCTTGATATTTCAAATAAAGAATCCCTCACAACATTTCTGATTTGGAAGACTTGTCTTTTGGTTCCAAACACTCTTTTTCACTCAATCCTCATGAGATTAAAATTTTTGACTAAATTATAAAATATATTAATTAAAAGAAATATGTCGACGCACTATTGACAATTTGAATGTATTTAGTTCCATCACCTAATGGAGTCATTCATCCTAATTTGCATTTCGTACCAATCTCAATTTGGTTGTTACCTAAATAATGAGGCTTTATATTCACTACATGCTAATCAGGCTCCTTTTGTTGTTACAAGCAGTATTTTTCTTGCAATGACTATGAAATTATCTTTTCTCTCTCCTTCTTAACAACTATGTTCATCAAGAAAAAAAATGTCCATATCTATACAATTCATTTCAATACTAACAAACAATGGGGTCCATAATCTTGATTAGGGTTTCTTATTGATGTGCAATGGTTGATTTTTAATATAAAGAATGCCTCTTAACATTTCTTCTTTGGAGGACTTGTCTTTTGGTTCCAAACACTCTTTTTCACACAATCATTGTGACATTAAAATTTATGACTAAATTACACAGTATATTAATCAAAAGAAACATGTCGTCGCACAATTGAAAGTCGAAATGTGTTTAGTTCCATCACCGAATGGAGTCATTCATCCCAATTTGCATTTCGTACCAATGTCAATTTGGTTGCTACCTAAATAATGAGGCTTTATATTCACTACATGCTAATCAGGCTCCTTTTGTTGTTACAAGCAGTATTTTTTCTTGCAATGACTATGAAATTATCTTTTCTCTCCTTCTTAACAACTATATTCATCAAGAAAAAAATGTCCATATCTATACAATTCATTCAATACTAACAAACAATGGGGTCCATAATCTTGATTAGGGTTTCTTATTGATGTGAATTGGTTGATTTTTAAAAGAAAGAATCCCTCTTATCATTTCTTGTTTGGAAGACTTGTCTGTTGGTTCCAAACACGCTTTTTCACACAATCATTGTGACATTAAAATTTATGACTAAATTACACAGTATATTAATCAAAAGAAACATGTCGTCGCACAATTGAAAGTCGAAATGTGTTTAGTTCCATCACCCAATGGAGTCGTTCATCCCAATTTGCATTTCGTACCAATGTCAATTTGGTTGTTACCTAAATAATGAGGCTTTATATTCACTACATGCTAATCAGGCTCCTTTTGTTGTTACAAGCAGTATTTTTCTTGCAATGACTATGAAATTATCTTTTCTCTCCTTCTTAACAACAATATTCATCAAGAAAAAAATGTCCATATCTATACAATTCATTCAATACTAACAAACAATGGGGTCCATAATCTTGATTAGGGTTTCTTATTGATGTGAATTGGTTGATTTTTAAAAGAAAGAATCCCTCTTAACATTTCTTGTTTGGAAGATTTGTCTTTTGGTTCCAAACACTCTTTTTCACACAATCATTGTGACATTAAAATTTATGACTAAATTACACAGTATATTAATCAAAAGAAACATGTCGTCGCACAATTGAAAGTCGAAATGTGTTTAGTTCCATCACCGAATGGAGTCGTTCATCCCAATTTGCATTTCGTACCAATGTCAATTTGGTTGCTACCTAAATAATGAGGCTTTATATTCACTACATGCTAATCAGGCTCCTTTTGTTGTTACAAGCAGTATTTTTCTTGCAATGACTATGAAATTATCTTTTCTCTCCTTCTTAACAACTATATTCATCAAGAAAAAAAATGTCCATATCTATACAATTCATTCAATACTAACAAACAATGGGGTTCCATAATCTTGATTAGGGTTTCTTATTGATGTGAATTGGTTGATTTTTAAAAAAAAAGAATCCCTCTTAACATTTCTTGTTTGGAAGACTTGTCTATTGGTTCCAAACACGCTTTTTCACACAATCATTGTGACATTAAAATTTATGACTAAATTACACAGTATATTAATCAAAAGAAACATGTCGTCGCACAATTGAAAGTCGAAATGTGTTTAGTTCCATCACCCAATGGAGTCGTTCATCCCCAATTTGCATTTCGTACCAATGTCAATTTGGTTGTTACCTAAATAATGAGGCTTTATATTTCACTACATGCTAATCAGGCTCCTTTTGTTGTTACAAGCAGTATTTTTCTTGCAATGACTATGAAATTATCTTTTCTCTCCTTCTTAAACAAACAATATTCATCAAGAAAAAAATGTCCATATCTATACAATTCATTCAATACTAACAAACAATGGGGTCCATAATCTTGATTAGGGTTTCTTATTGATGTGAATTGGTTGATTTTTAAAAGAAAGAATCCCTCTTAACATTTCTTGTTTGGAAGATTTGTCTTTTGGTTCCAAACACTCTTTTTCACACAATCATTGTGACATTAAAATTTATGACTAAATTACACAGTATATTAATTAAAAGAAACATGTCGTCGCGCACAATTGAAAATCAAAATGTGTTTAGTTCCATCACACAATGGAGTCCTTCTTCCTAATTTGCATTTCGTACCAATCTCAATTTGGTTGTTACCTAAATAATGAGGCTTTATATTCACTACATGCTAATTAGGCTACTTTTGTTGTTACAAGCAGTATTTTTCTTGCAATGACTATGAAATTATGTTGTCTCCTTATTAACAACTATATTGATCAAGAAAAAAATGTCCATATCTATACAATTCATTCAATACTAACAAACAATGGGGTATATAATCTTGATTAGGGTTTCTTATTCATGTGAATTGCTTGATATTTCAAATAAAGAATCCCTCACAACATTTCTGATTTGGAGGACTTGTCTTTTGGTTCCAAACACTCTTTTTTCACTCAATCGTCATGAGATTAAAAATTTTTGATTAAATTATAAAATATATTAATTAAAAGAAATATGTCGACGCACTATTGACAATTTGAATGTATTTAGTTCCATCACCCAATGGAGTCATTCATCCTAATTTGCATTTCGTACCAATCTCAATTTGGTTGTTACTTAAATAATGAGGCTTTATATTCACTACATGCTAATCAGGCTCCTTTTGTTGTTACAAGCAGTATTTTTCTCTTGCAATGACTATGAAATTATCTTTTCTCTCCTTCTTAACAACTATGTTCATCAAGAAAAAAATGTCCATATCTATACAATTCATTCAATACTAACAAACAATGGGGTCCATAATCTTGATTAGGGTTTCTTATTGATGTGCAATGGTTGATTTTTAATATAAAGAATGCCTCTTAACATTTCTTCTTTGGAGGACTTGTCTTTTGGTTCCAAACACTCTTTTTCACACAATCATTGTGACATTAAAATTTATGACTAAATTACACAGTATATTAAATCAAAAGAAACATGTCGTCGCACAATTGAAAGTCGAAATGTGTTTAGTTCCATCACCGAATGGAGTCATTCATCCCAATTTGCATTTCGTACCAATGTCAATTTGGTTGCTACCTAAATAATGAGGCTTTATATTCACTACATGCTAATCAGGCTCCTTTTGTTGTTACAAGCAGTATTTTTCTTGCAATGACTATGAAATTATCTTTTCTCTCCTTCTTAACAACTATATTCATCAAGAAAAAAATGTCCATATCTATACAATTCATTCAATACTAACAAACAATGGGGTCCATAATCTTGATTAGGGTTTCTTATTGATGTGAATTGGTTGATTTTTAAAAGAAAGAATCCCTCTTATCATTTCTTGTTTGGAAGACTTGTCTGTTGGTTCCAAACACTCTTTTTCACACAATCATTGTGACATTAAAATTTATGACTAAATTACACAGTATATTAATCAAAAGAAACATGTCGTCGCACAATTGAAAGTCGAAATGTGTTTAGTTCCATCACCCAATGGAGTCGTTCATCCCAATTTGCATTTCGTACCAATGTCAATTTGGTTGTTACCTAAATAATGAGGCTTTATATTCACTACATGCTAATCAGGCTCCTTTTGTTGTTACAAGCAGTATTTTTCTTGCAATGACTATGAAATTATCTTTTCTCTCCTTCTTAACAACAATATTCATCAAGAAAAAAATGTCCATATCTATACAATTCATTCAATACTAACAAACAATGGGGTCCATAATCTTGATTAGGGTTTCTTATTGATGTGAATTGGTTGATTTTTAAAAGAAAGAATCCCTCTTAACATTTCTTGTTTGGAAGATTTGTCTTTTTTGGGTTCCAAACACTCTTTTTCACACAATCATTGTGACATTAAAATTTATGACTAAATTACACAGTATATTAATCAAAAGAAACATGTCGTCGCACAATTGAAAGTCGAAATGTGTTTAGTTCCATCACCGAATGGAGTCGTTCATCCCAATTTGCATTTCGTACCAATGTCAATTTGGTTGCTACCTAAATAATGAGGCTTTATATTCACTACATGCTAATCAGGCTCCTTTTGTTGTTACAAGCAGTATTTTTTTTTGCAATGACTATGAAATTATCTTTTCTCTCCTTCTTAACAACTATATTCATCAAGAAAAAAATGTCCATATCTATACAATTCATTCAATACTAACAAACAATGGGGTCCATAATCTTGATTAGGGTTTCTTATTGATGTGAATTGGTTGATTTTTAAAAGAAAGAATCCCTCTTAACATTTCTTGTTTGGAAGACTTGTCTATTGGTTCCAAACACGCTTTTTCACACAATCATTGTGACATTAAAATTTATGACTAAATTACACAGTATATTAATCAAAAGAAACATGTCGTCGCACAATTGAAAGTCGAAATGTGTTTAGTTCCATCACCCAATGGAGTCGTTCATCCCAATTTGCATTTCGTACCAATGTCAATTTGGTTGTTACCTAAATAATGAGGCTTTATATTCACTACATGCTAATCAGGCTCCTTTTGTTGTTACAAGCAGTATTTTTCTTGCAATGACTATGAAATTATCTTTTCTCTCCTTCTTAACAACAATATTCATCAAGAAAAAAAATGTCCATATCTATACAATTCATTCAATACTAACAAAAACAATGGGGTCCATAATCTTGATTAGGGGTTTCTTATTGATGTGAATTGGTTGATTTTTAAAAGAAAGAATCCCTCTTAACATTTCTTGTTTGGAAGATTTGTCTTTTGGTTCCAAACACTCTTTTTCACACACAATCATTGTGACATTAAAATTTATGACTAAATTACACAGTATATTAATTAAAAGAAAACATGTCGTCGCACAATTGAAAATCAAAATGTGTTTAGTTCCATCACACAATGGAGTCCTTCTTCCTAATTTGCATTTCGTACCAATCTCAATTTGGTTGTTACCTAAATAATGAGGCTTTATATTCACTACATGCTAATTAGGCTACTTTTGTTGTTACAAGCAGTATTTTTTTCTTGCAATGACTATGAAATTATGTTGTCTCCTTATTAACAACTATATTGATCAAGAAAAAAAATGTCCATATCTATACAATTCATTCAATACTAACAAACAATGGGGTATATAATCTTGATTAGGGTTTCTTATTCATGTGAATTGCTTGATATTTCAAAAAAAAGAATCCCTCACAACATTTCTGATTTGGAGGACTTGTCTTTTGGTTCCAAACACTCTTTTTCACTCAATCGTCATGAGATTAAAATTTTTGATTAAATTATAAAAATATATTAATTAAAAGAAATATGTCGACGCACTATTGACAATTTGAATGTATTTAGTTCCATCACCCAATGGAGTCATTCATCCTAATTTGCATTTCGTACCAATCTCAATTTGGTTGTTACTTAAATAATGAGGCTTTATATTCACTACATGCTAATCAGGCTCCTTTTGTTGTTACAAGCAGTATTTTTCTTGCAATGACTATGAAATTATCTTTTCTCTCCTTCTTAACAACTATGTTCATCAAGAAAAAAAATGTCCATATCTATACAATTCATTCAATACTAACAAACAATGGGGTCCATAATCTTGATTAGGGTTTCTTATTGATGTGCATTGGTTGATTTTTAATATAAAGAATGCCTCTTCACATTTCTTCTTTGGAAGACTTGTCTTTTGGTTCCAAACACACTCTTTTTCACACAATCATTGTGACATTAAAATTTATGACTAAATTACACAGTATATTAATCAAAAGAAACATGTCGTCGCACAATTGAAAAGTCGAAATGTGTTTAGTTCCATCACCCAATGGAGTCGTTCATCCCCAATTTGCATTTCGTACCAATGTCAATTTGGTTGTTACCTAAATAATGAGGCTTTATATTCACTACATGCTAATCAGGCTCCTTTTGTTGTTACAAGCAGTATTTTTCTTGCAATGACTATGAAATTATCTTTTCTCTCCTTCTTAACAACTATATTTCATCAAGAAAAAAATGTCCATATCTATACAATTCATTCAATACTAACAAACAATGGGGTCCATAATCTTGATTAGGGTTTCTTATTGATGTGAATTGGTTGATTTTTAAAAGAAAGAATCCCTCTTAACATTTCTTGTTTGGAAGACTTGTCTTTTGGTTCCAAACACTCTTTTTCACACAATCATTGTGACATTAAAATTTATGACTAAATTACACAGTATATTAATTAAAAGAAACATGTCGTCGCACAATTGAAAATCAAAATGTGTTTAGTTCCATCACACAATGGAGTCCTTCTTCCTAATTTGCATTTCGTACCAATCTCAATTTGGTTGTTACCTAAATAATGAGGCTTTATATTCACTACATGCTAATTAGGCTACTTTTGTTGTTACAAGCAGTATTTTTCTTGCAATGACTATGAAATTATGTTGTCTCCTTATTAACAACTATATTGATCAAGAAAAAAATGTCCATATCTATACAATTCATTCAATACTAACAAACAATGGGGTATATAATCTTGATTAGGGTTTCTTATTCATGTGAATTGCTTGATATTTCAAATAAAGAATCCCTCACAACATTTCTGATTTGGAGGACTTGTCTTTTGGTTCCAAACACTCTTTTTCACTCAATCGTCATGAGATTAAAATTTTTGATTAAATTATAAAATATATTAATTAAAAGAAATATGTCGACGCACTATTGACAATTTGAATGTATTTAGTTCCATCACCCAATGGAGTCATTCATCCTAATTTGCATTTCGTACCAATCTCAATTTGGTTGTTGCTTAAATAATGAGGCTTTATATTCACTACATGCTAATCAGGCTCCTTTTGTTGTTACAAGCAGTATTTTTCTTGCAATGACTATGAAATTATCTTTTCTCTCCTTCTTAACAACTATGTTCATCAAGAAAAAAATGTCCATATCTATACAATTCATTCAATACTAACAAACAATGGGGTCCATAATCTTGATTAGGGTTTCTTATTGATGTGCATTGGTTGATTTTTAATATAAAGAATGCCTCTTCACATTTCTTCTTTGGAAGACTTGTCTTTTGGTTCCAAACACTCTTTTTCACACAATCATTGTGACATTAAAATTTATGACTAAATTACACAGTATATTAATCAAAAGAAACATGTCGTCGCACAATTGAAAGTCGAAATGTGTTTAGTTCCATCACCCAATGGAGTCGTTCATCCCAATTTGCATTTCGTACCAATGTCAATTTGGTTGTTACCTAAATAATGAGGCTTTATATTCACTACATGCTAATCAGGCTCCTTTTGTTGTTACAAGCAGTATTTTTCTTGCAATGACTATGAAATTATCTTTTCTCTCCTTCTTAACAACTATATTCATCAAGAAAAAAATGTCCATATCTATACAATTCATTCAATACTAACAAACAATGGGGTCCATAATCTTGATTAGGGTTTCTTATTGATGTGAATTGGTTGATTTTTAAAAGAAAGAATCCCTCTTAACATTTCTTGTTTGGAAGACTTGTCTTTTGGTTCCAAACACTCTTTTTCACACAATCATTGTGACATTAAAATTTATGACTAAATTACACAGTATATTAATTAAAAGAAACATGTCGTCGCACAATTGAAAATCAAAATGTGTTTAGTTCCATCACACAATGGAGTCCTTCTTCCTAATTTGCATTTCGTACCAATCTCAATTTGGTTGTTACCTAAATAATGAGGCTTTATATTCACTACATGCTAATTAGGCTACTTTTGTTGTTACAAGCAGTATTTTTCTTGCAATGACTATGAAATTATGTTGTCCCCTTATTAACAACTATATTGATCGAGAAAAAAATGTCCATATCTATCCAATTCATTCAATACTAACAAACAATGGGGTATATAATCTTGATTAGGGTTTCTTATTCATGTGAATTGCTTGATATTTCAAATAAAGAATCCCTCACAACATTTCTGATTTGGAAGACTTGTCCTTTGGTTCCAAACACTCTTTTTCACTCAATCGTCATGAGATTAAAATTTTTGACTAAATTATAAAATATATTAATTAAAAGAAATATGTCGACGCACTATTGACAATTTGAATGTATTTAGTTCCATCACCCAATGGAGTCATTCATCCTAATTTGCATTTCGTACCAATGTCAATTTGGTTCTTACCTAAATAATGAGGCTTTATATTCACTACTTGCTAATCAGGCTCCTTCGTTGTTACAAGCAGTCTTTTTCTTGCAATGACTATGAAATTATCTTTTCTCTCCTTCTTAACAACTATGTTCATCAAGAAAAAAATGTCCATATCTATACAATTCATTCAATACTAACAAACAATGGGGTCCATAATCTTGATTAGGGTTTCTTATTGATGTGCATTGGTTGATTTTTAATATAAAGAATGCCTCTTAACATTTCTTCTTTGGAAGACTTGTCTTTTGGTTCCAAACACTCTTTTTCACACAATCATTGTGACATTAAAATTTATGACTAAATTACACAGTATATTAATCAAAAGAAACATGTCGTCGCACAATTAAAAGTCGAAATGTGTTTAGTTCCATCACCCAATGGAGTCGTTCATCCCAATTTGCATTTCGTACCAATGTCAATTTGGTTGTTACCTAAATAATGAGGCTTTATATTCACTACATGCTAATCAGGCTCCTTTTGTTGTTACAAGCAGTATTTTTCTTGCAATGACTATGAAATTATCTTTTCTCTCCTTCTTAACAACTATATTCATCAAGAAAAAAAATGTCCATATCTATACAATTCATTCAATACTAACAAACAATGGGGTCCATAATCTTGATTAGGGTTTCTTATTGATGTGAATTGGTTGATTTTTAAAAGAAAGAATCCCTCTTAACATTTCTTGTTTGGAAGACTTGTCTTTTGGTTCCAAACACTCTTTTTCACACAATCATTGTGACATTAAAATTTATGACTAAATTACACATTATATTAATTAAAAGAAACATCTCGTCGCACAATTGAAAATCAAAATGTGTTTAGTTCCATCACACAATGGAGTCCTTCTTCCTAATTTGCATTTCGTACCAATCTCAATTTGGTTGTTACCTAAATAATGAGGCTTTATATTCACTACATGCTAATTAGGCTACTTTTGTTGTTACAAGCAGTATTTTTTTCTTGCAAAATGACTATGAAATTATGTTGTCTCCTTATTAACAACTATATTGATCGAGAAAAAAAAATGTCCATATCTATACAATTCATTCAATACTAACAAACAATGGGGTATATAATCTTGTTTAGGGTTTCTTATTCATGTGAATTGCTTGATATTTCAAATAAAGAATCCCTCACAACATTTCTGATTTGGAAGACTTGTCTTTTGGTTCCAAACACTCTTTTTCACTCAATCCTCATGAGATTAAAATTTTTGACTAAATTATAAAATATATTAATTAAAAGAAATATGTCGACGCACTATTGACAATTTGAATGTATTTAGTTCCATCACCTAATGGAGTCATTCATCCTAATTTGCATTTCGTACCAATCTCAATTTGGTTGTTACCTAAATAATGAGGCTTTATATTCACTACATGCTAATCAGGCTCCTTTTGTTGTTACAAGCAGTATTTTTCTTGCAATGACTATGAAATTATCTTTTCTCTCCTTCTTAACAACTATGTTCATCAAGAAAAAAATGTCCATATCTATACAATTCATTCAATACTAACAAACAATGGGGTCCATAATCTTGATTAGGGTTTCTTATTGATGTGCAATGGTTGATTTTTAATATAAAGAATGCCTCTTAACATTTCTTCTTTGGAGGACTTGTCTTTTGGTTCCAAACACTCTTTTTCACACAATCATTGTGACATTAAAATTTATGACTAAATTACACAGTATATTAATCAAAAGAAACATGTCGTCGCACAATTGAAAGTCGAAATGTGTTTAGTTCCATCACCGAATGGAGTCGTTCATCCCAATTTGCATTTCGTACCAATGTCAATTTGGTTGCTACCTAAATAATGAGGCTTTATATTCACTACATGCTAATCAGGCTCCTTTTGTTGTTACAAGCAGTATTTTTCTTGCAATGACTATGAAATTATCTTTTCTCTCCTTCTTAACAACTATATTCATCAAGAAAAAAATGTCCATATCTATACAATTCATTCAATACTAACAAACAATGGGGTCCATAATCTTGATTAGGGTTTCTTATTGATGTGAATTGGTTGATTTTTAAAAGAAAGAATCCCTCTTAACATTTCTTGTTTGGAAGACTTGTCTGTTGGTTCCAAACACGCTTTTTCACACAATCATTGTGACATTAAAATTTATGACTAAATTACACAGTATATTAATCAAAAGAAACATGTCGTCGCACAATTGAAAGTCGAAATGTGTTTAGTTCCATCACCCAATGGAGTCGTTCATCCCAATTTGCATTTCGTACCAATGTCAATTTGGTTGTTACCTAAATAATGAGGCTTTATATTCACTACATGCTAATCAGGCTCCTTTTGTTGTTACAAGCAGTATTTTTTTCTTGCAATGACTATGAAATTATCTTTTCTCTCCTTCTTAACAACAATATTCATCAAGAAAAAAATGTCCATATCTATACAATTCATTCAATACTAACAAACAATGGGGTCCATAATCTTGATTAGGGTTTCTTATTGATGTGAATTGGTTGATTTTTAAAAGAAAGAATCCCTCTTAACATTTCTTGTTTGGAAGATTTGTCTTTTGGTTCCAAACACTCTTTTTCACACACAATCATTGTGACATTAAAATTTATGACTAAATTTACACAGTATATTAATTAAAAGAAACATGTCGTCGCACAATTGAAAAATCAAAATGTGTTTAGTTCCATCACACAATGGAGTCCTTCTTCCTAATTTGCATTTCGTACCAATCTCAATTTGGTTGTTACCTAAAATAATGAGGCTTTATATTCACTACATGCTAATTAGGCTACTTTTGTTGTTACAAGCAGTATTTTTCTTGCAATGACTATGAAATTATGTTGTCTCCTTATTAACAACTATATTGATCAAGAAAAAAAAATGTCCATATCTATACAATTCATTCAATACTAACAAACAATGGGGTATATAATCTTGATTAGGGTTTCTTATTCATGTGAATTGCTTGATATTTCAAATAAAGAATCCCTCACAACATTTCTGATTTGGAGGACTTGTCTTTTGGTTCCAAACACTCTTTTTCACTCAATCGTCATGAGATTAAAATTTTTTGATTAAATTATAAAATATATTAATTAAAAGAAATATGTCGACGCACTATTGACAATTTGAATGTATTTAGTTCCATCACCCAATGGAGTCATTCATCCTAATTTGCATTTCGTACCAATCTCAATTTGGTTGTTACTTAAATAATGAGGCTTTATATTCACTACATGCTAATCAGGCTCCTTTTGTTGTTACAAGCAGTATTTTTCTTGCAATGACTATGAAATTATCTTTTCTCTCCTTCTTAACAACTATGTTCATCAAGAAAAAAAATGTCCATATCTATACAATTCATTCAATACTAACAAACAATGGGGTCCATAATCTTGATTAGGGTTTCTTATTGATGTGCATTGGTTGATTTTTAATATAAAGAATGCCTCTTAACATTTCTTCTTTGGAAGACTTGTCTTTTTGGTTCCAAACACTCTTTTTCACACACAATCATTGTGACATTAAAATTTATGACTAAATTACACAGTATATTAATCAAAAGAAACATGTCGTCGCACAATTGAAAGTCGAAATGTGTTTAGTTCCATCACCCAATGGAGTCGTTCATCCCAATTTGCATTTCGTACCAATGTCAATTTGGTTGTTACCTAAATAATGAGGCTTTATATTCACTACATGCTAATCAGGCTCCTTTTGTTGTTACAAGCAGTATTTTTCTTGCAATGACTATGAAATTATCTTTTCTCTCCTTCTTAACAACTATATTCATCAAGAAAAAAATGTCCATATCTATACAATTCATTCAATACTAACAAACAATGGGGTCCATAATCTTGATTAGGGTTTCTTATTGATGTGAATTGGTTGATTTTTAAAAGAAAGAATCCCTCTTAACATTTCTTGTTTGGAAAGACTTTGTCTTTTGGTTCCAAACACTCTTTTTCACACAATCATTGTGACATTAAAATTTATGACTAAATTACACAGTATATTAATTAAAAGAAACATGTCGTCGCACAATTGAAAATCAAAATGTGTTTAGTTCCATCACACAATGGAGTCCTTCTTCCTAATTTGCATTTCGTACCAATCTCAATTTGGTTGTTACCTAAATAATGAGGCTTTATATTCACTACATGCTAATTAGGCTACTTTTGTTGTTACAAGCAGTATTTTTCTTGCAATGACTATGAAATTATGTTGTCTCCTTATTAACAACTATATTGATCGAGAAAAAAATGTCCATATCTATACAATTCATTCAATACTAACAAACAATGGGGTATATAATCTTGATTAGGGTTTCTTATTCATGTGAATTGCTTGATATTTCAAATAAAGAATCCCTCACAACATTTCTGATTTGGAAGACTTGTCTTTTGGTTCCAAACACTCTTTTTCACTCAATCGTCATGAGATTAAAAATTTTTGATTAAATTATAAAAAAATATTAATTAAAAGAAATATGTCGACGCACTATTGACAATTTGAATGTATTTAGTTCCATCACCCAATGGAGTCATTCATCCTAATTTGCATTTCGTACCAATCTCAATTTGGTTGTTACCTAAATAATGAGGCTTTATATTCACTACATGCTAATCAGGCTCCTTTTGTTGTTACAAGCAGTATTTTTCTTGCAATGACTATGAAATTATCTTTTCTCTCCTTCTTAACAACTATGTTCATCAAGAAAAAAATGTCCATATCTATACAATTCATTCAATACTAACAAACAATGGGGTCCATAATCTTGATTAGGGTTTCTTATTGATGTGCATTGGTTGATTTTTAATATAAAGAATGCCTCTTAACATTTCTTCTTTGGAAGACTTGTCTTTTGGTTCCAAACACTCTTTTTCACACAATCATTGTGACATTAAAATTTATGACTAAATTACACAGTATATTAATCAAAAGAAACATGTCGTCGCACAATTGAAAGTCGAAATGTGTTTAGTTCCATCACCCAATGGAGTCGTTCATCCCAATTTGCATTTCGTACCAATGTCAATTTTGTTGTTACCTAAATAATGAGGCTTTATATTCACTACATGCTAATCAGGCTCCTTTTGTTGTTACAAGCAGTATTTTTCTTGCAATGACTATGAAATTATCTTTTCTCTCCTTCTTAACAACTATATTCATCAAGAAAAAAATGTCCATATCTATACAATTCATTCAATACTAACAAACAATGGGGTCCATAATCTTGATTAGGGTTTCTTATTGATGTGAATTGGTTGATTTTTAAAAGAAAGAATCCCTCTTAACATTTCTTGTTTGGAAGACTTGTCTTTTGGTTCCAAACACGCTTTTTCACACAATCATTGTGACATTAAAATTTATGACTAAATTGCACAGTATATTAATTAAAAGAAACATGTCGTCGCACAATTGAAAATCAAAATGTGTTTAGTTCCATCACACAATGGAGTCCTTCTTCCTAATTTGCATTTCGTACCAATCTCAATTTGGTTGTTACCTAAATAATGAGGCTTTATATTCACTACATGCTAATTAGGCTACTTTTTTTGTTACAAGCAGTATTTTTCTTGCAATGACTATGAAATTATGTTGTCTCCTTATTAACAACTATATTGATCGAGAAAAAAAATGTCCATATCTATACAATTCATTCATTCAATACTAACAAACAATGGGGTATATAATCTTGATTAGGGTTTTCTTATTCATGTGAATTGCTTGATATTTCAAATAAAGAATCCCTCACAACATTTCTGATTTGGAAGACTTGTCTTTTGGTTCCAAACACTCTTTTTCACTCAATCGTCATGAGATTAAAATTTTTGATTAAATTATAAAATATATTAATTAAAAGAAATATGTCGACGCACTATTGACAATTTGAATGTATTTAGTTCCATCACCCAATGGAGTCATTCATCCTAATTTGCATTTCGTACCAATCTCAATTTGGTTGTTACCTAAATAATGAGGCTTTATATTCACTACATGCTAATCAGGCTCCTTTTGTTGTTACAAGCAGTATTTTTCTTGCAATGACTATGAAATTATCTTTTCTCTCCTTCTTAACAACTATGTTCATCAAGAAAAAAATGTCCATATCTATACAATTCATTCAATACTAACAAACAATGGGGTCCATAATCTTGATTAGGGTTTCTTATTGATGTGCATTGGTTGATTTTTAATATAAAGAATGCCTCTTAACATTTCTTGTTTGGAAGACTTGTCTTTTGGTTCCAAACACTCTTTTTCACACAATCATTGTGACATTAAAATTTATGACTAAATTACACAGTATATTAATCAAAAGAAACATGTCGTCGCACAATTGAAAGTCGAAATGTGTTTAGTTCCATCACCCAATGGAGTCGTTCATCCCAATTTGCATTTCGTACCAATGTCAATTTTGTTGTTACCTAAATAATGAGGCTTTATATTCACTACATGCTAATCAGGCTCCTTTTGTTGTTGTTACAAGCAGTATTTTTCTTGCAATGACTATGAAATTATCTTTTCTCTCCTTCTTAACAACTATATTCATCAAGAAAAAAATGTCCATATCTATACAATTCATTCAATACTAACAAACAATGGGGTCCATAATCTTGATTAGGGTTTCTTATTGATGTGAATTGGTTGATTTTTAAAAGAAAGAATCCCTCTTAACATTTCTTGTTTGGAAGACTTGTCTTTTGGTTCCAAACACTCTTTTTCACACAATCATTGTGACATTAAAATTTATGACTAAATTGCACAGTATATTAATTAAAAGAAACATGTCGTCGCACAATTGAAAATCAAAATGTGTTTAGTTCCATCACACAATGGAGTCCTTCTTCCTAATTTGCATTTCGTACCAATCTCAATTTGGTTGTTACCTAAATAATGAGGCTTTATATTCACTACATGCTAATTAGGCTACTTTTTTTGTTACAAGGAGTATTTTTCTTGCAATGACTATGAAATTATGTTGTCTCCTTATTAACAACTATATTGATCGAGAAAAAAATGTCCATATCTATACAATTCATTCAATACTAACAAACAATGGGGTATATAATCTTGATTAGGTTTTCTTATTCATGTGAATTGCTTGATATTTCAAATAAAGAATCCCTCACAACATTTCTGATTTGGAAGACTTGTCTTTTGGTTCCAAACACTCTTTTTCACTCAATCGTCATGAGATTAAAATTTTTGATTAAATTATAAAATATATTAATTAAAAGAAATATGTCGACGCACTATTGACAATTTGAATGTATTTAGTTCCATCACCCAATGGAGTCATTCATCCTAATTTGCATTTCGTACCAATCTCAATTTGGTTGTTACCTAAATAATGAGGCTTTATATTCACTACATGCTAATCAGGCTCCTTTTGTTGTTACAAGCAGTATTTTTCTTGCAATGACTATGAAATTATCTTTTCTCTCCTTCTTAACAACTATGTTCATCAAAAAAAAAATGTCCATATCTATACAATTCATTCAATACTAACAAACAATGGGGTCCATAATCTTGATTAGGGTTTCTTATTGATGTGCATTGGTTGATTTTTAATATAAAGAATGCCTCTTAACATTTCTTGTTTGGAAGACTTGTCTTTTGGTTCCAAACACTCTTTTTCACACAATCATTGTGACATTAAAATTTATGACTAAATTACACAGTATATTAATCAAAAGAAACATGTCGTCGCACAATTGAAAGTCGAAATGTGTTTAGTTCCATCACCCAATGGAGTCGTTCATCCCAATTTGCATTTCGTACCAATGTCAATTTTGTTGTTACCTAAATAATGAGGCTTTATATTCACTACATGCTAATCAGGCTCCTTTTGTTGTTACAAGCAGTATTTTTCTTGCAATGACTATGAGATTATCTTTTCTCTCCTTCTTAACAACTATATTCATCAAGAAAAAAATGTCCATATCTATACAATTCATTCAATACTAACAAACAATGGGGTCCATAATCTTGATTAGGGTTTCTTATTGATGTGAATTGGTTGATTTTTAAAAGAAAGAATCCCTCTTAACATTTCTTGTTTGGAAGACTTGTCTTTTGGTTCCAAACACGCTTTTTCACACAATCATTGTGACATTAAAATTTATGACTAAATTGCACAGTATATTAATTAAAAGAAACTTGTCGTCGCACAATTGAAAATCAAAATGTGTTTAGTTCCATCACACAATGGAGTCCTTCTTCCTAATTTGCATTTCGTACCAATCTCAATTTGGTTGTTACCTAAATAATGAGGCTTTATATTCACTACATGCTAATTAGGCTACTTTTGTTGTTACAAGCAGTATTTTTCTTGCAATGACTATGAAATTATGTTGTCTCCTTATTAACAACTATATTGATCGAGAAAAAAATGTCCATATCTATACAATTCATTCAATACTAACAAACAATGGGGTATATAATCTTGATTAGGGTTTCTTATTCATGTGAATTGCTTGATATTTCAAATAAAGAATCCCTCACAACATTTCTGATTTGGAAGACTTGTCTTTTGGTTCCAAACACTCTTTTTCACTCAATCGTCATGAGATTAAAATTTTTGATTAAATTATAAAATATATTAATTAAAAGAAATATGTCGACGCACTATTGACAATTTGAATGTATTTAGTTCCATCACCCAATGGAGTCATTCATCCTAATTTGCATTTCGTACCAATCTCAATTTGGTTGTTACCTAAATAATGAGGCTTTATATTCACTACATGCTAATCAGGCTCCTTTTGTTGTTACAAGCAGTATTTTTCTTGCAATGACTATGAAATTATCTTTTCTCTCCTTCTTAACAACTATATTCATCAAGAACAAAATGTCCATATCTATACAATTCATTCAATACTAACAAACAATGTGGTCCATAATCTTGATTAGGGTTTCTTATTGATGTGCATTGGTTGATTTTTAATATAAAGAATGCCTCTTAACATTTCTTGTTTGGAAGACTTGTCTTTTGGTTCCAAACACTCTTTTTCACTCAATCATTGTGACATTAAAATTTATGACTAAATTACACAGTATATTAATTAAAAGAAACATGTCGTCCCACAATTAAAAATCGAAATGTGTTTAGTTCGATCACCCAATGGAGTCATTCATCCTAATTTGCATTTCGTACCAATGTCAATTTGGTTGTTGCCTAAATAATGAGGCTTTATATTCACTACATGCTAATCAGGCTCCTTTTGTTGTTACAAGCAGTATTTTTCTTGCAATGACTATGAAATTATCTTTTCTCTCCTTCTTAACAACTATATTCATCAAGAAAAAAATGTCCATATCTATACAATTCATTCAATACTAACAAACAATGGTGACCATAATCTTCATTAGGGTTTCTTATTGATGTGAATTGGTTGATTTTTAAAATAAAGAATGGCTCTTAACATTTCTTGTTTGGAAGACTTGTCTTTTGGTTCCAAACACTCTTTTTCACACAATCATTGTGACATTAAAATTTATGACTAAATTACACAGTATATTAATTAAAAGAAACATGTCGTCGCACAATTGAAAGTAGAAATCTGTTTAGTTCCATCACCCAATGGAGTCGTTCATCCTAATTTGCATTTCGTACCAATGCCAATTTGGTTGTTACCTAAATAATGACGGTTGATATTCATTACATGCTAATCAGGCTCCTTTTGTTGTTACATGTAGTATTTTTCTTGCAATGACTATGAAATTATCTTTTCTCTCCTTATTAACAACTATATTCATCAAGAAAAAAATGTCCATATCTATACAATTCGTTCAATACTAACAAACAATGGGGTCCATAATCTTGATTAGGGTTTCTTATTGATGTGAATTGGTTGATTTTTAAAATAAAGAATCCCACTTAACATTTCTTGTTTGGAAGACTTGTCTTTGGGTTCCAAACACTCTTTTTCACACAATCATTATGACATTAAAATTTATGACTAAATTACACAGTATATTAATTAAAAGAAACATGTCCTCCCACAATTAAAAATTGAAATGTGTTTAGTTCGATCTCCCAATGGAGTCATTCATCCTAATTTGGATTTTGTACCAATGTCAATTTGGTTGTTACCTAAATAATGAGGCTTTATATTCACTACATGCTAATCAGGCTCCTTTTGTTGTTACAAGCAGTATTTTTCTTGCAATGACTATGGAATTATCTTTTCTCTCCTTATTAACAACTATATTCATCAAGAAAAAAATGTCCATATCTATACAATTCATTCAATACTAACAAACAATGGGGTCCATAATCTTGATTAGGGTTTCTTATTGATGTGAAGTGGTTGATTTTTAAAATAAAGAATCCCTCTTAACATTTCTTGTTTGGAAGACTTGTCTTTTGGTTCCAAACACCCTTTTTCACACAATCATTGTGACATTAAAATTTATGACTAAATTACACAGTATATTAATCAAAAGAAACATGTCGTCGCACAATTGAAAGTCGAAATGTGTTTAGTTCCATCACCCAATGGAGTCGTTCATCCCAATTTGCATTTCGTACCAATGTCAATTTGGTTGTTACCTAAATAATGAGACTTTATATTCACTACATGCTAATCAGGCTTTTTTTGTTGTTACAAGCAGTATTTTTCTTGCAATGACTATGAAATTATCTTTTCTCTCCTTCTTAACAACTATATTCATCAAGAAAAAAATGTCCATATCTATACAATTCATTCAATACTAACAAACAATGTGGTCCATAATCTTGATTAGGATTTCTTATTGATGTGAATTGGTTGATTTTTAAAATAAAGAATCCCTGTTAACATTTATTCTTTGGAAGAGTTGTCTTTTGGTTCCAAACACTCTTTTTCACACAATCATTGTGACATTAAAATTTATGACTAAATTACACAGTATATTAATCAAAAGAAACATGTCGTCGCACAATTGAAAGTAGAAATCTGTTTAGTTCCATCACCCAAAGGAGTCGTTCATCCTAATTTGCATTTCGCACCAATGCCAATTTGGTTGTTACCGAAATAATGACGCTTGATATTCATTACATGCTAATCAGGCTCCTTTTGTTGTTACATGCAGTATTTTTCTTGCAATGACTATGACATTATCTTTTCTCTCCTTATTAAAAACTATATTCATCAAGAAAAAAATGTCCATATCTATACAATTCATTCAATACTAACAAACAATGGGGTCCATAATCTTGATTAGGGTTTCTTATTGATGTGAATTGGTTGAGTTTTAAAATAAAGAATCCCTCTTAACATTTCTTCTTTGGAAGACTTGTCTTTTGGTTCCAAACACTCTTTTTCACACAATCATTGTGACATTAAAATTTATGACTAAATTACACAGTATATTAATTAAAAGAAACATGTCGTCCCACAATTAAAAATCGAAATGTGTTTAGTTCGATCACCCAATGGAGTCATTCATCCTAATTTGCATTTCGTACCAATGTCAATTTGGTTGTTACCTAAATAATGAGGCTTTATATTCACTACATGCTAATCAGGCTCCTTTTGTTGTTACAAGCAGTATTTTTCTTGCAATGACTATGAAATTATCTTTTCTCTCCTTCTTAACAACTATATTCATCAAGAAAAAAATGTCCATATCTATACAATTCATTCAATACTGACAAACAATGGTGTCCATAATCTTCATTAGGGTTTCTTATTGATGTGAATTGGTTGATTTTTAAAATAAAGAATGGCTCTTAACATTTCTTGTTTGGAAGACTTGTCTTTTGGTTCCAAACACTCTTTTTCACACAATCATTGTGACATTAAAATTTATGACTAAATTACACAGTATATTAATCAAAAGAAACATGTCGTCGCACAATTGAAAGTAGAAATCTGTTTAGTTCCATCACCCAATGGAGTCGTTCATCCTAATTTGCATTTCGTACCAATGCCAATTTGGTTGTTACCTAAATAATGACGGTTGATATTCATTACATGCTAATCAGGCTCCTTTTGTTGTTACATGTAGTATTTTTCTTGCAATGACTATGAAATTATCTTTTCTCTCCTTATTAACAACTATATTCATCAAGAAAAAAATGTCCATATCTATACAATTCATTCAATACTAACAAACAATGGGGTCCATAATCTTGATTAGGGTTTCTTATTGATGTGAATTGGTTGAGTTTTAAAATAAAGAATCCCTCTTAACATTTCTTGTTTGGAAGACTTGTCTTTTGGTTCCAAACACTCTTTTTCACACAATCATTATGACATTAAAATTTATGACTAAATTACACAGTATATTAATTAAAAGAAACATGTCCTCCCACAATTAAAATTTGAAATGTGTTTAGTTCGATCTCCCAATGGAGTCATTCATCCTAATTTGGATTTTGTACCAATGTCAATTTGGTTGTTACCTAAATAATGAGGCTTTATATTCACTACATGCTAATCAGGGTCCTTTTGTTGTTACATGCAGTATTTTTCTTGCAATGACTATGAAATTATCTTTTCTCTCCTTATTAACAACTATATTGATCAAGAAAAAAATGTCCATATCTATACAATTCATTCAATACTTACAAACAATGAGGTCCATAATCTTGATTAGGGTTTCTTATTCATGTGAATTGCTTGATATTTCAAACAAAGAATCCCTCACAACATTTCTGATTTGGAAGAGTTGTCTTTTGGTTCCAAACAATGTTTTTCACACAATCATTGTGACATTAAAATTTATGCCTAAATTACACAGTATATTAATTAAAAGAAACATGTCATCCCACAATTAAAAATCGAAATGTGTTTAGTTCGATCACCCAATGGAGTCATTCATCCTAATTTACCTTTCGTACCAATGTCAATTTGGTTGTTACCTAAATAATGAGGCTTTATATTCACTACATGCTAATTAGGCTCCTTTTGTTGTTACATGCAGTATTTTTCTTGCAATGACTATGAAATTATGTTTTGTCTCCTTATTAACAACTATATTGATCAAGAAAAAAATGTCTATATCTATACAATTCATTCAATACTAACAAACAATGGGGTATATAATCTTGATTAGGGTTTCTTATTCAAGTGAATTGCTTGATATTTCAAATAAAGAATCCCTCACAACATTTCTGATTTGGAAGACTTGTCTTTTGTTTCCAAACACTCTTTTTCACTCAATCGTCATGAGATTAAAATTTCTGACTAAATTATAAAATATATTAATTAAAATAAATATGTCGATGCACTATTGAAAATTTGAATGTGTTTAATTCCATCACCCAATCGAGTCATTCATCCTAATTTGCATTTCGTACCAATGTCAATTTGGTTGTTACCTAAATAATGAGGCTTTATATTCACTACATGCTAATCAGGCTCCTTTTGTTGTTACAAGCTATTTTTCAAGCAATAACCTTAGAATTAACTTTTGATTCTTTCTTATTAACTATATTCATTACGAAAAAATTGCTCCTGGACCATCTATGAGTTGAATTCATTCAATTTAAAAAACAACGGAGTGCTTGATTTTGAATTGCATTTCTTATTGATATTAATTGTTGAATTCAAAAATAAAGAGTTCCTGCCATTATTTTTGGCTAGCAAGCCTCCTCTTTTGATTCAAAACACACTTTTTGATACATTGATAATGAAATATAACACATGTGGCTAAACAACCTAGTATATTAATTGAATCAAACAAGTATATACACCATTAAAACTCCAAATCTATTTAAATCCATCACCTAAAGGTGTCATTCATCATGGTTTGCATTTCGTATAAATGTTAACTGGTTTAATTCCTCAATAATGAGAATTTCTAATCACCTCATGTTAATGAGGCTCCACTTGTTGTTACGAGGATTATTTTTCATGCAATAACCTTGAAATTAACTTTTGTTTATTTGTTACTAAATATATTCATTATGAATAAAATGCCCGTGGACCATCGATTACATGAATTCATTCAATTTAAAAAATAATGGAGTTCTTTATTTTGAATGGCATTTGTTATTGATATTAATTATAGAATTCAAAAATAGAGAGTTCCTCCCATCATTTTAACTAACAAGCCTCCTCTTTTGATTCCAAACACTCTTTTTGATACATTGATCATGAAATATAACACATGTAGGTATACAACCTAGTATATTAATTGAATCAAACAAGTATATACACCATTAAAACTCCAAATCTATTTAAATCCATCACCCAAATGTGTCATTCATCATGGTTTGCATTTCGTACAAATGTTAACTGCTTTAATTTTGAAATAATGAGGATTTCTAATCACCTCATGTTAATTAGGCTTCTCTTGTTTTTACCATGACTAGTTTTCAAGCAATATCCTTGGAATTAACTTTTGATTCTTCCTCATTAACTATATTTATTATGAAAAAATTGCCCGTGGACCGTCTATGAGTTGAATTCATTCAATTTAAAAAACAACGGAGTGCTTGATTTTGAATTGCATTTCTTATTGATATTAATTGTTGAAATCAAAAATAGAGAGTTCCTCTCATTATTTTTGGCTAGCAAGCCTCCTCTTTTGATTCAAAACACACTTTTTGATACATTGATCATGAAATATAACACATGTGGCTAAACAACCTAGTATATTAATTGAATCAAACAAGTACATACACCATTAAAACTCCAAATCTATTTAAATCCATCACCCAAAGGTGTCATTCATCATGGTTTGCATTTCGTACAAATGTTAATTGGTTTAATTCCTAAATAATGAGAATTTCTAATCACCACATGTTAATTAGGCTCCTCTTGTTGTTACGAGGACTAATTTTCATGCAATAACCTTGAAATTAACTTTTGTTTCCTTCGTAATAAATATATTCATTATGAATAAAATGCCCGTGGACCATCGATTACATGAATTCATTCAATTTAACAAATAATGGAGTTCTTCATTTTGAATTGCATTTCTTATTGATATTAATTATAGAATTCAAAAATAGAGAGTTCCTCCCATCATTTTAACTAGCAAGCCTCCTCTTTTGATTCAAAACACACTTTTTGATACATTGATGAAGAAATATAACATATGTGGCTAAACAACCTAGTATATTAATTGAATCAAACAAGTATATACACCACTAAAACTCCAAATCTATTTAAATCCATCGCCCAAAGGTGTCATTCATCATTGTTTGCATCTCGCACAAATGTTAACTGGTTTAATTCCTAAATAATGACACATTCTAATCACCTAATATTAATTAGGCTTCTCTTGTTTTTACCATGACTATTTTTCAAGCAATAACCATGGAATTATCTTTTGAATCTTTATTATTAACTATATTCATTATGAAAAAATTGCTCCTGGACCATCTATGAGTTGAATTCATTCAATTTAAAAAACAACGGAGTGCTTGATTTTGAATTGCATTTCTTATTGATATTAATTGTTGAATTCAAAAATAGACAGTTCCTCCCATTATTTTTGGCTAGCAAGCCTCCTCTTTTGATTCAAAACACACTTTATGATACATTGATCATGAAATATAACACATGTGGCTAAACAACCTAGTATATTAATTGAATCAAACAAGTATATACACCATTAAAACTCCACATCTATTTAAATCCATCACCCAAAGGTGTCATTCATCATGGTTTGCATTTCGTACAAATTTTAACTGGTTTAATTCCTAAATAATGAGAATTTCTAATCACCTCATGTCAATTAGGCTCCTCTTGTTATTTCCAGGACTATTTTTCGTGCAATAACCTTGAAATTAACTTTTGTTTCTTTCTTAATAACTATATTCATAATGAAAAAATTGCCCCTAGACCATTTATAAGATGAATTCATTCAATTTAACAAACAATTGAGTCCTCGATTTTGAATTGCATTTCTTATTGATATTAATTGTTGAATTAAAAAATAAAGACTTCCTCCCATTATTTTTGGCTAGCAAGCCTCCTGTTTTGATTCAAAACACACTTTTTGATACATTGATGATGAAATATAACACATGTGGCAAAACAACTTAGTATTTTAATTGAATGAAACAAGTATATACACCATTAAAACCCCAAATCTAATTAAGTCCATCAGCCAAAGGTGTCATTCATCATAGATTGCATTTAATACAAATATTAACTGGTTTAATTCCTAAATAATGAGACATTCTAATCATTTAATGTTAATTAGGCTTCTCTTGTTTTTACCATGACTATTTTTCAAGCAATAACCTTGGAATTAACTTTTGATTCTTTCTTATTAACTATATTCATTACGAAAAAATTGCTCCTGGACCATCTATGAGTTGAATTCATTCAATTTAAAAAACAACGGAGTGCTTGATTTTGAATTGCATTTCTTATTGATATTAATTGTTGAATTCAAAAATAGAGAGTTCCTGCCATTATTTTTGGCTAGCAAGCCTCCTCTTTTGATTCAAAACACACTTTTTGATACATTGATGATGAAATATAACACATGTGGCTAAACAACCTAGTATTTTAATTGAATCAAACAAGCAGATACACCATTAAAACTCCAAATCTATTTAAATCCATCAGCCAAAGGTGTCATTCATCATGGTTTGCATTTCGTACAAATATTAACTGGTTTAATTCATAAATAATGAGACATTCTAATCACCTAATGTTAATTAGGCTTCTCTTGTTTTTACCATGACTATTTTTCGTGCAATAACCTTGAAATTAACTTTTCTTTCTTTCTGAATAACTATATTCATTATGAAAAAATTGCCCCTAGACCATCTATAACATGAATTCATTCAATTTAACAAACAATTGGAGTCCTTCATTTTGAATTGCATTTCTTATTGATATTAATTGTTGAATTCAAAAATAAAGAGTTCCTCCCATTATTTTTGGCTAGCAAGCGTCCTCTTTTGATTCAAAACACACTTTTTGATACATTGATGATGAAATATAACACATGTGGCTAAACAACCTAGTATTTTAATTGAATCAAACAAGTATATACACCATTAAAACTCCAAATCTATTTAAATTCATCACCCAAAGTTGTCATTCATCATGGTTTGCATTTCGTACAAATGTTAACTGGTTGAATTCCTAAATAATGAGAATTTCTACTCACCTCATGTTAATTAGGCTCCTCTTGTTTTTTCCAGGACTATTTTTCATGCAATAACCTTGAAATTAACTTTTGTTTATTTGTTAATAAATATATTCATTATGAATAAAATGCCCGTGGACTATTGATTACATGAATTCATTCAATTTAACAAATAATGGAGTACTTCATTTTGAATTGCATTTGTTCTTGATATTAATTATAGAATTCAAAAATAGAGAGTTCCTCCCATCATTTTAACTAACAAGCCTCCTCTTTTGATTCCAAACACTCTTTTTGATACATTGATCATGAAATATAACACATGTAGGTAAACAACCTAGTATATTAATTGAATCAAACAAGTATATACACCATTAAAACTCCACATCTATTTAAATCCATCACGCAAAGGTGTCATTCATCATGGTTTGCATTTTGTACAAATGTTAACTGGTTGAATTCCTAAATAATGAGAATTTCTACTCACCTCATGTTAATTAGGCTCCTCTTGTTATTTCCAGGACTATTTTTCGTGCAATAACCTTGAAATTAACTTTTGTTTCTTTCTTAATAACTATATTCATTATGAAAAAATTGCCCTTAGACCATCTATAAGATGAATTCATTCAATTTAACAAACAATGGAGTCCTCGATTTTGAATTGCATTTCTTATTTATATTAATTGCTGAATTAAAAAATAAAGACTTCCTCCCATTATTTTTGCCTAGCAAGCCTCCTCTTTTGATTCAAAACACACATTTTGATACATTGATGATGAAATATAACACATGTGGCAAAACAACCTACTATTTTAATTGAATCAAACTAGTATATACCCCATTAAAACTCCAAATCTAATTAAATCCATCCGCCAAAGGTGTCATTCATCATGGATTGCTTTTAATACAAATATTAATGGGTTTAATTCCTAAATAATGAGACATTCTAATCACCTAATGTTAATTAGGCTTCTCTTGTTTTTACCATGACTATTTTTCAAGCAATAAGCTTGGAATTAACTTTTGATTCTTTCTTCTTAACTATATTCATTATGAAAAAATTGCCCCTAGACCATCTATAAGATAAATTCATTCAATTTAACAAAGAATGGATTCCTTGATTTTGAATTGCATTTCTTATTGATATTAATTGTTGAATTCAAAAATAGAGAGTTCCTCCCATTATTTTTGGCTAGCAAGCCTCCTCTTTTGATTCAAAACACACTTTTTGATACATTAATCATGAAATATAACACATGTGGCTAAACAACCTAGTATTTTAATTGAATCAAACAAGTATATACACCATTAAAACTCCAAATCTAATTAAATCCATCAGCCAAAGGTGTCATTCATCATAGATTGCATTTAATACAAATATTAACTGGTTTAATTCCTAAATAATGAGACATTCTAATCACCTAATGTTAATTAGGCTTCTCTTGTTTTTACCATGACTATTTTTCAAGCAATAACCTTGGAATTAACTTTTGATTCTTTCTTATTAACTATATTCATTACGAAAAAATTGCTCCTGGACCATCTATGAGTTGAATTCATTCAATTTAAAAAACAACGGAGTGCGTGATTTTGAATTGCATTTCTTATTGATATTAATTGTTGAATTCAAAAATAGAGAGTTCCTGCCATTATTTTTGGCTAGCAAGCCTCCTCTTTTGATTCAAAACACACTTTTTGATACATTGATCATGAAATATAACACATGTGGCTAAACAACCTAGTATATTAATTGAATCAAACAAGTATATACACCATTAAAACTCCAAATCTATTTAAATCCATCAGCCAAAGGTGTCATTCATCATGGTTTGCATTTCGTACAAAAGTTAGCTCGTTTAATTCCTAAATAATGAGAATTTCTAATCACCTCATGTTAATGAGGCTCCACTCGTTGTTACGAGAATTATTTTTCATGCAATAACCTTGAAATTAACTTTTGTTTATTTGTTAATAAATAAATTCATTATGAATAAAATGCCCGTGGACCATCGATTACATGAATTCATTCAATTTAACAAATAATGGAGTTCTTCATTTGGAATTGCATTTGTTATTGATATTAATTATAGAATTCAAAAATAGAGAGTTGCTCCCATCATTTTAACTAACAAGCCTCCTCTTTTGATTCCAAACACTCTTTTTGATACATTGATCATGAAATATAACACATGTAGGTAAACAACCTAGTATATTAATTGAATCAAACAAGTATATACACCATTAAAACTCCAAATCTATTTAAATCCATCACCCAAAGGTGTCATTCATCATGGTTTGCATTTCGTACAAATGTTAACTGGTTGAATTTCTAAATAATGAGGATTTCTAATCACCTCATGTTAATTAGGCTCCTCTTGTTATTACCAGGACTATTTTTCGTGCAATAACCTTGAAATTTACTTTTCTTTCCTTCTTAATAACTATATTCATTATGAAAAAATTGCCCCTAGACAATCTATAAGATGAATTCATTCAATTTAACAAACAATGGAGTCCTTGATTTTGAATTGCATTTGTTATTGATATTAATTGTTGAATTCATAAATAAAGAGTTCCTCCCATTAGTTTTGGCTAGCAAGCCTCCTCTTTTGATTCAAAACACACTTTTTGATAGATTGATCATGAAATATAACAAATGTGGCTAAACAACTTAGTATATTAAATGAATCAAACAAGTATATAAACCATTAAAACTCCAAATCTATTTAAATCCATCACCCAAAGGAGTCATTCATCATGGTTTGCATTTCGTACAAATGTTAATTGGTTTAATTCCTAAATAATGACACATTCTAATCACCTAATATTAATTAGGCTTCTCTTGTTTTTACCATGACTATTTTTCAAGCAATAACCATGCAATTAACTTTTGAATCTTTATTATTAACTATATTCATTATGAAAAAATTGCTCCTGGACCATCTATTAATTAGGCTTGATTTTGAATTGCATTTCTTATTGATATTAATTGTTGAATTCAAAAATAGAGAGTTCCTCCCATTATTTTTGGCTAGCAAGCCTCCTCTTTTGATTCAAAACACACTTTTTGATACATTGATCATGAAATATAACACATGTGGCTAAACAACCTAGTATATTAATTGAATCAAACAAGTATATACACCATTAAAACTCCAAATCTATTTAAATCCATCACCCAAAGGTGTCATTCATCATTGTTTGCATTTCGTACAAATGTTAACTGGTTGAATTCCTAAATAATGAGAATTTCTACTCACCTCATGTTAATTAGGCTCCTCTTGTTATTTCCAGGACTATTTTTCGTGCAATAACCTTGAAATTAACTTTTGTTTCTTTCTTAATAACTATATTCATTATGAAAAAATTGCCCTTAGACCATCTATAAGATGAATTCGTTCAATTTAACAAACAATGGAGTCCTCGATTTTGAATTGCATTTCTTATTTATATTAATTACTGAATTAAAAAATAAAGACTTCCTCCCATTATTTTTGCCTAGCAAGCCTCCTCTTTTGATTCAAAACACACTTTTTGATACATTGATGATGAAATATAACACATGTGGCAAAACAACCTACTATTTTAATCGAATCAAACTAGTATATACCCCATTAAAACTCCAAATCTAATTAAATCCATCCGCCAAAGGTGTCATTCATCATGGATTGCTTTTAATACAAATATTAATAGGTTTAATTCCTAAATAATGAGACATTCTAATCACCTAATGTTAATTAGGCTTCTCTTGTTTTTACCATGACTATTTTTCAAGCAATAAGCTTGGAATTAACTTTTGATTCTTTCTTCTTAACTATATTCATTATGAAAAAATTTCCCCTACACGATCTATAAGATAAATTCATTCAATTTAACAAAGAATGGATTCCTTGATTTTGAATTGCATTTCTTATTGATATTAATTGTTGAATTCAAAAATAGAGAGTTCCTCCCATTATTTTTGGCTAGCAAGCCTCCTCTTTTGATTCAAAACACACTTTTTGATACATTGATCATGAAATATAACACATGTGGCTGAACAACCTAGTATATTAATTGAATCAAACAAGTATATACACCATTAAAACTCCAAATCTATTTAAATCCATCATCCAAAGGTGTCATTCATCATGGTTTGCATTTCGTACAAATGTTAACTGGTTTAATTTCTAAATAATGAGAATTTCTAATCACCTCATTTTAATTAGGCTCCTCTTGTTATTATCAGGACTATTTTTCGTGCAATAACCTTGAAATTAACTTTTGTTTCTTTCTTAATAACTATATTCATTATCAAAAAATTGCCCCTAGACCATCTATAAGATGAATTCATTCAATTTAACAAACAATGGAGTCCTTGATTTTGAATTGCATTTCTTATTGATATTAATTGTTGAATTCAAAAATAAAGACTTCCTCCCATTATTTTTGCCTAGCAAGCCTCCTCTTTTGATTCAAAACACACTTTTTGATACATTGATCATGAAATATAACACATGTGGCTAAACAACCTAGTATATTAATTGAATCAAACAAGTATATACACCATTAAAACTCCAAATCTATTTAAATCCATCACCCAAAGGTGTCATTCATCATGGTTTGCATTTCGTACAAATGTTAACTGGTTTAATTCCTAAATAATGAGAATTTCTAATCACCTCATGTTAATGAGGCTCCACTTGTTGTTACGAGGATTATTTTTCATGCAATAACCTTGAAATTAACTTTTGTTTATTTATTAGTAAATATATTCATTATGAAGAAAATGCCCGTGGACCATCGATTACATGAATTCATTCAATTTAACAAATAATGGAGTTCTTCATTTTGAATTGCATTTGTTATTGATATTAATTATAGAATTCAAACATAGAGAGTTCCTCCCATCATTATAACTAACAAGCCTCCTCTTTCCATTCCAAACACTCTTTTTGATACATTGATCATGAAATATAACACATGTAGGTATACAACCTAGTATATTAATTGAATCAAACAAGCAGATACACCATTAAAACTCCAAATCTATTTAAATCCATCACCCAAAGGTGTCATTCATCATGGTTTGCATTTCGTACAAATGTTAACTGTTTTAATTTCGAAATAATGAGGATTTATAATCACCTCATGTTAATTAAGCTCCTGTTGTTATTACCAGGACTATTTTTCGTGCAATAACCTTGAAATTAACTTTTCTTTCTTTCTGAATAACTATATTCATTATGAAAAAATTGCCCCTAGACCATCTATAAGATGAATTCATTCAATTTAACAAACAATGGAGTCCTTCATTTTGAAATGCATTTCTTATTGATATTAATTGTTGAATTCAAAAATAAAGACTTCCTCCCATTATTTTTGGCTAGCAAGCGTTCTCTTTCGATTCAAAAGACACTTTTTGATACATTGATGATGAAATATAAAACATGTGGCTAAACAACCTAGTATTTTAATTGAATCAAACAAGTATATACACCATTAAAACTCCAAATCTAATTAAATCCATGAGCCAAAGGTGTCATTCATCAAAGATTGCATTTAATACAAATATTAACTGGTTTAATTCCTAAATAATGAGACATTTTAATCACCTAATGTTAATTAGGCTTCTCTTGTTTTTACCATGACTATTTTTCAAGCAATAACCTTGGAATTAACTTTTGATTCTTTCTTATTAACTATATTCATTACGAAAAAATTGCTCCTGGACCATCTATGAGTTGAATTCATTCAATTTAAAAAACAACGGAGTGCTTGATTTTGAATTGCATTTCTTATTGATATTAATTGTTGAATTCAAAAATAGAGAGTTCCTGCCATTATTTTTGGCTAGCAAGCCTCCTCTTTTGATTCAAAACACACTTTTTGATACATTGATGATGAAATATAACACATGTGGCTAAACAACCTAGTATTTTAATTGAATCAAACAAGCAGATACACCATTAAAACTCCAAATCTATTTAAATCCATCAGCCAAAGGTGTCATTCATCATGGTTTGCATTTCGTACAAATATTAACTGGTTTAATTCATAAATAATGAGACATTCTAATCACCTAATGTTAATTAGGCTTCTCTTGTTTTTACCATGACTATTTTTCGTGCAATAACCTTGAAATTAACTTTTCTTTCTTTCTGAATAACTATATTCATTATGAAAAAATTGCCCCTAGACCATCTATAACATGAATTCATTCAATTTAACAAACAATGGAGTCCTTCATTTTGAATTGCATTTCTTATTGATATTAATTGTTGAATTCAAAAATAAAGAGTTCCTCCCATTATTTTTGGCTAGCAAGCGTCCTCTTTTGATTCAAAACACACTTTTTGATACATTGATGATGAAATATAACACATGTGGCTAAACAACCTAGTATTTTAATTGAATCAAACAAGTATATACACCATTAAAACTCCAAATCTAATTAAATCCATGAGCCAAAGGTGTCATTCATCAAAGATTGCATTTAATACAAATATTAACTGGTTTAATTCCTAAATAATGAGACATTCTAATCACCTAATGTTAATTAGGCTTCTCTTGTTTTTACCATGACTATTTTTCAAGCAATAACCTTGGAATTAACTTTTGATTCTTTCTTAATAACTATATTCATTACGAAAAAATTGCTCCTGGACCATCTATGAGTTGAATTCATTCAATTTAAAAAACAACGGAGTGCTTGATTTTGAATTGCATTTCTTATTGATATTAATTGTTGAATTCAAAAATAGAGAGTTCCTGCCATTATTTTTGGCTAGCAAGCCTCCTCTTTTGATTCAAAACACACTTTTTGATACATTGATGATGAAATATAACACATGTGGCTAAACAACCTAGTATATTAATTGAATCAAACAAGTATATACACCATTAAAACTCCAAATCTATTTAAATCCATCAGCCAAAGGTGTCATTCATCATGGTTTGCATTTCGTACAAAAGTTAGCTCTTTTAATTCCTAAATAATGAGAATTTCTAATTACCTCATGTTAATGAGGCTCCACTTGTTGTTACGAGAATTATTTTTCATGCAATAACCTTGAAATTAACTTTTGTTTATTTGTTAATAAATATATTCATTATGAATAAAATGCCCGTGGACCATTGATTACATGAATTCATTCAATTTAACAAATAATGGAGTACTTCATTTTGAATTGTATTTGTTCTTGATATTAATTATAGAATTCAAAAATAGAGAGTTCCTCCCATCATTTTAACTAACAAGCCTCCTCTTTTGATTCCAAACACTCTTTTTGATACATTGATCATGAAATATAACACATGTAGGTAAACAACCTAGTATATTAATTGAATCAAACAAGTATATACACCATTAAAACTCCAAATCTATTTAAATCCATCACCCAAAGGTGTCATTCATCATGGTTTGCATTTCGTACAAATGTTAACTGGTTTAATTTCTAAATAATGAGAATTTCTAATCACCTCATGTTAATTAGGCTCCTCTTGTTATTACCAGGACTATTTTTCATGCAATAACCTTGAAATTTACTTTTCTTTCCTTCTTAATAAGTATATTCATTATGAAAAAATTGCTCCTAGACAATCTATAAGATGAATTCATTCAATTTAACAAACAATGGAGTCCTTGATTTTAAATTGCATTTCTTATTTATATTAATTGTTGAATTAAAAAATAAAGACTTCCTCCCATTATTTTTGGCTAGCAAGCCTCCTCTTTTGATTCAAAACACACTTTTTGATAGATTGATCATGAAATATAACACATGTGGCTAAACAACTTAGTATATTAAATGAATCAAACAAGTATATAAACCATTAAAACTCCAAATCTATTTAAATCCATCACCCAAAGGAGTCATTCATCATGGTTTGCATTTCGTACAAATGTTAATTGGTTTAATTTCTAAATAATGACACATTCTAATCACCTAATATTAATTAGGCTTCTCTTGTTTTTACCATGACTATTTTTCAAGCAATAACCATGGAATTAACTTTTGAATCTTTATTATTAACTATATTCATTATGAAAAAATTGCTCTTGGACCATCTATGAGTTGAATTCATTCAATTTAAAAAACAATGGAGTCCTTGATTTTGAATTGCATTTCTTATTGATATTAATTGTTGAATTCAAAAATAGTGAGTTCCTCCCATTATTTTTGGCTAGCAAGCCTCCTCTTTTGATTCAAAACACACTTTTTGATACATTGATCATGAAATATAACACATGTGGCTAAACAACCTAGTATATTAATTGAATCAAACAAGTATATACACCATTAAAACTCCAAATCTATTTAAATCCATCAGCCAAAGGTGTCATTCATCATGGTTTGCATTTCGTACAAATGTTAACTGGTTGAATTCCTAAATAATGAGAATTTCTACTCACCTCATGTTAATTAGGCTCCTCTTGTAATTTCCAGGACTATTTTTCGTGCAATAACCTTGAAATTAACTTTTGTTTCTTTCTTAATAACTATATTCATTATGAAAAAATTGCCCTTAGTCCATCTATAAGATGAATTCATTCAATTTAACAAACAATGGAGTCCTCGATTTTGAATTGCATTTCTTATTTATATTAATTGTTGAATTAAAAAATAAAGACTTCCTCCCATTATTTTTGCCTAGCAAGCCTCCTCTTTTGATTCAAAACACACTTTTTGATACATTGATGATGAAATATAACACATGTGGCAAAACAACCTACTATTTTAATTGAATCAAACTAGTATATACCCCATTAAAACTCCAAATCTAATTAAATCCATCTGCCAAAGGTGTCATTCATCATGGATTGCTTTTAATACAAATATTAATGGGTTTAATTCCTAAATAATGAGACATTCTAATCACCTAATGTTAATTAGGCTTCTCTTGTTTTTACCATGACTATTTTTCAAGCAATAAGCTTGGAATTAACTTTTGATTCTTTCTTCTTAACTATATTCATTATGAAAAAATTGCCCCTAGACCATCTATAAGATAAATTCATTCAATTTAACAAAGAATGGATTCCTTGATTTTGAATTGCATTTCTTATTGATATTAATTGTTGAATTCAAAAATAGAGAGTTCCTCCCATTATTTTTGGCTAGCAAGCCTCCTCTTTTGATTCAAAACACACTTTTTGATACATTGATCATGAAATATAACACATGTGGCTAAACAACCTAGTATATTAATTGAATCAAACAAGTATATACACCATTAAAACTCCAAATCTATTTAAATCCATCATCCAAAGGTGTCATTCATCATGGTTTGCATTTCGTACAAATGTTAACTGGTTTAATTTCTAAATAATGAGAATTTCTAATCACCTCATGTTAATTAGGCTCCTCTTGTTATTACCAGGACTATTTTTCGTGCAATAACCTTGAAATTAACTTTTGTTTCTTTCTTAATAACTATATTCATTATCAAAAAATTGCCCCTAGACCATCTATAAGATGAATTCATTCAATTTAACAAACAATGGAGTCCTTGATTTTGAATTGCATTTCTTATTGATATTAATTGTTGAATTCAAAAATAAAGACTTCCTCCCATTATTTTTGCCTAGCAAGCCTCCTCTTTTGATTCAAAACACACTTTTTGATACATTGATGATGAAATATAACACATGTGGCTAAACAACCTAGTATATTAATTGAATCAAACAAGTATATACATCATTAAAACTCCAAATCTATTTAAATTCATCACCCAAAGGTGTCATTCATCATGGTTTGCATTTCGTACAAATGTTAACTTGTTTAATTCCTAAATAATGAGAATTTCTAATCACCTCATGTTAATGAGGCTCCACTTGTTGTTACGAGGATTATTTTTCATGCAATAACCTTGAAATTAACTTTTGTTTATTTGTTAGTAAATATATTCATTATGAAGAAAATGCCCGTGGACCATCGATTACATGAATTCATTCAATTTAACAAATAATGGAGTTCTTCATTTTGAATTGCATTTGTTATTGATATTAATTATAGAATTCAAAAATAGAGAGTTCCTCCCATCATTATAACTAACAAGCCTCCTCTTTTCATTCCAAACACTCTTTTTGATACATTGATCATGAAATATAACACATGTAGGCATACAACCTAGTATATTAATTGAATCAAACAAGCATATACACCATTAAAACTCCAAATCTATTTAAATCCATCACCCAAAGGTGTCATTCATCATGGTTTGCATTTCGTATAAATGTTAACTGGTTTAATTTCTAAATAATGAGGATTTATAATCACCTCATGTTAATTAAGCTCCTGTTGTTATTACCAGGACTATTTTTCGTGCAATAACCTTGAAATTAACTTTTCTTTCTTTCTGAATAACTTTATTCATTATGAAAAAATTGCCCTAGACCATCTATAAGATGAATTCATTCAATTTAACAAACAATGGAGTCCTTCATTTTGAAATGCATTTCTTATTGATATTAATTGTTGAATTAAAAAATAAAGACTTCCTCCCATTATTTTTGGCTAGCAAGCCTCCTGTTTTGATTCAAAACACACTTTTTGATAAATTGATGATGAAATATAACACATGTGGCAAAACAACTTAGTATTTTAATTGAATCAAACAAGTATATACACCATTAAAACCCCAAATCTAATTAAGTCCATCAGCCAAAGGTGTCATTCATCATAGATTGCATTTAATACAAATATTAACTGGTTTAATTCCTAAATAATGAGACATTCTAATCACCTAATGTTAATTAGGCTTCTCTTGTTTTTACCATGACTATTTTTCAAGCAATAACCTTGGAATTAACTTTTGATTCTTTCTTATTAACTATATTCATTACGAAAAAATTGCTCCTGGACCATCTATGAGTTGAATTCATTCAATTTAAAAAACAACGGAGTGCGTGATTTTGAATTGCATTTCTTATTGATATTAATTGTTGAATTCAAAAATAGAGTGTTCCTGCCATTATTTTTGGCTAGCAAGCCTCCTCTTTTGATTCAAAACACACTTTTTCATACATTGATCATGAAATATAACACATGTGGCTAAACAACCTATTATATTAATTGAATCAAACAAGTATATACACCATTAAAACTCCAAGAAACTTGTCGTCGGACAATTGCAAATCAAAATGTGTTTAGTTCCATCACACAATGGAGTCCTTCATGCTAATTTGCATTTCGTACCAATGTCAATTTGGTTGTTACCTAAATAATGAGGCTTTATATTCACTACATGCTAATTAGGCTCCTTTTGTTGTTACAAGCAGTATTTTTCTTGCAATGACTATGAAATTATCTTTAGTCTTCTTATTAACAACTATATCCATCAAGAAAAAAATGTCCATATCTATACAATTCATTCAATACTAACAAACAATGGGGTCCATAATCTTGATTAGGGTTTCTTATTGATGTGAATTGGTTGATTTTTAAAATAAAGAATCCTCTTAACATTTCTTGTTGGAAGACTTGTCTTTTGGTTCCAAACACTCTTTTTCACACAATCATTGTGACATTAAAATTTATGACTAAATTACACAGTATATTAATCAAAAGAAACATGTCCTCGCACAATTGAAAATCGAAATGTGTTTAGTTCCATCACCCAATGGAGTCATTCCTCCTAATTTGCATTTCGTACCAATGTCAATTTGGTTGTTACCTAAATAATGACGCTTTATATTCATTACGTGCTAATCAGGCTCCTTTTGTTGTTACATGCAGTATTTTTCTTGCAATGACTATGAAATTATGTTTTGTCTCCTTATTAACAACTATATTGATCAAGAAAAAAATGTCCATATCTATACAATTCATTCAATACTAACAAACAATGGGGTCTATAATCTTGATTAGGGTTTCTTATTGATCTGACTTGCTTGATATTTCAAATAAAGAATCCCTCACAACATTTCTGATTTGGAAGACTTGTCTTTTTGGTTCCAAACACTCTTTTCCACACAATCATTGTGACATTAAAATTTATGACTAAATTACACAGTATATTAATTAAAAGAAACTTGTCGTCGCACAATTGCAAATCAAAATGTGTTTAGTTCCATCACACAATGGAGTCCTTCATGCTAATTTGCATTTCGTACCAATGTCAATTTGGTTGTTACCTAAATAATGAGGCTTTATATTCACTACATGCTAATTAGGCTGCTTTTGTTGTTACAAGCAGTATTTTTCTTGCAATGATTATGAAATTATCTTTAGTCTTCTTATTAACAACTATATCCACCAAGAAAAAAATGTCCATATCTATACAATTCATTCAATACTAACAAACAATGGTGTCCATAATCTTGATTAGGGTTTCTTATTGATGTGAATTGGTTGATTTTTAAAATAAAGAATCCTCTTAACATTTCTTGTTGGAAGACTTGTCTTTTGGTTCCAAACACTCTTTTTCACACAATCATTGTGACATTAAAATTTATGACTAAATTACACAGTATATTAATCAAAAGAAACATGTCGTCGCACAATTGAAAATCGAAATGTGTTTAGTTCCATCACCCAATGGAGTCGTTCCTCCTAATTTGCATTTCGTACCAATGTCAATTTGGTTGTTACCTCAATAATCACGCTTTATATTCATTACGTGCTAATCAGGCTCCTTTTGTTGTTACATGCAGTATTTTTCTTGCAATGACTATGAAATTATGTTTTGTCTCCTTATTAACAACTATATTGATCAAGAAAAAAATGATTATATCTATACAATTCATTCAATACTAACAAACAATGGGGTCCATAATCTTGATTAGGGTTTCTTATTGATGTGAATTGCTTGATATTTCAAATAAAGAATCCCTCACAACATTTCTGATTTGGAAGACTTGTGTTTTTGGTTCCAAACACTCTTTTCCACACAATCATTGTGACAATAAAATTTATGACTAAATTACACAGTATATTAATTAAAAGAAACTTGTCGTCGCACAATTGCAAATCAAAATGTGTTTAGTTCCATCACACAATGGAGTCCTTCATGCTAATTTGCATTTCGTACCAATGTCAATTTGGTTGTTACCTAAATAATGAGGCTTTATATTCACTACATGCTAATTAGGCTCCTTTTATTGTTACAAGCAGTATTTTTCTTGCAATGACTATGAAATTATCTTTAGTCTTCTTATTAACAACTATATCCATCAAGAAAAAAATGTCCATATCTATACACTTCATTCAATACTAACAAACAATGGGGTCCATAATCTTGATTAGGGTTTCTTATTGATGTGAATTGGTTGATTTTTAAAATAAATAATCCCTCTTAACATTTCTTGTTGGAAGACTTGTCTTTTGGTTCCAAACACTCTTTTTCACACAATCATTGTGACATTAAAATTTATGAATAAATTACACAGTATATTAATCAAAAGAAACATGTCGTCGCACAATTGAAAATCGAAATGTGTTTAGTTCCATCACCCAATGGAGTTGTTCATCCTAATTTGCATTTCGTACCAATGCCAATTTTGTTGTTACCTAAATAATGACGCTTTATATTCATTACATGCTAATCAGGCTCCTTTTGTTGTTACATGCAGTATTTTTCTTGCAATGACTATGAAATTATGCTTTGTCTCCTTATTAACAACTATATTGATCAAGAAAAAAAATGTCCATATCTATACAATTCATTCAATACTAACAAACAATGGGGTCCATAATCTTGATTAGGGTTTCTTATTGATGTGAATTGCTTGATATTTCAAATAAAGAATCCCTCACAACATTTTTGATTTGGAAGACTTGTGTTTTTGGTTCCAAACACTCTTTTCCACACAATCATTGTGACATTAAAATTTATGACTAAATTACACAGTATATTAATTAAAAGAAACTTGTCGTCACACAATTGCAAATCAAAATGTGTTTAGTTCCATCACACAATGGAGTCCTTCATGCTAATTTGCATTTCGTACAAATGTCAATTTGGTTGTTACCTAAATGATGAGGCTTTATATTCACTACATGCTAATTAGGCTCCTTTTGTTGTTACAAGCAGTATTTTTCTTGCAATGACTATGAAATTATCTTTAGTCTTCTTATTAACAACTATATCCATCAAGAAAAAAATGTCCATATCTATACATTTCATTCAATACTAACAAACAATGGGGTCCATAATCTTGATTAGGGTTTCTTATTGATGTGAATTGGTTGATTTTTAAAATAAAGAATCCCTCTTAACATTTCTTGTTTGGAAGACTTGTCTTTTGGTTCCAAACACTCTTTTTCACACAATCATTGTGACATTAAAATTTATGACTAATTTACACATTATATTAATCAAAAGAAACATGTCGTCGCACAATTGAAAATCGAAATGTGTTTAGTTCCATCACCCAATGGAGTCGTTCATCCTAATTTGCATTTCGTACCAATGCCAATTTGGTTGTTACCTAAATAATGACGCTTTATATTCATTACATGCTAATCAGGCTCCTTTTGTTGTTACATGCAGTATTTTTCTTGCAATGACTATGAAATTATGTTTTGTCTCCTTATTAACAACTATATTGATCAAGAAAAAAAATGTCCATATCTATACAATTCATTCAATACTAACAAACAATGGGGTCCATAACCTTGATTAGGGTTTCTTATTGATGTGAATTGCTTGATTTTTCAAAAAAAGAATCCCTCACAACATTTCTGATTTGGAAGACTTGTCTTTTGGTTCCAAACACTCTTTTTCACACAATCATTGTGACATTAAAATTTATGACTAAAATTACACAGTATATTAATTAAAAAGAAATTGTCGTCGCACAATTGAAAATCAAAATGTGTTTAGTTCCATCACACAATGGAGTCCTTCATGCTAATTTGCATTTTGTACCAATGTCAATTTGGTTGTTACCTAAATAATGAGGCTTTCTATTCACTACATGCTAATCAGGCTCCTTTTGTTGTTACAAGCAATATTTTTCTTGCAATGACTATGAAATTATCTTTAGTCTTCTTATTAACAACTATATCCATCAAGAAAAAAATGTCCATATCTATACAATTCATTCAATACTAACAAACAATGGGGTCCATAATCTTGATTAGGGTTTCTTATTGATGTGAATTGGTTGATTTTTAAAATAAAGAATCCCTCTTAACATTTCTTGTTGGAAGACTTGTCTTTTGGTTCCAAACACTCTTTTCCACACAATCATTGTGACATTAAAATTTATGACTAAATTACACAGTATATTAATCAAAAGAAACATGTCCTCGCACAATTGAAAATCGAAATGTGTTTAGTTCCATCACCCAATGGAGTCATTCCTCCTAATTTGCATTTCGTACCAATGTCAATTTGGTTGTTACCTAAATAATGACGCTTTATATTCATTACATGCTAATCAGGCTCCTTTTGTTGTTACATGCAGTATTTTTCTTGCAATGACTATAAAATTATGTTTTGTCTCCTTATTAACAACTATATTGATCAAGAAAAAAATGTCCATATCTATACAATTCATTCAATACTAACAAACAATGGGGTCCATAATCTTGATTAGGGTTTCTTATTGATGTGAATTGCTTGATATTTCAAATAAAGAATCCCTCACAACATTTCTGATTTGGAAGACTTGTCTTTTTGGTTCCAAACACTCTTTTCCACACAATCATTTGTGACATTAAAATTTATGACTAAATTACACAGTATATTAATTAAAAGAAACTTGTCGTCGCACAATTGCAAATCAAAATGTGTTTAGTTCCATCACACAATGGAGTCCTTCATGCTAATTTGCATTTCGTACCAATGTCAATTTGGTTGTTACCTAAATAATGAGGCTTTATATTCACTACATACTAATTAGGCTCCTTTTGTTGTTACAAGCAGTATTTTTCTTGCAATGACTATGAAATTATCTTTAGTCTTCTTATTAACAACTATATCCATCAAGAAAAAAATGTCCATATCTATACAATTCATTCAATACTAACAAACAATGGGGTCCATAATCTTGATTAGGGTTTCTTATTGATGTGAATTGGTTGATTTTTAAAATAAAGAATCCCTCTTAACATTTCTTGTTGGAAGACTTGTCTTTTGGTTCCAAACACTCTTTTTCACACAATCATTGTGACATTAAAATTTATGACTAAATTACACAGTATATTAATCAAAAGAAACATGTCGTCGCACAATTGAAAATCGAAATGTGTTTAGTTCCATCACCCAATGGAGTCGTTCATCCTAACTTGCATTCCGTACCAATGTCAATTTGGTTGTTACCTAAATAATGACGCTTTATATTCATTACATGCTAATTAGGCTCCTTTTGTTGTTACATGCAGTATTTTTTTGCAATGACTATGAAATTATGTTTTGTCTCCTTATTAACAACTATATTGATCAAGAAAAAAAAATGTCCATATCTATACAATTCATTCAATACTAACAAACAATGGGGTCCATAATCTTGATTAGGGTTTCTTATTGATGTGAATTGCTTGATATTTCAAATAAAGAATCCCTCACAACATTTCTGATTTGGAAGACTTGTGTTTTTGGTTCCAAACACTCTTTTCCACACAATCATTGTGACATTAAAATTTATGACTAAATTACACAGTATATTAATTAAAAGAAACTTGTCGTCGCACACAATTGCAAATCAAAATGTGTTTAGTTCCATCACACAATGGAGTCCTTCATGCTAATTTGCATTTTTGTACCAATGTCAATTTGGTTGTTACCTAAATAATGAGGCTTTATATTCACTACATGCTAATTAGGCTCCTTTTTGTTGTTACAAGCAGTATTTTTCTTGCAATGACTATGAAATTATCTTTAGTCTTCTTATTAACAACTATATCCATCAAGAAAAAAATGTCCATATCTATACAATTTCATTCAATACTAACAAACAATGGGGTCCATAATCTTGATTAGGGTTTCTTATTGATGTGAATTGGTTGATTTTTAAAATAAAGAATCCCTCTTAACATTTCTTGTTTGGGAAGACTTGTCTTTTGGTTTCCAAACACTCTTTTTCACACAATCATTGTGACATTAAAATTTATGACTAAATTTACACAGTATATTAATCAAAAGAAACATGTCGTCGCACAATTGAAAATCGAAATGTGTTTAGTTCCATCACCCAATGGAGTCGTTCCTCCTAATTTGCATTTCGTACCAATGTCAATTTGGTTGTTACCTAAATAATGACGCTTTATATTCATTACATGCTAATCAGGCTCCTTTTGTTGTTACATGCAGTATTTTTCTTGCAATGACTATGAAATTATGTTTTGTCTCCTTATTAACAACTATATTGATCAAGAAAAAAAAATGTCCATCCATTATCTATACAATTCATTCAATACTAACAAACAATGGGGTCCATAATCTTGATTAGGGTTTCTTATTGATGTGAATTGCTTGATTTTTCAAAAAAAAGAATCCCTCACAACATTTCTGATTTGGAAGACTTGTCTTTTTGGTTCCAAACACTCTTTTTTCACACAATCATCATGAGACATTAAAATTTATGACTAAATTATAACATAAATATATTAATTAAAAGAAATATGTCGTCGCACAATTGCAAATCAAAAATGTGTTTAGTTCCATCACACAATGGAGTCCTTCATGCTAATTTGCATTTCGTACCAATGTCAATTTGGTTGTTACCTAAATAATGAGGCTTTATATTCACTACATGCTAATTAGGCTCCTTTTGTTGTTACAAGCAGTATTTTTCTTGCAATGACTATGAAATTATCTTTAGTCTTCTTATTAACAACTATATCCATCAAGAAAAAAATGTCCATATCTATACAATTCATTCAATACTAACAAACAATGGGGTCCATAATCTTGATTAGGGTTTCTTATTGATGTGAATTGGTTGATTTTTAAAATAAAGAATCCTCTTAACATTTCTTGTTGGAAGACTTGTCTTTTGGTTCCAAACACTCTTTTTCACACAATCATTGTGACATTAAAATTTATGACTAAATTACACAGTATATTAATCAAAAGAAACATGTCGTCGCACAATTGAAAATCGAAATGTGTTTAGTTCCATCACCCAATGGAGTCGTTCCTCCTAATTTGCATTTCGTACCAATGTCAATTTGGTTGTTACCTCAATAATCACGCTTTATATTCATTACATGCTAATCAGGCTCCTTTTGTTGTTACATGCAGTATTTTTCTTGCAATGACTATGAAATTATGTTTTGTCTCCTTATTAACAACTATATTGATCAAGAAAAAAATGATTATATCTATACAATTCATTCAATACTAACAAACAATGGGGTCCATAATCTTGATTAGGGTTTCTTATTGATGTGAATTGCTTGATATTTCAAATAAAGAATCCCTCACAACATTTCTGATTTGGAAGACTTGTGTTTTTGGTTCCAAACACTCTTTTCCACACAATCATTGTGACATTAAAATTTATGACTAAATTACACAGTATATTAATTAAAAGAAACTTGTCGTCGCACAATTGCAAATCAAAATGTGTTTAGTTCCATCACACAATGGAGTCCTTCATGCTAATTTGCATTTCGTACCAATGTCAATTTGGTTGTTACCTAAATAATGAGGCTTTATATTCACTACATGCTAATTAGGCTGCTTTTGTTGTTACAAGCAGTATTTTTCTTGCAATGATTATGAAATTATCTTTAGTCTTCTTATTAACAACTATATCCATCAAGAAAAAAATGTCCATATCTATACAATTCATTCAATACTAACAAACAATGGTGTCCATAATCTTGATTAGGGTTTCTTATTGATGTGAATTGGTTGATTTTTAAAATAAAGAATCCTCTTAAACATTTCTTGTTGGAAGACTTGTCTTTTGGTTCCAAACACTCTTTTTCACACAATCATTGTGACATTAAAATTTATGACTAAATTACACAGTATATTAATCAAAAGAAACATGTCGTCGCACAATTGAAAATCGAAATGTGTTTAGTTCCATCACCCAATGGAGTCGTTCCTCCTAATTTGCATTTCGTACCAATGTCAATTTGGTTGTTACCTCAATAATCACGCTTTATATTCATTACATGCTAATCAGGCTCCTTTTGTTGTTACATGCAGTATTTTTCTTGCAATGACTATGAAATTATGTTTTGTCTCCTTATTAACAACTATATTGATCAAGAAAAAAATGATTATATCTATACAATTCATTTAATACTAACAAACAATGGGGTCCATAATCTTGATTAGGGTTTCTTATGGATGTGAATTGCTTGATATTTCAAATAAAGAATCCCTCACAACATTTTTGATTTGGAAGACTTGTGTTTTTGGTTCCAAACACTCTTTTCCACACAATCATTGTGACATTAAAATTTATGACTAAATTACACAGTATATTAATTAAAAGAAACTTGTCGTCGCACAATTGCAAATCAAAATGTGTTTAGTTCCATCACACAATGGAGTCCTTCATGCTAATTTGCATTTCGTACCAATGTCAATTTGGTTGTTACCTAAATAATGAGGCTTTATATTCACTACATGCTAATTAGGCTCCTTTTATTGTTACAAGCAGTATTTTTCTTGCAATGACTATGAAATTATCTTTAGTCTTCTTATTAACAACTATATCCATCAAGAAAAAAATGTCCATATCTATACACTTCATTCAATACTAACAAACAATGGGGTCCATAATCTTGATTAGGGTTTCTTATTGATGTGAATTGGTTGATTTTTAAAATAAATAATCCCTCTTAACATTTCTTGTTGGAAGACTTGTCTTTTGGTTCCAAACACTCTTTTTCACACAATCATTGTGACATTAAAATTTATGACTAAATTACACAGTATATTAATCAAAAGAAACATGTCGTCGCACAATTGAAAATCGAAATGTGTTTAGTTCCATCACCCAATGGAGTTGTTCATCCTAATTTGCATTTCGTACCAATGCCAATTTTGTTGTTACCTAAATAATGACGCTTTATATTCATTACATGCTAATCAGGCTCCTTTTGTTGTTACATGCAGTATTTTTCTTGCAATGACTATGAAATTATGCTTTGTCTCCTTATTAACAACTATATTGATCAAGAAAAAAAATGTCCATATCTATACAATTCATTCAATACTAACAAACAATGGGGTCCATAATCTTGATTAGGGTTTCTTATTGATGTGAATTGCTTGATATTTCAAATAAAGAATCCCTCACAACATTTCTGATTTGGAAGACTTGTGTTTTTGGTTCCAAACACTCTTTTCCACACAATCATTGTGACATTAAAATTTATGACTAAATTACACAGTATATTAATTAAAAGAAACTTGTCGTCACACAATTGCAAATCAAAATGTGTTTAGTTCCATCACACAATGGAGTCCTTCATGCTAATTTGCATTTCGTACAAATGTCAATTTGGTTGTTACCTAAATGATGAGGCTTTATATTCACTACATGCTAATTAGGCTCCTTTTGTTGTTACAAGCAGTATTTTTCTTGCAATGACTATGAAATTATATTTAGTCTTCTTATTAACAACTATATCCATCAAGAAAAAAATGTCCATATCTATACAGTTCATTCAATACTAACAAACAATGGGGTCCATAATCTTGATTAGGGTTTCTTATTGATGTGAATTGGTTGATTTTTAAAATAAAGAATCCCTCTTAACATTTCTTGTTTGGAAGACTTGTCTTTTGGTTCCAAACACTCTTTTTCACACAATCATTGTGACATTAAAATTTATGACTAATTTACACATTATATTAATCAAAAGAAACATGTCGTCGCACAATTGAAAATCGAAATGTGTTTAGTTCCATCACCCAATGGAGTCGTTCATCCTACTTTGCATTTCGTACCAATGCCAATTTGGTTGTTACCTAAATAATGACGCTTTATATTCATTACATGCTAATCAGGCTCCTTTTGTTGTTACATGCAGTATTTTTCTTGCAATGACTATGAAATTATGTTTTGTCTTCTTATTAACAACTATATTGATCAAGAAAAAAATGTCCATATCTATACAATTCATTCAGTACTAACAAACAATGGGGTCCATAATCTTGATTAGGGTTTCTTATTGATGTGAATTGCTTGATTTTTCAAATAAAGAATCCCTCACAACATTTCTGATTTGGAAGACTTGTCATTTGGTTCCAAACACTCTTTTTCACTCAATCGTCATGAGATTAAAATTTCTGACTAAATTATAACATATATTAATTAAAATAAATATATCAACGCACTATTGAAAATTTCAATGTGTTTAGTTCCATCACCCAATGGAGTCAGTCATCCTAATTTGCATTTCATACCAATGTCAATTTGGTTGTTACCTCAATAATGAGGCTTTATATTCACTACATGCTAATCAGGCTCCTTTTGTTGTTACAAGCAGTATTTTTCTTGCAATGACTATGAAATTATCTTTAGTCTTCTTATTAACAACTATATCCATCAAGAAAAAAATGTCCATATCTACACAATTCATTCAATACTAACAAACAATGGGGTCCATAATCTTGATTAGGGTTTCTTATTGATGTGAATTGCTTGATTTTTAAAATAAAGAATCCCTCTTAACATTTCTTGTTTGGAAGACTTGTCATTTGGTTCCAAACACTCTTTTTCACACAATCATTGTGACATTAAAATTTATGACTAAATTACACAATATATTAATTAAAAGAAACATGTCGTCCCACAATTAAAAATCGAAATGTGTTTAGTTCGATCACCCAATGGAGTCATTCATCCTAATTTGCATTTCGTACCAATGTCAATTTGGTTGTTACCTAAATAATGAGGCTTTATATTCACTACATGCTAATCAGGCTTTTTTTGTTTTTACAAGCAGTATTGCTCTTTCAATGACTATGAAATTATCTTTTGTCTCCTTATTAACAAGTATATTCATCAAGAAAAAAAATGTCCTTATCTATACAATTCATTCAATACAAACAAACAATAGGGTCCATAATCTTGATTAGGGTTTCTTATTGATGAGAATTGGTTGATTTTTTAAATAAAGAAAACCTCATAACATTTCTGGTTTGGAAGACTTGTTTTTTTGTTCCAAACACTCTTTTCCACACAATCATTGTGACATTAAAATTTATGACTAAATTACACAGTATATTAATTAAAAGAAACTTGTCGTCGCACAATTGAAAATCAAAATATGTTTAGTTCCATCACCCAATGGAGTCATTCATCCTAATTTGCATTTCGTACCAATGTCAATTTGGTTGTTACCTAAATAATGAGGCTTTATATTCACAACATGCTAATCAGGCTCCTTTTGTTGTTACATGCAGTATTTTTCTTTTAATGAATATGAAATTATCGTTTGTCTCCTTATTAAAAATCATATTCATCAAAAAAACAATGTCCATATTTATACAATTAATTTAATACTAAGAAACAATGAGGTCCACAATCTTGATTAGGGTTTCTTATTGATGTGAATTGTTGATTTTAAAATAAAGAATCCCTCTTAACATTTCTTGTTTGGAAGACTTGTCTTTTGGTTCCAAACACACTTTTTCACACAATCATTGTGACATTAAAATTTATGACTAAATTACACAGTATATTAATTAAAAGAAACATGTTGTCCCACAATTAAAAATTGAAATGTGTTTAGTTCGATCACCCAATGGAGTCATTCATCCTAATTTGCATTTCGTACCAATGTCAATTTGGTTGTTACCTAAAAAATGAGGCTTTATATTCACTACATGCTAATTAGGCTCCTTTTGTTGTTACATGCAGTATTTTTCTTGAAATGACTATGAAATTATGTTTTGTCTCCTTCTTAACAACTATATTGATCGAGAAAAAAATGTCCATATCTATACAATTCATTCAATACTAACAAACAATGAGGTATATAATCTTGATTAGGGTTTCTTATTCATGTGAATTGCTTGATATTTCAAATAAAGAATCCATCACAACATTTCCGATTTGGAAGACTTGTCTTTTGGTTCCAAACACTCTTTTTCACTCAATCATCATGAGATTAAAATTTCTGACTAAATTATAAAATATATTAATTAAAATAAATATGTCGACGCACTATTGACAATTTGAATGTATTTAGTTCCATCACCCAATGGAGTCATTCATCCTAATTTGCATTTCGTACCAATGTCAATTTGGTTGTTACCTAAATAATGAGGCTTTATATTCACTACATGCTAATCAGGCCCCTTTTGTTGTTACATGCAGTATTTTTCTTGCAATGACTATGAAATTATCTTTTCTCTCCTTATCAACAACTATATTCATCAAGAAAAAAATGTCCATATCTATACAATTCATTCAATACTAACAAACAATGGGGTCCATAATCTTGATTAGGGTTTCTTATTGATGTGAATTGGTTGATTTTTAAAATAAAGAATGCCTCTTAACATTTCTTGTTTGGAAGACTTGTCTTTTGGTTCCAAACACTCTTTTTCACACAATCATTGTGACATTAAAATTTATGACTAAATTACACAGTATATTAATCAAAAGAAACATGTCGTCGCACAATTGAAAGTCGAAATGTGTTTAGTTCCATCACCCAATGGAGTCGTTCATCCTAATTTGCATTTCGTACCAATGTCAATTTGGTTGTTACCTAAATAATGAGGCTTTATATTCACTACATGCTAATCAGGCTCCTTTTGTTGTTACAAGCAGTATTTTTCTTGCAATGACTATGAAATTATCTTTTCTCTCCTTATTAACAACTATATTCATCAGAAAAAAATGTCCATATCTATACAATTCATTCAATACTAACAAACAATGGGGTCCATAATCTTGATTAGGGTTTCTTATTGATGTGAATTGGTTGATTTTTAAAATAAAGAATCCCTCTTAACATTTCTTGTTTGGAAGACTTGTCTTTTGGTTCCAAACACTCTTTTTCACACAATCATTGTGACATTAAAATTTATGACTAAATTACACAGTATATTAATTAAAAGAAACATGTCGTCCCACAATTAAAACTCGAAATGTGTTTAATTCGATCACCCAATGGAGTCATCCATCCTAATTTGCATTTCGTACTAATGTCAATTTGGTTGTTACCTAAATAATGAGGCTTTATATTCACTACATGCTAATCAGGCTCCTTTTGTTGTTACAAGCAGTATTTTTCTTGCAATGACTATGAAATTATCTTTTCTCTCCTTCTTAACAACTATATTCATCAAGAAAAAAATGTCCATATCTATACAATTCATTCAATACTAACAAACAATGGTGTCCATAATCTTGATTAGGGTTTCTTATTGATGTGAATTGGTTGATTTTTAAAATAAAGAATGCCTCTTAACATTTCTTGTTTGGAAGACTTGTCTTTTGGTTCCAAACACTCTTTTTCACACAATCATTGTGACATTAAAATTTATGACTAAATTACACAGTATATTAATCAAAAGAAACATGTCGTCGCACAATTGAAAGTAGAAATCTGTTTAGTTCCATCACCCAATGGAGTCGTTCATCCTAATTTGCATTTCGTACCAATGCCAATTTGGTTGTTACCTAAATCATGACGCTTGATATTCATTACATGCTAATCAGGCTCCTTTTGTTGTTACATGTAGTATTTTTCTTGCAATGACTATGAAATTATCTTTTCTCTCCATATTAACAACTATATTCATCAAGAAAAAAATGTCCATATCTATACAATTCATTCAATACTAACAAACAATGGGGTCCATAATCTTGATTAGGGTTTCTTATTGATGTGAATTGGTTGAGTTTTAAAATAAAGAATCCCTCTTAACATTTCTTGTTTGGAAGACTTGTCTTTTGGTTCCAAACACTCTTTTTCACACAATCATTATGACATTAAAATTTATGACTAAATTACACAGTATATTAATTAAAAGAAACATGTCCTCCCACAATTAAAAATTGAAATGTGTTTAGTTCGATCTCCCAATGGAGTCATTCATCCTAATTTGGATTTCGTACCAATGTCAATTTGGTTGTTACCTAAATAATGAGGCTTTATATTCACTACATGCTAATCAGGCTCCTTTTGTTGTTACATGCAGTATTTTTCTTGCAATGACTATGAAATTATCTTTTCTCTCTTTATTAACACCTATATTGATCAAGAAAAAAATGTCCATATCTATACAATTCATTCAATACTTACAAACAATGAGTTCCATAATCTTGATTAGGGTTTCTTATTCATGTGAATTGCTTGATATTTCAAACAAAGAATCCCTCACAACATTTCTGATTTGGAAGAGTTGTCTTTTGGTTCCAAACACTGTTTTTCACACAATCATTGTGACATTAAAATTTATGACTAAATTACACAGTATATTAATTGAAAGAAACATGCATCCCACAATTAAAAATCGAAATGTGTTTAGTTCGATCACCCAATGGAGTCATTCATCCTAATTTGCCTTTCGTACCAATGTCAATTTGGTTGTTACCTAAATAATGATGCTTTATATTCACTACATGCTAATTAGGCTCCTTTTGTTGTTACATGCAGTATTTTTCTTGCAATGACTATGAAATTATGTTTTGTCTCCTTATTAACAACTATATTGATCAAGAAAAAAATGTCCATATCTATACAATTCATTCAATACTAACAAACAATGGGGTATATAATCTTGATTAGGGTTTCTTATTCATGTGAATTGCTTGATATTTCAAATAAAGAATCCCTCACAACATTTCTGATTTGGAAGACTTGTCTTTTGGTTCCAAACACTCTTTTTCACTCAATCGTCATGAGATTAAAATTTCTGACTAAATTATAAAATATATTAATTAAAATAAATATGTCGATGCACTATTGAAAATTTGAATGTGTTTAATTCCATCACCCAATCGAGTCATTCATCCTAATTTGCATTTCGTACCAATGTCAATTTGGTTGTTACCTAAATAATGAGGCTTTATATTCACTACATGCTAATCAGGCTCCTTTTGTTGTTACAAGCTATTTTTCAAGCAATAACCTTAGAATTAACTTTTGATTCTTTCTTACTAACTATATTCATTACGAAAAAATTGCTCCTGGACCATCTATGAGTTGAATTCATTCAATTTAAAAAACAACGGAGTGCTTGATTTTGAATTGCATTTCTTATTGATATTAATTGTTGAATTCAAAAATAAAGAGTTCCTGCCATTATTTTTGGCTAGCAAGCCTCCTCTTTTGATTCAAAACACACTTTTTGATACATTGATAATGAAATATAACACATGTGGCTAAACAACCTAGTATATTAATTGAATCAAACAAGTATATACACCATTAAAACTCCAAATCTATTTAAATCCATCACCTAAAGGTGTCATTCATCATGGTTTGCATTTCGTACAAATGTTAACTGGTTTAATTCCTCAATAATGAGAATTTCTAATCACCTCATGTTAATGAGGCTCCACTTGTTGTTACGAGGATTATTTTTCATGCAATAACCTTGAAATTAACTTTTGTTTATTTGTTACTAAATATATTCATTATGAATAAAATGCCCGTGGACCATCGATTACATGAATTCATTCAATTTAACAAAGAATGGATTCCTTGATTTTGAATTGCATTTCTTATTGATATTAATTGTTGAATTCAAAAATAGAGAGTTCCTCCCATTATTTTTGGCTAGCAAGCCTCCTCTTTTGATTCAAAACACACTTTTTGATACATTGATCATGAAATATAACACATGTGGCTGAACAACCTAGTATATTAATTGAATCAAACAAGTATATACACCATTAAAATCTCCAAATCTATTTAAATCCATCACCCAAATGTGTCATTCATCATGGTTTGCATTTCGTACAAATGTTAACTGGTTTAATTTCGAAACAATGAGGATTTCTAATCACCTCATGTTAATTAGGCTTCTCTTGTTTTTACCATGACTAGTTTTCAAGCAATAACCTTGGAATTAACTTTTGATTCTTTCTCATTAACTATATTTATTATGAAAAAATTGCTCGTGGACCGTCTATGAGTTGAATTCATTCAATTTAAAAAACAACGGAGTGCTTGATTTTGAATTGCATTTCTTATTGATATTAATTGTTGAAATCAAAAATAGAGAGTTCCTCTCATTATTTTTGGCTAGCAAGCCTCCTCTTTTGATTCAAAACACACTTTTTGATACATTGATCATGAAATATAACACATGTGGCTAAACAACCTAGTATATTAATTGAATCAAACAAGTACATACACCATTAAAACTCCAAATCTATTTAAATCCATCACCCAAAGGTGTCATTCATCATGGTTTGCATTTCGTACAAATGTTAATTGGTTTAATTCCTAAATAATGAGAATTTCTAATCACCACATGTTAATTAGGCTCCTCTTGTTGTTACGAGGACTAATTTTCATGCAATAACCTTGAAATTAACTTTTGTTTCCTTCGTAATAAATATATTCATTATGAATAAAATGCCCATGGACCATCGATTACATGAATTCATTCAATTTAACAAATAATGGAGTTCTTCATTTTGAATTGCATTTCTTATTGATATTAATTATAGAATTCAAAAATAGAGAGTTCCTCCCATCATTTTAACTAGCAAGCCTCCTCTTTTGATTCAAAACACACTTTTTGATACATTGATGAAGAAGTATAACACATGTGGCTAAACAACCTAGTATATTAATTGAATCAAACAAGTATATACACCATTAAAACTCCAAATCTATTTAAATCCATCGCCCAAAGGTGTCATTCATCATTGTTTGCATCTCGCACAAATGTTAACTGGTTTAATTCCTAAATAATGACACATTCTAATCACCTAATATTAATTAGGCTTCTCTTGTTTTTACCATGACTATTTTTCAAGCAATAACCTTGGAATTAACTTTTGATTCTTTCTTATTAACTATATTCATTACGAAAAAATTGCTCCTGGACCATCTATGAGTTGAATTCATTCAATTTAAAAAACAACGGAGTGCTTGATTTTGAATTGCATTTCTTATTGATATTAATTGTTGAATTCAAAAATAGGCAGTTCCTCCCATTATTTTTGGCTAGCAAGCCTCCTCTTTTGATTCAAAACACACTTTTTGATACATTGATCATGAAATATAACACATGTGGCTAAACAACCTAGTATATTAATTGAATCAAACAAGTATATACACCATTAAAACTCCACATCTATTTAAATCCATCACCCAAAGGTGTCATTCATCATGGTTTGCATTTCGTACAAATGTTAACTGGTTTAATTCCTAAATAATGAGAATTTCTAATCACCTCATGTCAATTAGGCTCCTCTTGTTATTTCCAGGACTATTTTTCGTGCAATAACCTTGAAATTAACTTTTGTTTCTTTCTTAATAACTATATTCATAATGAAAAAATTGCCCCTAGACCATTTATAAGATGAATTCATTCAATTTAACAAACAATTGAGTCCTCGATTTTGAATTGCATTTCTTATTGATATTAATTGTTGAATTAAAAAATAAAGACTTCCTCCCATTATTTTTGGCTAGCAAGCCTCCTGTTTACATTCAAAACACACTTTTTGATACATTGATGATGAAATATAACACATGTGGCAAAACAACTTAGTATTTTAATTGAATCAAACAAGTATATACACCATTAAAACCCCAAATCTAATTAAGTCCATCAGCCAAAGGTGTCATTCATCATAGATTGCATTTAATACAAATATTAACTGGTTTAATTCCTAAATAATGAGACATTCTAATCACCTAATGTTAATTAGGCTTCTCTTGTTTTTACCATGACTATTTTTCAAGCAATAACCTTGGAATTAACTTTTGATTCTTTCTTATTAACTATATTCATTACGAAAAAATTGCTCCTGGACCATCTATGAGTTGAATTCATTCAATTTAAAAAACAACGGAGTGCTTGATTTTGAATTGCATTTCTTATTGATATTAATTGTTGAATTCAAAAATAGGCAGTTCCTCCCATTATTTTTGGCTAGCAAGCCTCCTCTTTTGATTCAAAACACACTTTTTGATACATTGATCATGAAATATAACACATTTGGCTAAACAACCTAGTATATTAATTGAATCAAACAAGTATATACACCATTAAAACTCCACATCTATTTAAATCCATCACCCAAAGGTGTCATTCATCATGGTTTGCATTTCGTACAAATGTTAACTTGTTTAATTCCTAAATAATGAGAATTTCTAATCACCTCATGTCAATTAGGCTCCTCTTGTTATTTCCAGGACTATTTTTCGTGCAATAACCTTGAAATTAACTTTTGTTTCTTTCTTAATAACTATATTCATAATGAAAAAAATTGCCCCTAGACCATTTATAAGATGAATTCATTCAATTTAACAAACAATTGAGTCCTCGATTTTGAATTGCATTTCTTATTGATATTAATTGTTGAATTAAAAAATAAAGACTTCCTCCCATTATTTTTGGCTAGCAAGCCTCCTGTTTTCCTTCAAAACACACTTTTTTGATACATTGATGATGAAATAACACATGTGGCAAAACAACTTAGTATTTTAATTGAATCAAACAAGTATATACACCATTAAAACCCCAAATCTAATTAAGTCCATCAGCCAAAGGTGTCATTCATCATAGATTGCATTTAATACAAATATTAACTGGTTTTAATTCCTAAATAATGAGACATTTCTAATCACCTAATGTTAATTAGGCTTCTCTTGTTTTTACCATGACTATTTTTCAAGCAATAACCTTGGAATTAACTTTTGATTCTTTTTCTTATTAACTATATTCATTACGAAAAAAAATTCTCCTGGACCATCTATGAGTTGAATTCATTCAATTTAAAAAACAACGGAGTGCTTGATTTTGAATTGCATTTCTTATTGATATTAATTGTTGAATTCAAAAATAGAGAGTTCCTGCCATTATTTTTGGCTAGCAAGCCTCCTCTTTTGATTCAAAACACACTTTTTGATACATTGATGATGAAATATAACACATGTGGCTAAACAACCTAGTATTTTAATTGAATCAAACAAGCAGATACACCATTAAAACTCCAAATCTATTTAAATCCATCAGCCAAAGGTGTCATTCATCATGGTTTGCATTTCGTACAAATATTAACTGGTTTAATTCATAAATAATGAGACATTCTAATCACCTAATGTTAATTAGGCTTCTCTTGTTTTTACCATGACTATTTTTCGTGCAATAACCTTGAAATTAACTTTTTTTTCTTTCTGAATAACTATATTCATTATGAAAAAATTGCCCCTAGACCATCTATAACATGAATTCATTCAATTTAACAAACAATGGAGTCCTTCATTTTGAATTGCATTTCTTATTGATATTAATTGTTGAATTCAAAAATAAAGAGTTCCTCCCATTATTTTTGGCTAGTAAGCGTCCTCTTTTGATTCAAAACACACACTTTTTGATACATTGATGATGAAATATAACACATGTGGCTAAAACAACCTAGTATTTTAATTGAATCAAACAAGTATATACACCATTAAAACTCCAAATCTATTTAAATTCATCACCCAAAGGTGTCATTCATCATGGTTTGCATTTCGTACAAATGTTAACTGGTTGAATTCCTAAATAATGAGAATTTCTACTCACCTCATGTTAATTAGGCTCCTCTTGTTATTTCCAGGACTATTTTTCATGCAATAACCTTGAAATTAACTTTTGTTTATTTTTTTTAATAAATATATTTCATTATGAATAAAATGCCCGTGGACCATCGATTACATGAATTCATTCAATTTAACAAATAATGGAGTTCTTCATTTTGAATTGCATTTGTTATTGATATTAATTATAGAATTCAAAAATAGAGAGTTGCTCCCATCATTTTAACTAACAAGCCTCCTTTTTTGATTCCAAACACTCTTTTTGATACATTGATCATGAAATATAACACATGTAGGTAAACAACCTAGTATATTAATTGAATCAAACAAGTATATACACCATTAAAACTCCACATCTATTTAAATCCATCACCCAAAGGTGTCATTCATCATGGTTTGCATTTCGTACAAATGTTAACTGGTTGAATTCCTAAATAATGAGAATTTCTACTCACCTCATGTTAATTAGGCTCCTCTTGTTATTTCCAAGACTATTTTTCGTGCAATAACCTTGAAATTAACTTTTGTTTCTTTCTTAATAACTATATTCATTATCAAAAAATTGCCCTTAGACCATCTATAAGATGAATTCATTCAATTTAACAAACAATGGAGTCCTCGATTTTGAATTGCATTTCTTATTGATATTAATTGGTGAATTAAAAAATAAAGACTTCCTCCCATTATTTTTGCCTAGCAAGCCTCCTCTTTTGATTCAAAACACACATTTTGATACATTGATGATGAAATATAACACATGTGGCAAAACAACCTACTATTTTAATTGAATCAAACTAGTATATACCCCATTAAAACTCCAAATCTAATTAAATCCATCCGCCAAAGGTGTCATTCATCATGGATTGCATTTTAATACAAAGATTAACTGGTTTTAATTCCTAAATAATGAGAATTTCTAATCACCTAATGTTAATTAGGCTCCTCTTGTTTTTACCATGACTATTTTTCAAGCAATAAGCTTGGAATTAACTTTTGATTCTTTCTTAGTTAAACTATATTCATTATGAAAAAAAATGCCCCTAGACCATCTATAAGATAAATTCATTCAATTTAACAAAGAATGGATTCCTTGATTTTGAATTGCATTTGTTATTGATATTAATTGTTGAATTCAAAAATAGAGAGTTCCTCCCATGATTTAACTAGCAAGCCTCCTCTTTTGATTCAAAACACACTTTTTGATACATTGATCATGAAATATAACACATGTAGGCTATAACAACCTAGTATATTAATTGAATCAAACAAGCATATATACACCATTAAAACTCCAAATCTATTTAAATCCATCACCCAAAAGGTGTCATTCATCATGGTTTGCATTTCGTACAAATGTTAACTGGTTTAATTTCAAAATAATGAGAATTTATAATCACCTCATGTTAATTAGGCTCCTGTTGTTATTACCAGGACTATTTTTCGTGCAATAACCTTGAAATTAACTTTTGTTTCTTTCTGAATAACTATATTCATTATGAAAAAATTGCCCCTAGACCATCTATAAGATGAATTCATTCAATTTAACAAACAATGGAGTCCTTCATTTTGAATTGCATTTCTTATTGATATTAATTGTTGAATTCAAAAATAAAGACTTCCTCCCATTATTTTTGGGTAGCAAGCGTTCCTCTTTTGATTCAAAAGACACACTTTTTGATACATTGATCATGAAATATAACACATGTGGCTAAACAACCTAGTATTTTAATTGAATCAAACAAGTATATACACCATTAAAACTCCAAATCTAATTAAATCCATCAGCCAAAGGTGTCATTCATCATGGATTGCATTTAATACAAATATTAACTGGTTTAATTCCTAAATAATGAGAATTTCTAATCACTAATGTTAATTAGGCTTCTCTTTGTTTTTACCATGACTATTTTTCAAGCAATAACCTTGGAATTAACTTTTGATTCTTTCTTATTAACTATATTCATTACGAAAAAATTGCCCCTGGACCATCTATGAGATGAATTCATTCAATTTAAAAAACAACAGAGTGCGTGATTTTGAATTGCATTTCTTATTGATATTAATTGTTGAATTCAAAAATAAGACTTCCTCCCATTATTTTTGCCTAGCAAGCCTCCTCTTTTGATTCAAAACACACTTTTTGATACATTTATGATGAAATATAACACATGTGGCTAAACAACCTAGTATATTAATTGAATCAAACAAGTATATACACCATTAAAACTCCAAATCTATTTAAATTCATCACCCAAAGGTGTCATTCATCATGGTTTGCATTTCGTACAAATGTTAACTCGTTTAATTCCTAAATAATGAGAATTTCTAATCACCTCATGTTAATGAGGCTCCACTTGTTGTTACGAGGATTATTTTTCATGCAATAACCTTGAAATTAACTTTTGTTTATTTGTTAGTAAATATATTCATTATGAAGAAAATGCCCGTGGACCATCGATTACATGAATTCATTCAATTTAACAAATAATGGAGTTCTTCATTTTGAATTGCATTTGTTATTGATATTAATTATAGAATTCAAAAATAGAGAGTTCCTCCCATCATTTTAACTAACAAGCCTCCTCTTTTTTCATTCCAAACACTCTTTTTTTGATACATTGATCATGAAATATAACACATGTAGGCATACAACCTAGTATATTAATTGAATCAAACAAGCATATACACCATTAAAACTCCAAATCTATTTAAATCCATCACCCAAAGGTGTCATTCATCATGGTTTGCATTTCGTATAAATGTTAACTGGTTTAATTTCAAAATAATGAGGATTTATAATCACCTCATGTTAATTAGGCTCCTCTTGTTATTACCAGGACTATTTTTCGTGCAATAACCTTGAAATTTACTTTTCTTTCCTTCTTAATAACTATATTCATTATGAAAAAATTGCCCCTAGACAATCTATAAGATGAATTCATTCAATTTAACAAACAATGGAGTCCTTGATTGTGAATTGCATTTCTTATTGATATTAATTGTTGAATTCATAAATAAAGAGTTCCTCCCATTAGTTTTGGCTAGCAAGCCTCCTCTTTTGATTCAAAACACACTTTTTGATAGATTGATCATGAAATATAACACATGTGGCTAAACAACTTAGTATATTAAATGAATCAAACAAGTATATAAACCATTAAAACTCCAAATCTATTTAAATCCATCACCCAAAGGAGTCATTCATCATGGTTTGCATTTCGTACAAATGTTAATTGGTTTAATTCCTAAATAATGACACATTCTAATCACCTAATATTAATTAGGCTTCTCTTGTTTTTACCATGACTATTTTTCAAGCAATAACCATGAAATTAACTTTTGAATCTTTTTTATTAACTATATTCATTATGAAAAAATTGCTCCTGGACCATCTATTAATTAGGCTTGATTTTGAATTGCATTTCTTATTGATATTAATTGTTGAATTCAAAAATAGTATTAATTGTTGAATTCAAAAATAGTGAGTTCCTCCCATTATTTTTGGCTAGCATGCCTCCTCTTTTGATTCAAAACACACTTTTTGATACATTGATCATGTAATATAACACATGTGGCTAAACAACCTAGTATATTAATTCAATCAAACAAGTATATACACCATTAAAACTCCAAATCTATTTAAATCCATCACCCAAAGGTGTCATTCATCATGGTTTGCATTTCGTACAAATGTTAACTGGTTGAATTCCTAAATAATGAGAATTTCTACTCACCTCATGTTAATTAGGCTCCTCTTGTTATTTCCAGGACTATTTTTCGTGCAATAACCTTGAAATTAACTTTTGTTTCTTTCTTAATAACTATATTCATTATCAAAAAATTGCCCTTAGACCATCTATAAGATGAATTCATTCAATTTAACAAACAATGGAGTCCTCGATTTTGAATTGCATTTCTTATTTATATTAATTGCTGAATTAAAAAATAAAGACTTCCTCCCATTATTTTTGCCTAGCAAGCCTCCTCTTTTGATTCAAAACACACTTTTTGATATATTGATGATGAAATATAACACATGTGTCAAAACAACCTACTATTTTAATTGAATCAAACTAGTATATACCCCATTAAAACTCCAAATCTAATTAAATCCATCCGCCAAAGGTGTCATTCATCATGGATTGCTTTTAATACAAATATTAATAGGTTTAATTCCTAAATAATGAGACATTCTAATCACCTAATGTTAATTAGGCTTCTCTTGTTTTTACCATGACTATTTTTCAAGCAATAAGCTTGGAATTAACTTTTTATTCTTTCTTCTTAACTATATTCATTATGAAAAACTTTCCCCTACACCATCTATAAGATAAATTCATTCAATTTAACAAAGAATGGATTCCTTGATTTTGAATTGCATTTCTTATTGATATTAATTGTTGAATTCAAAAATAGAGAGTTCCTCCCATTATTTTTGGCTAGCAAGCCTCCTCTTTTGATTCAAAACACACTTTTTGATACATTGATCATGAAATATAACACATGTGGCTAAACAACCTAGTATATTAATTGAATCAAACAAGTATATACACCATTAAAACTCCAAATCTATTTAAATCCATCATCCAAAGGTGTCATTCATCATGGTTTGCATTTCGTACAAATGTTAACTGGTTTAATTTCTAATGAGAATTTCTAATCACCTCACCTCATTTTAATTAGGCTCCTCTTGTTATTATCAGGACTATTTTTTCGTGCAATAACCTTGAAATTAACTTTTGTTTCTTTCTTAATAACTATATTCATTATCAAAAAATTGCCCCTAGACCATCTATAAGATGAATTCATTCAATTTAACAAACAATGGAGTCCTTGATTTTGAATTGCATTTCTTATTGATATTAATTGTTGAATTCAAAAATTAAGACTTCCTCCCATTATTTTTGCCTAGCAAGCCTCCTCTTTTGATTCAAAACACACTTTTTGATACATTGATCATGAAATATAACACATGTGGCTAAAAAACCTAGTATATTAATTGAATCAAACAAGTATATACACCATTAAAACTCCAAATCTATTTAAATCCATCACCCAAAGGTGTCATTCATCATGGTTTGCATTTCGTACAAATGTTAACTGGTTTAATTCCTAAATAATGAGAATTTCTAATCACCTCATGTTAATGAGGCTCCACTTGTTGTTACGAGGATTATTTTTCATGCAATAACCTTGAAATTAACTTTTGTTTATTTGTTAGTAAATATATTCATTATGAAGAAAATGCCCGTGGACCATCGATTACATGAATTCATTCAATTTAACAAATAATGGAGTTCTTCATTTTGAATTGCATTTGTTATTGATATTAATTATAGAATTCAAACATAGAGAGTTCCTCCCATCATTATAACTAACAACCCTCCTCTTTTCATTCCAAACACTCATTTTGATACATTGATCATGAAATATAACACATGTAGGTATACAACCTAGTATATTAATTGAATCAAACAAGCAGATACACCATTAAAACTCCAAATCTATTTAAATCCATCACCCAAAGGTGTCATTCATCATGGTTTGCATTTCGTACAAATGTTAACTATTTTAATTACGAAATAATGAGGATTTATAATCACCTCATGTTAATTAAGCTCCTGTTGTTATTACCAGGACTATTTTTCGTGCAATAACCTTGAAATTAACTTTTCTTTCTTTCTGAATAACTATATTCATTATGAAAAAATTGCCCCTAGACCATCTATAAGATGAATTCATTCAATTTAACAAACAATGGAGTCCTTCATTTTGAAATGCATTTCTTGTTGATATTAATTGTTGAATTCAAAAATAAAGACTTCCTCCCATTATTTTTGGCTAGCAAGCATTCTCTTTTGATTCAAAAGACACTTTTTGATACATTGATCATGAAATATAACACATGTGGCTAAACAACCTAGTATTTTAATTGAATCAAACAAGTATATACACCATTAAAACTCCAAATCTAATTAAATCCATCAGCCAAAGGTGTCATTCATCATAGATTGCATTTAATACAAATATTAACTGGTTTAATTCCTAAATAATGAGACATTCTAATCACCTAATGTTAATTAGGCTTCTCTTGTTTTTATCCATGACTATTTTTCAAGCAATAACCTTGGAATTAACCTTTGATTCTTTCTTATTAACTATATTCATTACGAAAAAATTGCTCCTGGACCATCTATGACTTAAATTCATTCAATTTAAAAAACAACAGAGTGCGTGATTTTGAATTGCATTTCTTATTGATATTAATTGTTGAATTAAAAAATAGAGTGTTCCTGCCATTATTTTTGGCTAGCAAGCCTCCTCTTTTGATTCAAAACACACTTTTTGATACATTGATCATGAAATATAACATATGTGGCTAAACAACCTAGTATATTAATTGAATCAAAGAAGTATATACACCATTAAAACTCCAAATCTATTTAAATCCATCAGCCAAAGGTGTCATTCATCATGGTTTGCATTTCGTACAAATGTTAGCTCGTTTAATTCCTAAATAATGAGAATTTCTAATCACCTCATGTTAATGAGGCTCCACTTGTTGTTACGAGAATAATTTTTCATGCAATAACCTTGAAATTAACTTTTGTTTATTTGTTAATAAATATATTCATTATGAATAAAATGCTCGTGGACCATCGATTACATGAATTCATTCAATTTAACAAATAATGGAGTTCTTCATTTTGAATTGCATTTGTTATTGATATTAATTATAGAATTCAAAAATAGAGAGTTCCTCCCATCATTTTAACTAACAAGCCTCCTCTTTTGATTCCAAACACTCGTTTTGATACATTGATCATGAAATATAACACATGTAGGTAAACAACCTAGTATCTTAATTGAATCAAACAAGTATATACACCATTCAAACTCCAAATCTATTTAAATCCATCACCCAAAGGTGTCATTCATCATGGTTTGCATTTCGTACAAATGTTAACTGGTTTAATTTCTAAATAATGATGATTTCTAATCACCTCATGTTAATTAGGCTCCTCTTGTTATTACCAGGACTATTTTTCGTGCAATAACCTTGAAATTAACTTTTCTTTCCTTCTTAATATCTATATTCATTATGAAAAAATTGCCCCTAGACAATCTATAAGATAAATTCATTCAATTTAACAAACAATGGAGTCCTTGATTTTGAATTGCATTTCTTATTGATATTAATTGTTGAATTCAAAAATAAAGAGTTCCTCCCATTAGTTTTGGCTAGCAAGCCTCCTCTTTTGATTTAAAACACACTTTTTAATAGATTGATCATGAAATATAACACATGTGGTAAAACTCCAAATCTATTTAAATCCATCACCCAAAGGAGTCATTCATCATGGTTTGCATATTGTACAAATGTTAATTGGTTTAATTCCTAAATAATGACACATTCTAATCACCTAATATTAATTAGGCTTCTCTTGTTTTTACCATGACTATTTTTCAAGCAATAACCATGGAATTAACTTTTGAATCTTTATTATTAACTATATTCATTATGAAAAAATTACTCCTGGACCATCTATGAGTTGAATTCATTCAATTTAAAAAACAATGGAGTGCTTGATTTTGAATTGCATTTCTTATTGATATTAATTGTTGAATTCAAAAATAGTGAGTTCCTCCCATTATTTTTGGCTAGCAAGCCTCCTCTTTTGATTCAAAACACACTTTTTGATACATTGATCATGAAATATAACACATGTGGCTAAACAACCTAGTATATTAATTGAATCAAACAAGTATATACACCATTAAAACTCCAAATCTATTTAAATCCATCACCCAAAGGTGTCATTCATCATGGTTTGCATTTCGTACAAATGTTAACTGGTTGAATTCCTAAATAATGACAATTTCTACTCACGTCATGTTAATTAGGCTCCTCTTATTATTTCCAAGACTATTTTTCGTGCAATAACCTTGAAATTAACTTTTGTTTCTTTCTTAATAACTATATTCATTATGAAAAAATCGCCCTTAGACCATCTATAAGATGAATTCATTCAATTTAACAAACAATGGAGTCCTCGATTTTGAATTGCATTTCTTATTGATATTAATTGTTGAATTAAAAAATAAAGACTTCCTCCCATTATTTTTGCCTAGCAAGCCTCCTTTTTTGATTCAAAACACACTTTTTGATACATTGATGATGAAATATAACACATGTGGCAAAACAACCTAGTATTTTAATTGAATCAAACTAGTATATGCCCCATTAAAACTCCAAATCTAATTAAATCCATCAGCCAAAGGTGTCATTCATCATGGATTGCTTTTAATACAAATATTAATAGGTTTAATTCCTAAATAATGAGACATTCTAATCACCTAATGTTAATTAGGCTTCTCTTGTTTTTACCATGACTATTTTTCAAGCAATAAGCTTGGAATTAACTTTTGATTCTTTCTTCTTAACTATATTCATTATGAAAAAATTGCCCCTAGACCATCTATAAGATCAATTCATTCAATTTAACAAAGAATGGATTCCTTGATTTTGAATTGCATTTCTTATTGATATTAATTGTTGAATTCAAAAATAGAGAGTTCCTCCCAATATTTTTTTGCTAGCAAGCCTCCTCTTTTGATTCAAAACACACTTTTTGATACATTGATCATGAAATATAACACATGTGGCTAAACAACCTAGTATATTAATTGAATCAAACAAGTATATACACCATTAAAACTCCAAATCTATTTAAATCCATCACCCAAAGGTGTCATTCATCATGGTTTGCATTTCATACAAATGTTAACTGGCTTAATTCCTCAATAATGAGAATTTCTAATCACCTCATGTTAATGAGGCTCCACTTGTTGTTACGAGGATTATTTTTCATGCAATAACCTTGAAATTAACTTTTGTTTCTTTCTTAATAAATATATTCATTATGAATAAAATGCCCGTGGACCATCGATTACATGAATTCATTCAATTTAACAAATAATGGAGTTCTTCATTTTGAATTGCATTTGTTATTGATATTAATTATAGAATTCAAAAATAGAGAGTTCCTCCCATCATTTTAACTAACAAGCCTCCTCTTCTGATTCCAAACACTCTTTTTGATACATTGGTCATGAAATATAACACATGTAGGTATACAACCTAGTATATTAATTGAATCAAACAAGTATATACACCATTAAAACTCCAAATCTATTTAAATCCATCACCCAAAGGTGTCATTCATCATGGTTTGCATTTCGTACAAATGTTAACTGGTTTAATTTCGAAATAATGAGGATTTCTAATCACCTCATGTTAATTAGGCTTCACTTGTTTTTACCATGACTATTTTTCAAGCAATAACCTTGGAATTAACTTTTGATTCTTTCTCATTAACTATATTCATTATGAAAAAATTGCTCGTGGACCATCTATGAGTTGAATTCATTAAATTTAAAAAACAACGGAGTGCTTGATTTTGAATTGCATTTCTTATTGATATTAATTGTTGAATTCAAAAATAGAGAGTTCCTCTCATTATTTTTGGCTAGCAAGCCTCCTCTTTTGATTCAAAACACACTTTTTGATACATTGATCATGAAATATAACACATGTGGCTAAACAACCTAGTATATTAATTGAATCAAACAAGTATATACACCATTAAAACTCCAAATCTATTTAAATCCATCACCCAAAGGTGTCATTCATCATTGTTTGCATTTTGTACAAATGTTAACTGGTTTAATTCCTAAATAATGAGAATTTCTAATCACCTCATGTTAATGAGGCTCCACTTGTTGTTACGAGGATTATTTTTCATGCAATAACCTTGAAATTAACTTTTGTTTATTTGTTAATAAATATATTCATTATGAATAAAATGCCCGTGGACCATCGATTACATGAATTCATTCAATTTAACAAATAATGGAGTTCTTCATTTTGAATTGCATTTGTTATTGATATTAATTATAGAATTCAAAAATAGAGAGTTCCTCCCATCATTTTAACTAGCAAGCCTCCTCTTTTGATTCAAAACACACTTGTTGATACATTGATGATGAAATATAACACATGTGGCTAAACAACCTAGTATATTAATTGAATCAAACAAGTATATACACCATTAAAACTCCAAATCTATTTAAATCCATCACCCAAAGGTGTCATTCATCATGGTTTGCATTTCGTACAAATGTTAACTGTTTTAATTCCTAACTAATGAGAATTTCTAATCACCTCATGTTAATTAGGCTCCTCTTGTTATTTCTAGGACTATTTTTCGTGCAATAACCTTGAAATCAACTTTTCTTTCTTTCTTAATAACAATATTCATTATGAAAAAATTGCCCCTAGACCATATATAAGATGAATTCATTCAATTTAACAAACAATGGAGTCCTTCATTTTGAATTGCATTTCTTATTGATATTAATTGTTGAATTCAAAAATAAAGACTTCCTCCCATTATTTTTGGCTAGCAAGCCTCCTCTTTTGATTCAAAACACACTTTTTGATACATTGATCATGACATATAACACATATAGCTAAACAACCTAGTATATTAATTGAATCAAACAAGTATATACACCATTAAAACTCCAAATCTATTTAAATCCATCACCCAAAGGTATCATTCACCATGATTTGCATTTCGTACAAATGTTAACTGGTTTAATTTATAAAAAATGAGAATTTCTAATCACCTCATGTTAATTAGGCTCCACTTGTTATTACCAGGACTATTTTTCGTGCAATAACCTTGAAATTAACTTTTGTTTCTTTCTTAATAACTATATTCATTATCAAAAAATTGCCCCTAGACCATCTATAATATGAATTCATTCAATTTAACAAACAATGGAGTCCTTGATTTTGAATTGCATTTCTTATTGATATTAATTGTTGAATTCAAAAATAAAGAGTTCCTCCCATTATTTTTGGCTAGCAAGCCTCCTCTTTTGATTCAAAACACACTTTTTGATACATTGATAATGAAATATAACACATGTGGCTAAACAACCTAGTATATTAATTGAATCAAACAAGTATATATACTATTAAAACACCAAATCTATTTAAATCCATCAGCCAAAGGTGTCATTCATCATGGTTTGCATTTCACACAAATGTTAACTGGTTTAATTCCTAAATAATGAGAATTTCTAATCACCTCATGTTAATGAGGCTCCACTTGTTCTTACGAGGATTATTTTTCGTGCAATAACCTTGAAATTAACTTTTGTTTATTTGTTAATAAATATATTCATTATGAATAAAATGCCCGTCGACCATCGATTACATGAATTCATTCAATTTAACAAACAATGGAGTCCTTGATTTTGAATTGCATTTCTTATTGATATTAATTGTTGAATTCAAAAATAAAGAGTTCCTCCCATTATTTTTGGCTAGCGAGCCTCCTCTTTTGATTCAAAACACACTTTTTGATACATTGATCATGAAATATAACACATGTGGCTAAACAACTTAGTATATTAATTGAATCAAAAAAGTATATACACCATTAAAACTCCAAATCTATTTAAATCCATCACCCAAAGGTGTCATTCATCATGGTTTGCATTTTGTACAAATGTTAACTGGTTTAATTTCGAAATAATGAGGATTTCTAATCACCTCATGTTAATTAAGCTCCTCTTGTTATTACTAGGTCTATTTTTCGTGCAATAACCTTGAAATTAACTTTTCTTTCTTTCTGAATAACTATATTCATTACGAAAAAATTGCCCCTAGACCATCTATAAGATGAATTCATTCAATTTAACAAACAATGGAGTCCTTGATTTTGAATTGCATTTCTTATTGCTATTAATTGTTGAATTCAAAAATTAAGAGTACCTCCCATTATTTTTGGCTAGCAAGCCTCCTCTTTTGATTCAAAACACACTTTTTGATATATTGATCTTGAAATATAACACATGTGGCTAAACAACCTAGTATTTTAATTGAATCAAACAAGTATATACACCATTAAAACTCCAAATCTAATTAAATCCATCAGCCAAAGGTGTCATTCATCATGGATTGCATTAAATACAAATATTAACCAGATTAATTTCTAAATAATGAGACATTCTAATCACCTAATGTTAATTAGGCTTCTCTTGTTTTTACCATGACTATTTTTCAAGCAATAACCTTGGAATTAACTTTTGATTCTTTCTTAATAACTATATTCATTATGAAAAAATTGCCCCTAGACCATCTAAAAGATGAATTCATTCAATTTATCAAATAATGGAGTCGTTGATTTTGAATTGCATTTCTTATTGATATTAATTGTTGAATTCAAAAATAGAGAGTTCCACCCATTATTTTTGGCTAGCAAGCCTCCTCTTTTGATTCAAAGCACACTTTTTGATACATTGATCATGAAATATAACACATGTGGCTAAACAACCTAGTATATTAATTGAATCAAACAAGTATATACACCATTAAAACTCCAAATCTATTTAAATCCATCACCCAAAGGTGTCATTCACCATGATTTGCATTTCGTACAAATGTTAACTGGTTTAATTTCTAAAAAATGAGAATTTCTAATTACCTCATGTTAATTACGCTCCACTTGTTATTACCAGGACTATTTTTCGTGCAATAACCTTGAAATTAACTTTTGTTTCTTTCTTAATAACTATATTCATTATCAAAAAATTGCCCCTAGACCATCTATAATATGAATTCATTCAATTTAACAAACAATGGAGTCCTTGATTTTGAATTGCATTTCTTATTGATATTAATTGTTGAATTCAAAAATAAAGAGTTCCTCCCATTATTTTTGGCTAGCAAGCCTCCTCTTTTGATTCAAAACACACTTTTTGATACATTGATAATGAAATATAACACATGTGGCTAAACAACCTAGTATATTAATTGAATCAAACAAGTATATATACTAATAAAACTCCAAATCTATTTAAATCCATCAGCCAAAGGTGTCATTCATCATGGTTTGCATTTCGCACAAATGTTAACTGGTTTAATTCCTAAATAATGAGAATTTCTAATCACCTCATGTTAATGAGGCTCCACTTGTTCTTACGAGGATTATTTTTCGTGCAATAACCTTGAAATTAACTTTTGTTTATTTGTTAATAAATATATTCATTATGAATAAAATGTCCGTGGACCATCGATTACATGAATTCATTCAATTTAACAAACAATGGAGTCCTTGATTTTGAATTGCATTTATTATTGATATTAATTGTTGAATTCAAAAATAAAGAGTTCCTCCCATTATTTTTGGCTAGCGAGCCTCCTCTTTTGATTCAAAACACACTTTTTGATACATTGATCATGAAATATAACACATGTGGCTAAACAACCTAGTATATTAATTGAATCAAAAAAGTATATACACCATTAAAACTCCAAATCTATTTAAATCCATCACCCAAAGGTGTCATTCATCATGGTTTGCATTTTGTACAAATGTTAACTGGTTTAATTTCGAAATAATGAGGATTTCTAATCACCTCATGTTAATTAAGCTCCTCTTGTTATTACTAGGTCTATTTTTCGTGCAATAACCTTGAAATTAACTTTTCTTTCTTTCTGAATAACTATATTCATTACGAAAAAATTGCCCCTAGACCATCTATAAGATGAATTCATTCAATTTAACAAACAATGGAGTCCTTGATTTTGAATTGCATTTCTTATTGATATTAATTGTTGAATTCAAAACACACTTTTTGATACATTGATCATGAAATATAACACATGTGGCTAAACAACCTAGTATTTTAATTGAATCAAACAAGTATATACACCATTAAAACTCCAAATCTAATTAAATCCATCAGCCAAAGGTGTCATTCATCATGGATTGCATTAAATACAAATATTAACCGGATTAATTTCTAAATAATGAGACATTCTAATCACCTAATGTTAATTAGGCTTCTCTTGTTTTTACCATGACTATTTTTCAAGCAATAACCTTGGAATTAACTTTTGATTCTTTCTTAATAACTATATTCATTATGAAAAAATTGCCCCTAGACCATCTAAAAGATGAATTCATTCAATTTATCAAATAATAGAGTCGTTGATTTTGAATTGCATTTCCTATTGATATTAATTGTTGAATTCAAAAATAGAGAGTTCCACCCATTATTTTTGGCTAGCAAGCCTCCTCTTTTGATTCAAAGCACACTTTTTGATACATTGATCATGAAATATAACACATGTGGCTAAACAACCTAGTATATTAATTGAATCAAACAAGTATATACACCATTAAAACTCCAAATCTATTTAAATCCATCACCCAAAGGTGTCATTCACCATGATTTGCATTTCGTACAAATGTTAATTGGTTTAATTTCTAAAAAATGAGAATTTCTAATCACCTCATGTTAATTAGGCTCCACTTGTTATTACCAGGACTATTTTTCGTGCAATAACCTTGAAATTAACTTTTGTTTCTTTCTTAATAACTATATTCATTATCAAAAAATTGCCCCTAGACCATCTATAATATGAATTCATTCAATTTAACAAACAATGGAGTCCTTGATTTTGAATTGCATTTCTTATTGATATTAATTGTTGAATTCAAAAATAAAGAGTTCCTCCCATTATTTTTGGCTAGCAAGCCTCCTCTTTTGATTCAAAACACACTTTTTGATACATTGATAATGAAATATAACACATGTGGCTAAACAACCTAGTATATTAATTGAATCAAACAAGTATATATACTAATAAAACTCCAAATCTATTTAAATCCATCAGCCAAAGGTGTCATTCATCATGGTTTGCATTTCGCACAAATGTTAACTGGTTTAATTCCTAAATAATGAGAATTTCTAATCACCTCATGTTAATGAGGCTCCACTTGTTCTTACGAGGATTATTTTTCATGCAATAACCTTGAAATTAACTTTTGTTTATTTGTTAATAAATATATTCATTATGAATAAAATGTCCGTGGACCATCGATTACATGAATTCATTCAATTTAACAAACAATGGAGTCCTTGATTTTGAATTGCATTTCTTATTGATATTAATTGTTGAATTCAAAAATAAAGAGTTCCTCCCATTATTTTTGGCTAGCGAGCCTCCTCTTTTGATTCAAAACACACTTTTTGATACATTGATCATGAAATATAACACATGTGGCTAAACAACCTAGTATATTAATTGAATCAAAAAAGTATATACACCATTAAAACTCCAAATCTATTTAAATCCATCACCCAAAGGTGTCATTCATCATGGTTTGCATTTTGTACAAATGTTAACTGGTTTAATTTCGAAATAATGAGGATTTCTAATCACCTCATGTTAATTAAGCTCCTCTTGTTATTACTAGGTCTATTTTTCGTGCAATAACCTTGAAATTAACTTTTCTTTCTTTCTGAATAACTATATTCATTACGAAAAAATTGCCCCTAGACCATCTATAAGATGAATTCATTCAATTTAACAAACAATGGAGTCCTTGATTTTGAATTGCATTTCTTATTGATATTAATTGTTGAATTCAAAAATAAAGAGTTCCTCCCATTATTTTTGGCTAGCAAGCCTCCTCTTTTGATTCAAAACACACTTTTTGATACATTGATCATGAAATATAACACATGTGGCTAAACAACCTAGTATTTTAATTGAATCAAACAAGTATATACACCATTAAAACTCCAAATCTATTTAAATCCATAAGCCAAAGGTGTCATTCATCATGGATTGCATTAAATACAAATATTAACCGGATTAATTTCTAAATAATGAGACATTCTAATCACCTAATGTTAATTAGGCTTCTCTTGTTTTTACCATGACTATTTTTCAAGCAATAACCTTGGAAGTAACTTCTGATTCTTTCTTAATAACTATATTCGTTACGAAAAAATTGCCCCTAGACCATGTAAAAGATGAATTCATTCAATTTATCAAATAATGGAGTCGTTGATTTTGAATTGCATTTCTTATTGATATTAATTGTTGAATTCAAAAATAGAGAGTTCCACCCATTATTTTTGGCTAGCAAGCCTCCTCTTTTGATTCAAAGCACACTTTTTGATACATTGATCATGAAATATAACACATGTGGCTAAACAACCTAGTATATTAATTGAATCAAACAAGTATATACACCATTAAAACTCCAAATCTATTTAAATCCATCACCCAAAGGTGTCATTCACCATGATTTGCATTTCGTAGAAATGTTAACTGGTTTAATTTCTAAAAAATGAGAATTTCTAATCACCTCATGTTAATTAGGCTCCACTTCTTATTACCAGGACTATTTTTCGTGCAATAACCTTGAAATTAACTTTTGTTTCTTTCTTAATAACTATATTCATTATCAAAAAATTGCCCCTAGACCATCTATAATATGAATTCATTCAATTTAACAAACAATGGAGTCCTTGATTTTGAATTGCATTTCTTATTGATATTAATTGTTGAATTCAAAAATAAAGAGTTCCTCCCATTATTTTTGGCTAGCAAGCCTCCTCTTTTGATTGAAAACACACTTTTTGATACATTGATAATGAAATATAACACATGTGGCTAAACAACCTAGTATATTAATTGAATCAAACTAGCATATACACCATTAAAACTCCACATCTAATTAAATCCATCAGCCAAAGGTGTCATTCATCATGGATTGCTTTATATAAAAATATTAACTGGTTTAATTCCTAAATAATGAGACATTCTAATCACCTAATATAAATTAGGCTTCTCTTGTTTTTACCATGACTATTTTTCAAGCAATATACTTGGAATTAATTTCGATTCTTTCTTATTAACTATATTCATTATGAAAAAATTGCTCGTGGACCATCTATGAGTTGAATTCATTCAATTTAAAAAACAACGGAGTGCTTGATTTTGAATTGCATTTCTTATTGATATTAATTGTTGAATTCAAAAATAGAGAGTTCCTCGCATAATTTTTGGCTAGCAAGCCTCCTCTTTTGATTCAAAACACACTTTTTGATACATTGATCATGAAATATAACACATGTGGCTAAACAACATAGTATATTAATTGAATCAAACAAGTATATACACCATTAAAACTCCAAATCTATTTAAATCCATCACCCAAAGGTGTCATTCATCATGGTTTGCATTTCGTACAAATGTTAACTGGTTTAATTTCTAAATAATGAGAATTTCTAATCACCACATGTTAATTAGGCTCCTCTTGTTATTACCAGGACTATTTTTTGTGCAATAACCTTGAAATTAACTTTTGTTTCTTTCTTAATAACTATATTCATTATCAAAAAATTGCCCCTAGACCATCTATAATATGAATTCATTCAATTTAACAAACAATGGAGTCCTTGATTTTGAATTGCATTTCTTATTGATATTAATTGTTGAATTCAAAAATAAAGAGTTCCTCCCATTATTTTTGGCCAGCAAGCCTCCTCTTTTGATTCAAAACACACTTTTTGATACATTGATCATGAAATATAACACATGTGGCTAAACAACCTAGTAATTTAATTGAATCAAACAAGTATATACACCATTAAAACTCCAAATCTAATTAAATCCATTAGCCAAAGGTGTCATTCATCATGGATTGCATTTAATACAAATATTAACAGGTTTAATTCCTAAATAATGAGACATTCTAATCACCTAATGTTAATTAGGCTTCTCATGTTTTTACCATGACTATTTTTCAAGCAATAACCTTGGAATTAACTTTTGATTCTTTCTTATTAACTATATTCATTATGAAAAAATTGCTCTTGGACCATCTATGATTTGAATTCATTCAATTTAAAAATCAACGAAGTGCTTGATTTTGAATTGCATTTCTTATTGATATTAATTGTTGAATTCAAAAATAAAGAGTTCCTCCCATTATTTTTGGCTAGCAAGCCTCCTCTTTTGATTGAAAACACACTTTTCGATACATTGATCATGAAATATAACACATGTGGCTAAACAACCTAGTATATTAATTGAATCAAACAAGTACATACACCATTAAAACTCCAAATCTATTTAAATCCATCACCCAAAGGTGTCATTCATCATGGTTTGCATTTTGTACAAATGTTAACTGGTTGAATTCCTAAATAATGAGAATTTCTACTCACCTCCTGTTAATTAGGCTCCTCTTGTTATTTCCAGGACTATTTTTCGTGCAATAACCTTGAAATTAACTTTTGTTTCTTTCTTAATAACTATATTCATTATGAAAAAATTGCCCTTAGACCATCTATAAGATGAATTCATTCAATTTAACAAACAATGGAGTCCTCGATTTTGAATTGCATTTCTTATTGATATTAATTGTTCAATTAAAAAATAAAGACTTCCTCCCATTATTTTTGCCTAGCAAGCCTCCTCTTTTGATTCAAAACACACTTTTTGATACATTGATCATGAAATATAACACATGTGGCAAAATAACCTAGTATTTTAATTGAATCAAACTAGTATATACACCATTAATACTGCAAATCTAATTAAATCCATTAGCCAAAGGTGTCATTCATCATGGATTGCTTTTAATACAAATATTAATAGGTTTAGTTCCTAAATAATGAGACATTCTAATCACCTAATGTTAATTAGGCTTCTCTTGTTTTTACCATGACTATTTTTCAAGCAATAACCTTCGAATTAACTTTTGATTCTTTCTTAATAACTATATTCCTTATGAAAAAATTGCTCGTGGACCATCTATAAGTTGAATTCATTCAATTTAAAAATCAACGAAGTGCTTGATTTTGAATTGCATTTCTTATTGATATTAATTGTTGAATTCAAAAATAAAGAGTTCCTCCCATTATTTTTGGCTAGCAAGCCTCCTCTTTTGATTCAAAACACACTTTTTGATACATTGATCATTAAATATAACACATGTGGCTAAACAACCTAGTATATTAATTGAATCAAACAAGTACATACACCATTAAAACTCCAAATCTATTTAAATCCATCATCCAAAGGTGTCATTCATCATGGTTTGCATTTTGTACAAATGTTAATTGGTTTAATTCCTAAATAATGAGAATTTCTAATCACCTCATGTTAATTAGGCTCCTCTTGTTATTTCCAGGACTATTTTTCGTGCAATAACCTTGAAATTAACTTTTGTTTCTTTCTTAATAACTATATTCATTATGAAAAAATTGCCCCTAGACCATCTAGAAGATGAATTCATTCAATTTAACAAACAATGTAGTCCTTGATTTTGAATTGCATTTCTTATTGATATTAATTGTTGAATTCAAAAATAGAGAGTTCCACCCATTATTTTTGGCTAGCAAGCCTCCTCTTTTGATTCAAAGCACACTTTTTGATACATTGATCATGAAATATAACATATGTGGCTAAACAACCTAGTATATTAATTGAATCAAACAAGTATATACACCATTAAAACTCCAAATCTATTTAAATCCATCAGCCAAAAGTGTCATTCATCATAGTTTGCATTTCGTTCAAGTGTTAACTGGTTTAATTCCTAAATAATGAGAATTTCTAATCACCTCATGTTAATTAGGCTCCTCTTGTTATTTCTAGGACTATTTTTCGTGCAATAACCTTGAAATTAACTTTTGTTTCTTTCATAATAACTATATTCATTATGAAAAAATTGCCCCTAGACCATCTAGAAGATGAATTCATTCAATTTAACAAACAATGTAGTCCTTGATTTTGAATTGCATTTCTTATTGATATTAATTGTTGAATTCAAAAATAGAGAGTTCCACCCATTATTTTTGGCTAGCAAGCCTCCTCTTTTGATTCAAAGCACACTTTTTGATACATTGATCATGAAATATAACACATGTGGCTAAACAACCTTGTATATTAATTGAATCAAACAAGCATATACACCATTAAAACTCCAAATCTATTTAAATCCATCAGCCAAAGGTATCATTCATCATAGATTGCATTTAATACAAATATTAACTGGCTTAATTCCTAAATAATGAGACATTCTAATCACCTAATGTTAATTAGGCTTCTCTTGTTTTTACCATGACTATTTTTCAAGCAATAACCTTGGAATTAACTTTTGATTCTTTCTTAATAACTATATTCATTATGAAAAAATTGCCCCTAGACCATCTATAAGATGAATTCATTCAATTTAACAAAAAATGGAGTCCTTGATTTTGAATTGCATTTCTTATTGATATTAATTGTTGAATTCAAAAATAGAGAGTTCCTCCCATTATTTTTGGCTAGCAAGCCTCCTCTTTTGATTCAAAGCACACTTTTTGATACATTGATCATGAAATATAACACATGTGGCTAAACAACCTATTATATTAATGGAATCAAACAAGTATATACAGCATTAAAACTCCAAATCTATTTAAATCCATCGGCCAAAGGTGTCATTCATCATGGTTTGCATTTCGTACAAATGTTAAATGGATTAGTTTCTAAATAATGAGAATTTCTAATCACCTCATGTTAATTAGGCTCCTCTTGTTGTTACGAGGACTATTTTTCAAGCAATAACCTTGGAATTAACTTTTGATTCTTTCTTATTAACTATATTCATTATGAAAAAATTGCTCGTGGACCATCTATGAGTTGAATTCATTCAATTTAAAAAACAAGGGAGTGCTTGATTTTGAATTGCATTTCTTATTGATATTAATTGTTGAATTCAAAAATAGAGAGTTCCTCCCATTATTTTTGGCTAGCAAGCCTCCTCTTTTGATTCAAAACACACTTTTTGATACATTGATCATGAAATATAACATATGTGGCTAAACAACCTAGTATATTAATTGAATCAAACAAGTATATACACCATTAAAACTCCAAATCTATTTAAATCCATCAGCCAAAGGTGTCATTCATCATGGTTTGCATTTCGTACAAATGTTAACTGGTTTAATTCCTAAATAATGAGACATTCTAATCACCTAATGTTAATTAGGCTTCTCTTGTTTTTACCATGACTATTTTTCAAGCAATAACCTTGGAATTAACTTTTGATTCTTTCTTATTAACTATATTCATTATGAAAAAATTGCTCGTGGACCATCTATGAGTTGAATTCATTCAATTTAAAAAACAAAGGAGTTCTTGATTTTGAATTGCATTTCTTATTGATATTAATTGTTGAATTCAAAAATAGAGAGTTCCTCCCATTATTTTTGGCTAGCAAGCCTCATCTTTTGATTAAAAACACACTTTTTGATACATTGATCATGAAATATAACACATGTGGCTAAACAACCTACTATATTAATTGAATCAAACAAGTATATACACCATTAAAACTCCAAATCTATTTAAATCCATTAGCCAAAGGTGTCATTTATCATGGTTTGCATTTCGTACAAATTTGAAATGGATTAATTTCTAAATAATGAGAATTTCTAATCAACTCATGTTAATTAGGCTCCTATTGTTGTTACAAGGACTATTTTTCATGCAATAACCTTGAAATTAACTTTTGTTTCTTTCTTAATAAATATATTCATTATGAATAACATGCCCGTGGACCATCGATTACATGAATTCATTCAATTTAACAAATAATGGAGTTCTTCATTTTGAATTGCATTTCTTATTGATATTAATTATAGAATTCAAAAATAGAGAGTTCCTCCCATCATTTTAACTAGCAAGCCTCCTCTTTTGATTCAAAACACACTTGTTGATACATTGATGATGAAATATAACACATGTGGCTAAACAACCTAGTATATTAATAGAATCAAACATGTATAAACATCAATAAAACTCCAAATCTATTTAAATCCAGCATCTAAAGGTGTCATTCTTCATCGTTTGCGTTTCGTACAAATGTTAACTTGTTTCATTCCTAAATAATGAGAATTTCTAATCACCTCGTGTTAATTAGGCTCCTCTTGTTGTTACCAGAACTATTTTTCATGCAATAACCTTGAAATTAACTTTTGTTTCTTTCTTAATAACTATATTCATTATGAAAAATATGCATGTGGACCATCTATAAGATGAATTCATTGAATTTAACAAACCATGGAGTCGTTGATTTATATTGCATTTCTTATAGATATTAATTGTTGAATTCAAAAATAGAGAGTTCCTCGCATCATTTTTGGTTAGCAAGTTTCTCCTTTTGATTCCAAACACACTTTTTGATACATTTAGAATGAAATATGACACATGTGGCTAAACAACCTAGTATATTAATAGAATCAAACATGTATAAACATCAATAAAACTCAAAATCTATTTAAATCCAGCATTTAAAGGTGCCATTCTTCATGGTTTGCGTTTCGTACAAACGTTAACTAGTTTCATTCCTAAATAATGAGAATTTCTAAACACCTCGTGTTAATTAGGCTCTTCTTGTTGTTACCAGGACTATTTTTCACGCAATAACCTTGAAATTAACCTTTGTTTCTCTTTTAATAACTATATTCATAATGAAAAATATGCACGTGGACCATCAATTACATGAATTCATTCAATTTAACAAACAATGGAGTCCTTGATTTTGAATTTCATTTCTTATAGATATTAATTGTTGAATTCAAAAATAGAAAGTTCCTCGCATCATTTTTGGTTAGCAAGTTTCCCCTTTTGATTCCAAACACACTTTTTGATACATTTAGAATGAAATATGACACATGTGGCTAAACAACCTAGTATATTAATAGAATCGTAAACATCAATAAAACTCCAAATCTATTTAAATCCAGCATCTAAAGGTGCCATTCTTCATCCTTTGCGTTTCGTACAAATGTTAACTGGTTTCATTCCTAAATAATGAGAATTTCTAATCACCTCGTGTTAATTAGGCTCCTCTTGTTGTTACGAGGACTATTTTTCTTGCAATAACCTTGAAATTAATTTTGGTTTCTTTCTTAATAACTATATTCATTATGAAAAATATGCATGTGGACCATCAATTACATGAATTCATTCAATTTAACAAACAATGGTGTCCTCGATTTTGAATTGCATTTCTTATAGATATTAATTTTTGAAATGGATTAATTTCTAAATAATGAGAATTTCTAATCAACTCATGTTAATTAGGCTCCTATTGTTGTTACAAGGACTATTTTTCATGCAATAACCTTGAAATTAACTTTTGTTTCTTTCTTAATAAATATATTCATTATGAATAACATGCCCGTGGACCATCGATTACATGAATTCATTCAATTTAACAAATAATGGAGTTCTTCATTTTGAATTGCATTTCTTATTGATATTAATTATAGAATTCAAAAATAGAGAGTTCCTCCCATCATTTTAACTAGCAAGCCTCCTCATTGGATTCCAAACATTCTTTTTGATACATTGATCATGAAATATAACACATGTGGGTAAACAACCTAGTATATTAATTCAATCAAATAAGTATATACATTGTTAAAAATCCAAATCTATTTAAATCCATCACCCAAAGGTGTCATTCATCATGGTTTGCATTTCTTACAAATGTTAACTGGTTTAATTCATAAATAATGAGAATTTCTAATCACCTCATGTTAATTAGGCTCCTCTTGTTATTTCCAGGACTATTTTTTGTGCAATAACCTTTAAATTAACTTTTGTTTCTTTCTTAAAACTATATTCATTATGAAAAAATTGCCCCTAGACCATCTATAAGATGAATTCATTCAATTTAACAAAAATGGAGTCCTCGATTTTGAATTGCATTTCTTATTTATATTAATTGTTGAATTAAAAAATAAAGTCTTCCTCCCATTATTTTTGGCTAGCAAGCCTCCTCTTTTGATTCCAAACACTCTTTTTGATACATTGATCATGAAATATAACACATGTTGCTAAACAACCTATTATATTAATTGAATGAAACAAGTATATACACCATTAAAACTCCAAATCTATTTAAATCCATTAGCCAAAGGTGTCATTCATCATGGTTTGCATTTCGTACAAATGTTAACTGGTTTAATTCCTAAATAATGAAACATTCTATTAACCTAATGTTAATTAGGCCTCTCTTGTTTTTACCAAGACTATTTTTCGTGCAATAAGCTTGAAATTAACATTTGTTTCTTTCTTAATAACAATATTCATTGTGAAAAAATTGTCCCTAGACCATCTATAAGATGAATTCATTCAATTTCAAAAACAATGGAGTCCTTGATTTTGAATTGCATTTCTGATTGATATTAATTGTTGAATTCAAAAATAAAGAGTTCCTACCATTATTTTTGGCTAGGAAGCCTCCTCTTTTGATTCAAAACACACTTTTTGATACATTGATCATGAAATATAACATATGTGGCTAAACAACCTAGTATATTAATTGAATCAAACAAGTATATACACCATTAAAACTCCAAATCTATTTAAATCCATCAGCCAAAGGTGTCATTCATCATGGTTTGCATTTCGTACAAATGTTAACTGGTTTAATTCCTAAATAATGAGACATTCTAATCACCTAATGTTAATTAGGCTTCTCTTGTTTTTACCATGACTATTTTTCAAGCAATAACCTTGGAATTAACTTTTGATTCTTTCTTATTAACTATATTCATTATGAAAAAATTGCTCGTGGACCATCTATGAGTTGAATTCATTCAATTTAAAAAACAAAGGAGTTCTTGATTTTGAATTGCATTTCTTATTGATATTAATTGTTGAATTAAAAAATAGACAGTTCCTCCCATTATTTTTGGCTAGCAAGCCTCCTCTTTTGATTCAAAACACACTTTTTGATACATTGATCATGAAATATAACACATGTGGCTAAACAACCTAGTATTTTAATTGAATCAAACAAGTATATACACCATTAAATCTCCAAATCTAATTAAATCCATCAGCTAAAGGTGCCATTCATCATGTTTTTCATTTAATACAAATGTTAACTAGTGTAATTCCTAAATAATGAGACATTCTAATCACATAACGTTAATTAGACTTCTCTTATTTTTACAATGACTATTTTTCATGCAATAACATTGGAATTAACTTTTCATTCTTTCTTATTAGCTATATTCATTATGAAAAAATTGCTCCTGGACCATCTATGAGATGAATTCATTCAATTTAACAAACAATGGAGTCTTTGATTTTAAATTGCATTTCTTATTGATATTAATTGTTGAATTAAAAAATAATGAGTTCCTCCCATTATTTTTGGCTAGCAAGCCTCCTCTTTTGATTCACAACACACTTTTTGATAAATTGATCATGAAATATAACACATGTGGCTAAACAACCTAGTATATTAATTGAATCAAACAAGTATATACACCATTAAAACTCCAAATCTATTTAAATCAATCACCCAAAGGTGACATTCATCATGGTTTGCAATTCGTACAAATGTTAACTGGTTTAATTCCTAAATAATGAGAATTTCTAATCGCCTCATGTTAATTAGGCTTCTCTTGTTATTTCCAGGACTATTTTTTGTGCAATAACCTTTAAATTAACTTTTGTTTCTTTCTTAAAACTATATTCATTATGAAAAAATTGCCCCTAGACCATCTATAAGATGAATTCATTCAATTTAACAAACAATGGAGTCCTCGATTTTGAATTGCATTTCTTATTTATATTAATTGTTGAATTAAAAAATAAAGACTTCCTCCCATTATTTTTGGCTAGCAAGCCTCCTCTTTTGATTCCAAACACTCTTTTTGATACATTGATCATGAAATATAACACATGTTGCTAAACAACCTAGTATATTAATTGAATCAAACAAGTATATACACCATTAAAACTCCCAATCTATTTAAATCCATTAGCCAAATGTGTCATTCATCATGGTTTGCATTTCGTACAAATGTTAACTGGTTTAATTCCTAAATAATGAAACATTCTATTAACCTAATGTTAATTAGGCTTCTCTTGTTTTTACCATGACTATTTTTCAAGCAATAGCCTTGGAATTAACTTTTGATTTTTCTTATTAACTATATTCATTATGAAAAAATTGCTCTTGGACCATCTATGAGATGAATTCATTCAATTTCAAAAACAACGGAGTACTTGATTTTGAATTGCATTTCGTATTGATATTAATTGTTGAATTCAAAAATAGAGAGTTCCTCCCATTATTTTTGGGTAGCAAGCCTCCTCTTTTAATTCAAAACACACTTTTTCATACATTGATCATGAAATATAACACATGTGTCTACACAACCTAGTATATTAATTGAATCAAACAAGTATATACACCATTAAAACTCCAAATCTATTTAAATCCATCAGCCAAAAGTGTCATTCATCATAGTTTGCATTTCGTTCAAGTGTTAACTGGTTTAATTCCTAAATAATGAGAATTTCTAATCACCTCATGTTAATTAGGCTCCTCTTGTTATTTCCAAGACTATTTTTCCTGCAATAACCTTGAAATTAACTTTTGTTTCATTCTTAATAACTATATTCATTATGAAAAAAATTGCCCCTAGACCATCTATAAGATGAATTCATTTAATTGAACAAACAATGGAGTCCTTGATTTTGAATTGCATTTCTTATTGATATTAATTGTTGAATTAAAAAATAAAGAGTTCCTCCCATTATTTTGGGCTAGCAAGCCTCCTCTTTTGATTCACAACACACTTTTTGATAGTTTGATCATGAAATATAACACATGTGGCAAAACAACCTAGTATATTAATTGAATCAAACAAGTATATACACCATTAAAACTCCAAATCTATTTAAATCCATCAGCCAAAGGTGTCATTCATCATGGTTTGCATTTCGTACAAATGTTAACTGGTTTAATTCCTAAATAATGAGACATTCTAATCACCTAATGTTAATTAGGCTTCTCTTGTTTTTACCATGACTATTTTTCAAGCAATAACCTTGGAATTAACTTTTGATTCTTTCTTATTATCTATATTCATTATGAAAAAATTGCTCGTGGACCATCTATGAGTTGAATTCATTCAATTTAAAAAACAACGGAGTGCTTGATTTTGAATTGCATTTCTTATTGATATTAATTGTTGAATTCAAAAATAGTGAGTTCCTCCCATTATTTTTGGCTAGCAAGCCTCCTCTTTTGATTCAAAACACACTTTTTGATAGATTAACCATGAAATATAACACATGTGGCTAAACAACCTAGTATATTAATTGAATCAAACAAATATATACACCATTAAAACTCCAAATCTATTTAAATTCATCAGCCAAAGGTATCATTCATCTTAGATTGCATTTAATACAAATATTAACTGGTTTAATTCCTAAATAATGAGACATTCTAATCACCTAATGTTAATTAGACTTCTCTTGTTTTTACCCTGACTATTTTTCAAGCAATAACCTTGGAATTAACTTTTTATTCTTTCTTAATAACTATATTCATTATCAAAAAATTGACCCTAGACCATCTATCAGATGAATTCATTCAATTTAACAAATAATGGAGTCCTTGATTTTGAATTGCATTTCTTATTGATATTAATTGTTGAATTAAAAAATAAAGAGTTCCTCCCATTATTTTTGGCTAGCAAGCCTCCTCTTTTGATTCACAACACACTTTTTGATAAATTGATCATGAAATATAACACATGTGGCTAAACAACCTAGTATATTAATTGAATCAAACAAGTATATACACCATTAAAACTCCAAATCTAATTACATCCTTCAGCCAAAGGTGTCATTCATCATAGATTGCATTTAATACAAATATTAACTGTTTTAATTCCTAAATAATTAGACATTCTAATCACCTAATGTTAATTAGGCTTCTCTTGTTTTTACCACGACTATTTTTCAAGGAATAACCTTGGAATTAACTTTTGATTCTTTCTTAATAATTATATTCATTATGAAAAAATTGCCCCTAGACCATCTATAAGATGAATTCATTCAATTTAACAAAGAATGGAGTCCTTGATTTTGAATTGCATTTCTTATTGATATTAATTGTTGAATTCAAAAATAGAGAGTTCCTCCCATTATTTTTGGCTAGCAAGCCTGCTCTTTTGATTCAAAACACACTTTTTGATACATTGATCATGAAATATAACACATGTGGCTAAACAACCTAGTATATTAATTGAATCAAACAAGTATATACACCATTAAAACTCCAAATCTATTTAAATCCATCAGCCAAAGTTATCATTCATCATAGATTGCATTTAATACAAATATTAACTGGTTTAATTCCTAAATAATGAGACATTCTAATCACCTAATGTTAATTAGGCTTCTCTTGTTTTTACCATGACTATTTTTCAAGCAATAACCGTGGAATTAACTTTTGATTCTTTCTTAATAACTATATTCATTACGAAAAAATTGACCCTAGACCATCTATAAGATGAATTCATTCAATTTAACAAATAATGGAGTTCTTGATTTTGAATTGCATTTCTTATTGATATTAATTGTTGAATTCAAAAATAAAGAGTTCCTCCCATTATTTTTGGCTAGCAAGCCTCCTCTTTTGATTCAAAACACACTTTATGATACATTGATCATGAAAGATAACACATGTGGCTAAAAAACCTAGTATATTAATTGAATCAAACAAGTATATACACCATTAAAACTCCAAATCTATTTAAATCCATCAGCCAAAGGTGTCATTCATCATGGTTTGCATTTCATACAAATGTGAAATGAATTTATTTCTAAATAATGAGAATTTCCAATCACCTCATGTTAATTAGGCTCCTCTTGTTGTTACGAGGACTATTTTTCATGCAATAACCTTGAAATTAACTTTTGTTTTTTTCTTAATAAATATATTCATTATGAATAAAATGCCCCTGGACCATCGATTACATGAATTCATTCAATTTAACAAATAACGGAGTTCTTCATTTTGAATTGCATTTCTTATTGATATTAATTATAGATTTCAAAAATAGAGAGTTCCAACCATCATTTTAACTAACAAGCCTCCTCTTTTGATTCCAAACACTCTTTTTGATACATTAATAATGAAATATAACACATGTGACTAAACAACCTAGTATTTTAATTGAATCAAACTAGTATATACACCATTAAAACTCCAAATCTAATTAAATCCATCAGCCAAAGGTCTCATTCATCATGGATTGCTTTTAATACAAATATTAACTGGTTTAATTCCTAAATAATGAGACATTCTAATCACCTAATGTTAATTAGGCTTCTCTTGTTTTTACCACGACTATTTTTGAAGCAATAAGCTTGGAATTAACTTTTGATTCTTTCTTATTAACTATATTCATTATGAAAAAATTGCTCGTCGACCATCTATGAGTTGAATTCATTCAATTTAAAAAATAATGGAGTGCTTGATTTTGAATTGCATTTCTTATTGATATTAATTGTTGAATTAAAAAATAATGAGTTCCTCCCATTATTTTTTGCTAGCAAGCCTCCTCTTTTGATTCAAAACACACTTTTTGATAGATTGATCATGAAATATAACACATGTGGCTAAACAACCTAGTATATTAATTGAATCAAACAAATATATACACCATTAAAACTCCAAATCTATTTAAATTCATCAGCCAAAGGTATCATTCATCTTAGATTGCATTTAATACAAATATTAACTGGTTTAATTCCTAAATAATGAGACATTCTAATCACCTAATGTTAATTAGGCTTCTCTTGTTTTTACCATGACTATTTTTCAAGCAATAACCTTGGAAATAACTTTTGATTCTTTCTTAATAAGTATATTCATTATGAAAAAATTGACCCTAGACCATCTATAAGGTGAATTCATTCAATTTAACAAATAATGGAGTCCTTGATTTTGAATTGCATTTCTTATTGATATTAATTGTTGAATTAAAAAATAAAGAGTTCCTCACATTATTTTTGGCTAGCAAGCCTCCTCTTTTGATTCACAACACACTTTTTGATAAATTGATCAAGAAATATAACACATGTGGCTAAACAACCTAGTATATTAATTGAATCAAACAAGTATATACACCATTACAACTCCAAATCTAATTACATCCATCAGCCAAAGGTGTCATTCATCATACATTGCATTTAATACAAATATTAACTGGTTTAATTCCTAAATAATTAGACATTCTAATCACCTAATGTTAATTAGGCTTCTCTTGTTTTTACTACGACTATTTTTCAAGGAATAACCTTGCAATTAACTTTTGATTCTTTCTTAATAATTATATTCATTATGAAAAAATTGACCCTAGACCATCTATAATATGAATTCATTCAATTTAACAAAGAATGGAGTCCTTGATTTTGAATTGCATTTCTTATTGATATTAATTGTTGAATTCAAAAATAGAGAGTTCCTCCCATTATTTTTTGGCTAGCAAGCCTCCTCTTTTGATTCAAAACAGACTTTTTGATACATTGATCATGAAATATAACACATGTGGCAAAACAACCTAGTATATTAATTGAATCAAACAAGTATATACACCATTAAAACTCCAAATCTATTTAAAACCATCAGCCAAAGGTGTCATTCATCATAGTTTGCATTTCGTTCAAGTGTTAAACTGGTTTAATTCCTAAATAATGAGAATTTCTAATCACCTCATGTTAATTAGGCTCCTCTTGTTATTTTCCATGGCTATTTTTCATGCAATATTGAAATTAACCTTGAAATTAACTTTTGTTTCATTCTTAATAACTATATTCATTATGAAAAAATTGCCCCTAGACCATATATAAGATGAATTCATTCAATTTAACAAACAATGGAGTCCTTGATTTTGAATTGCATTTCTTATTGATATTAATTGTTGAATGCAAAAATAAAGAGTTCCTCCCATTATTTTTGGCTAGCAAGCCTCCTCTATTGATTCACAACACACCTTTTGATACATTGATGATGAAATATAACACATGTGGCAAAACAACCTAGTATATTAATTGAATGAAACAAGTATATACACCATTAAAACTCCAAATCTATTTAAATCCATCAGCCAAAGGTGTCATTCATCATGGTTTGCATTTTGTACAAATGTGAACTAGTTTAATTTCTAAATAATGAGAATTTCTAATCACCGCATGTTAATTAGGCTCCTCTTGTTATTACCAGGACTATTTTTCTTGCAATAACCTTGAAATTAACTTTTGTTTCTTTCTTATTAACTATATTCATTATGAAAAAATTACCCCTAGACCATCTATAAGATGAATTCATTCAATTTAACAAACAATGGAGTGCCTTGATTTTGAATTGCATTTCTTATTCATATTAATTGTTGAATTCAAAAATAAAGAGATCCTCCCATTATTTTTTGCTAGCTAAGCCTCATCTTTTGATTCAAAACACACTTTTTGATACATTGATCATCAAATATAACACATGTGGCTAAACAACCTAGTATATTAATTGAATCAAACAAATATTTACACCATTAAAACTCCAAATCTATTTAAATTCATCAGCCAAAGGTATCATTCATCTTGGTTTGCATTTCGTACAAATGTTAACTGGTTTAATTCCTAAATAATGAGACATTCTAATCACCTAATTTTAATTAGGCTTCTCTTGTTTTTACCATGACTATTTTTCAAGCAATAACCTTGGAAATAACTTTTGAATTCTTTCTTAATTAGTATATTCATTATGAAAAAAATTGACCCTAGACCATCAATAAGATGAATTCATTCAATTTAACAAATAATGGAGTCCTTGATTTTCAATTGCATTTCTTATTGATATTAATTGTTGAATTCAAAATAGAGAGTTCCTCACATTATTTTTGGGCTAGCAAGCCTCCTCTTTTGATTCACAACACACTTTTTGATAAATTGATCAAGAAATATAACACATGTGGCTAAACAACCTAGTATATTAATTGAATCAAACAAGTATATACACCATTACAACTCCAAATCTAATTACATCCATCAGCCAAAGGTGTCATTCATCATACATTGCATTTAATACAAATATTAACTGGTTTAATTCCTAAATAATTAGACATTCTAATCACCTAATGTTAATTAGGCTTCTCTTGTTTTTACTACGACTATTTTTCAAGGAATAACCTTGCAATTAACTTTTGATTCTTTCTTAATAATTATATTCATTATGAAAAAATTGACCCTAGACCATCTATAATATGAATTCATTCAATTTAACAAAGAATGGAGTCCTTGATTTTGAATTGCATTTCTTATTGATATTAATTGTTGAATTCAAAAATAGAGAGTTCCTCCCATTATTTTTGGCTAGCAAGCCTCCTCTTTTGATTCAAAACAGACTTTTTGATACATTGATCATGAAATATAACACATGTGGCAAAACAACCTAGTATATTAATTGAATCAAACAAGTATATACACCATTAAAACTCCAAATCTATTTAAAACCATCAGCCAAAGGTGTCATTCATCATAGTTTGCATTTCGTTCAAGTGTTAACTGGTTTAATTCCTAAATAATGAGAATTTCTAATCACCTCATGTTAATTAGGCTCCTCTTGTTATTTCCATGACTATTTTTCATGCAATAACCTTGAAATTAACTTTTGTTTCATTCTTAATAACTATATTCATTATGAAAAAATTGCCCCTAGACCATATATAAGATGAATTCATTCAATTTAACAAACAATGGAGTCCTTGATTTTGAATTGCATTTCTTATTGATATTAATTGTTGAATGCAAAAATAAAGAGTTCCTCCCATTATTTTTGGCTAGCAAGCCTCCTCTATTGATTCACAACACACTTTTTGATACATTGATGATGAAATATAACACATGCGGAAAAACAACCTAGTATATTAATTGAATGAAACAAGTATATACACCATTAAAACTCCAAATCTATTTAAATCCATCAGCCAAAGGTGTCATTCATCATGGTTTGCATTTTGTACAAATGTGAACTAGTTTAATTTCTAAATAATGAGAATTTCTAATCACCGCATGTTAATTAGGCTCCTCTTGTTATTACCAGGACTATTTTTCTTGCAATAACCTTGAAATTAACTTTTGTTTCTTTCTTAATAACTATATTCATTATCAAAAAATTACCCCTAGACCATCTATAAGATGAATTCATTCAATTTAACAAACAATGGAGTCCTTGATTTTGAATTGCATTTCTTATTCATATTAATTGTTGAATTCAAAAATAAAGAGATCCTCCCATTATTTTTGGCTAGCTAGCCTCATCTTTTGATTCAAAACACACTTTTTGATACATTGATCATCAAATATAACACATGTGGCTAAACAACCTACTATATTAATTGAATCAAACAAGTATTTACACCATTAAAACTCTGAATCTATTTAAACCCATCGGCCAAAGGTGTCATTCATCATGGTTTGCATTTCGTACAAATGTTAACTGGTTTAATTCCTAAATAATGAGACATTCTAATCACCTAATTTTAATTAGGCTTCTCTTGTTTTTACCATGACTATTTTTCAAGCAATAACCTTGGAATTAACTGTTAATTCTTTCTTATTAGCTATATTCATTATGAAAAATTTGCTCCTGGACCATCAATGAGATGAATTCATTCAATTTAATAAACAATGGAGTCCTTGATTTTCAATTGCATTTCTTATTGATATTAATTGTTGAATTCAAAAATAGAGAGTTCCTCCCATTATTTTGGGCTAGCAAGCCTCCTCTTTTGATTCAAAACACACTTTTTGATACATTGATCATGAAATATAACACATGTGGCTAAACAACCTATTATATTAATTGAATCAAACAAGTATATACAGCATTAAAACTCCAAATCTATTTAAATCCATCGGCCAAAGGTGTCATTCATCATGGTTTGCATTTCGTACAAATGTTAAATGGATTAGTTTCTAAATAATGAGAATTTGTAATCACCTCATGTTAATTAGGCTCCTCTTGTTGTTACGAGGACTATTTTTCAAGCAATAACCTTGGAATTAACTTTTGATTCTTTCTTATTAACTACATTCATTATGAAAAAATTGCTCCTGGACCATCTATGAGTTGAATTCATTCAATTTAAAAAACAACGGAGTGCTTGATTTTGAATTGCATTTCTTATTGATATTAATTATTGAATTCAAAAATAGAGAGTTCCTCCCATTATTTTTGGCTAGCAAGCCTCCTCTTTTGATTCAAAACACACTTTTTTGATACATTGATCATGAAATATAACATATGTGGCTAAAATAACCTAGTATATTAATTGAATCAAACAAGTATATACACCATTAAAACTCCAAATCTATTTAAATCCGTCAGCCAAAGGTGTCATTCATCATGGTTTGCATTTCGTACAAATGTTAACTGGTTTAATTTCGAAATAATGAGACATTCTAATCACCTAATGTTAATTAGGCTTCTCTTGTTTTTACCATGACTATTTTTCAAGCAATAACTTTGGAATTAACTTTTGATTCTTTCTTATTAACTATATTCATTATGAAAAAATTGCTCGTGGACCATCCATGAGTTGAATTCATTCAATTTAAAAAAAACGGAGTGCTTGATTTTGAAATGCATTTCTTATTGATATTAATTGTTGAATTCAAAAATAAAGAGTTCCTACCATTATTTTTGGCTAGGAAGCCTCCTCTTTTGATTCAAAACATACTTTTTGATACATTGATCATGAAATATAACACATGTGGCTAAACAACCTAGTATTTTAATTGAATCAAACAAGTATATACACCATTAAAACTAAAAATCTAACTAAATACATCAGCCAAAGGTGTCATTCATCATGGATTACATTTAATAAAAATGTTAACTAATTTAATTCCTAAATAATGAGACATTCTAATCACGTAACGTTAATTAGGCTCCTCTTGTTATTACCAAGACTATTTTTCGCTCAATAACCTTGAAATTAACATTTGTTTCTTTCTTAATAACTATATTCATTATGAAAAAATTGCTCCTAGACCATCTATAAGATGAATCCTGTCAATTTAACAAACAATGGAGTCCTTGATTTTGAATTGCATTTCTTATTGATATTAATTGTTGAATTCAAAAATAAAGAGTTCCTCCCATTACTTTTGGCTAGCAAGCCTGCTCTTTTGATTCAAAACACACTTTTTGATACATTGATCATGAAATATAACACATGTGGCTAAACAACCTACTATATTAATTGAATCAAACAAGTATATCCATCATTAAAACTCCAAATCTATTTAAATCCATCAGCCAAAGGTGTCATTTATCATGGTTTGCATTTCGTACAAATGTGAAATGGATTAATTTCTAAATAATGAGACTTTCTAATCACCTCATGTTAATTAGGCTCCTCTTGTTGTTACGAGGACTATTTTTCATGCAATAACCTTGAAATTAACTTTTGTTTCTTTCTTAATAAATATATTCATTATGAATAAAATGCCCGTGGACCATCGATTACATGATTTCATTCAATTTAACAAATAATGGAGTTCTTCATTTTGAATTGCATTTCTTATTGATATTAATTATAGAATTCAAAAATAGAGAGTTCCTCCCATCATTTTAACTAGCAAGCCTCCTCTTTGGATTCCAAACATTCTTTTTGACACATTGATCATGAACTGTAACACATGTGGGTAAACAACCTAGTATATTAATTGAATCAAATAAGTATATACATTATTAAAAATCCAAATCTATTTAAATCCATCACCCAAAGGTGTCATTCATCATGGTTTGCATTTCGTACAAATGTTAACTGGTTTAATTTCTAAATAATGAGAATTTCTAATCACCTCATGTTAATTAGGCTCCTCTTGTAGTTATGAGGACTATTTTTCATGCAATAACCTTGAAATTAACTTTTGTTTCTTTCTTAATAAATATATTCATTATGAATAAAATGCCCGTGGACCATCAATTACATGAATACATTCAATTTAATAAATAATGGAGTTCTTCATTTTGAATTGCATTTCTTATTGATATTAATTATAGAATTCAAAAATAGAGAGTTCCTCCCATCATTTTAACTAGCAAGCCTCCTCTTTGGATTCAAAACATTCTTTTTGATACATTGATCATGAAATATAACACATGTGGGTAAACAACCTAGTATATTAATTGAATAAAATAAGTATATACATTATTAAAAATCCAAATCTATTTAAATCCATCACCCAAAGGTGTGATTCACCATGGTTTGCATTTTGTACAAATGTTTACTGGTTTAATTCCTAAGTAATGAGAATTTCTAATCACCTCATGGTAATTAGGCTCCTCTTGTTATTACCAAGACTATTTTTCGCTCAATAACCTTGAAATTAACATTTGTTTCTTTCTTATTAACTATATTCATTATGAAAAAATTGCTCCTAGACCATCTATAAGATGAATCCTGTCAATTTAACAAACAATGGAGTCCTTGATTTTGAATTGCATTTCTTATTGATATTAATTGTTGAATTCAAAAATAAAGAGTTCCTCCCATTATTTTTTGCTAGCAAGCCTCCTCTTTTGATTCAAAACACACTTTTTGATACATTGATCATGAAATATAACACATGTGGCTAAACAACCTACTATATTAATTGAATCAAACAAGTATATCCACCATTAAAACTCCAAATCTATTTAAATCCATCAGCCAAAGGTGTCATTGATCATGGTTTGCATTTCGTACAAATGTGAAATGGATTAATTTCTAAATAATGAGACTTTCTAATCACCTCATGTTAATTAGGCTCCTCTTGTTGTTACGAGGACTATTTTTCATGCAATAACCTTGAAATTAACTTTTGTTTCTTTCTTAATAAATATATTCATTATGAATAAAATGCCCGTGGACCATCAATTACATTAATACATTCAATTTAATAAATAATGGAGTTCTTCATTTTGAATTGCATTTCTTATTGATATTAATTATAGAATTCAAAAATAGAGAGTTCCTCCCATCATTTTACTAGCAAGCCTCCTCTTTGGATTCAAAACATTCTTTTTGATACATTGATCATGAAATATAACACATGTGGGTAAATAACCTAGTATATTAATTGAATCAAATAAGTATATACATTATTAAAAATCCAAATCTATTTAAATCCATCACCCAAAGGTGTCATTCATCATGGTTTGCATTTCGTACAAATGTTAACTGGTTTAATTTCTAAATAATGAGAATTTCTAATCACCTCATGTTAATTAGGCTCCTCTTGTTGTTACGAGGACTATTTTTCATGCAATAACCTTGAAATTAACTTTTGTTTCTTTCATAATCAATATATTCATTATGAATAAAATGCCCGTGGACCATCGATTACATGAATATAATCAATTTAATAAATAATGGAGTTCTTCATTTTGAATTGCATTTCTTATTGATATTAATTATAGAATTCAAAAATAGAGAGTTCCTCCCATCATTTTAACTAGCAAGCCTCCTCTTTGGATTCAAAACATTCTTTTTGATACATTGATCATGAAATATAACACATGTGGGTAAACAACCTAGTATATTAATTGAATCAAATAAGTATATACATTATTAAAAATCCAAATCTATTTAAATCCATCACCCAAAGGTGTCATTTATCATGGTTTGCATTTCGTACAAATGTTTACTGGTTTAATTTCTAAGTAATGAGAATTTCTAATCACCTCATGTTAATTGGGCTCCTCTTGTTACTACCAAGTCTATTTTTCGTGCAATAACCTTGAAATTAACATTTGTTTCTTTCTTAATAACAATATTCATTATGAAAAAATTGTCCCTATACCATCTATAAGATGAATTCATTCAATTTAACAAACAATGGAGTCCTTGATTTTGAATTGCATTTCTTATTGATATTAATTGTTGAATTCAAAAATAAAGAGTTCCTACCATTATTTTTGGCTAGGAAGCCTCCTCTTTTGATTCAAAACACACTTTTTGATACATTGATCATGAAATATAACACATGTGGCTAAACAACCTAGTATTTTAATTGAATCAAACAAGTATATACACCATTAAAACTCAAAATCTAACTAAATACATCAGCCAAAGGTGTCATTCACCATGGATTGCATTTAATACAAATATTAACTGGTTTAATTCCTAAATAATGAGACATTCTAATCACCTAATGATAATTAGGCTTCTCCTGTTTTTACCATGACTATTTTTCAAGCAATAACCATGGAATTCACTTTCGATTCTTTCTTATTAACTATATTCATTATGAAAAAATTGCTCGTGGACCATCTATGAGTTGAATTCATTCAATTTAAAAAACAATGGAGTGCTTGATTTTGAATTGCATTTCTTATTGATATTAGTTGTTGAATTCATAAATAGAGAGTTCCTCCCATTATTTTTGGCTAGCAAGCCTCCTCTTTTGATTCAAAACACACTTTTTGATAAATTGATCATGAAATATAACACATGTAGCTAAACAACCTACTATATTAATTGAATCAAACAAGTATATACACCATTAAAACTCCAAATCTATTTAAATCCATCAGCCAAAGGTGTCATTGATCATGGTTTGCATTTTGTACAAATGTGAAATGGATTAATATCTAAATAATGAGAATTTCTAATCACCACAGGTTAATTAGGCTCCTCTTGTTGTTACGAGGACTATTTTTCCTACAATAACCTTGAAATTAACTTTTGTTTCTTTCTTAATAAATATATTCATTATGAATAAAATGCCCGTGGACCATCGATTACATGAATTCATTCAATTTAAAAAATAATGGAGTTCTTCATTTTGAATTGCATTTCTTATTGATATTAATTATAGATTTCAAAAATAGAGAGTTCCTCGCATCATTTTAACTAGCAAGCCTCCTCTTTCGATTCCAAACACTCTTTTTGATACATTGATCATGAAATATAACACCTGTGGGTAAACAACCTAGTATATTAATTGAATCAAACAAGTATATACATTATTAAAAAACTCCAAATCTATTTAAATCCATCACCCAAAGGTGTCATTCATCATGGTTTGCATTTCGTACAAATGTTAACTGGTTTAATTCCTAAATAATGAGAGATTTTAATCACCTAATGTTAATTAGGCTTCCCTTGTTTTTACCATGACTATTTTTCATGCAATAACCTTAGAATTAACTTTTTATTCTTTCTTATTAACTATATTCATTATGAAAAAATTGCTCTTGGACCATCTTTGAGATGAATTCATTCAATTTAACAAACAATGGAGTCCTTGATTTTAAATTGCATTTCTTATTGATATTAATTGTTCAATTAAAAAATAGAGAGTTCCTCCCATTATTTTTGGCTAGCAAGCCTCCTCTTTTGATTCAAAACACACTTTTTGATACATTGATCATGAAATATAACACATGTGGCTAAACAACCTAGTATATTAATTGAATCAAACAAGTATATACACGATTAAAACACGAAATCTAATTAAATCTATCAGCCAAAGGTGTCATTCATCATAGATTGCATTTAATACAAATATTAACTGGTTTAATTTCTAAATAATGAGACATTCTAATCACCTAATGTTAATTAGGCTTCTCTTGTTTTTACCATGACTATTTTTCATGCAATAACCTTGGAATTAACTTTCGATTCTTTCTTATTAACTATATTCATTATGAAAAAATTGCTCGTGGACCATCAATGAGTTGAATTCATTCAATTTAAAAAACAATGGAGTGCTTGATTTTGAATTGCATTTCTTATTGATATTAGTTGTTGAATTCATAAATAGAGAGTTCCTCCCATTATTTTTGGCTAGCAAGCCTCCTCTTTTGATTCAAAACACACTTTTTGATACATTGATCATGAAATATAACGCATGTGGCTAAACAACCTAGTATATTAATTGAGTCAAACAAGTATATACACCATTAAAACTCCAAATCTATTTAAATCCATCAGCCAAAGGTGTCATTCATCATGGTGTGCATTTTGTACAAATGTGAAATGGATTAATATCTAAATAATGAGAATTTCTAATCACCACAGGTTAATTAGGCTCCTCTTGTTGTTACGAGGACTATTTTTCCTACAATAACCTTGAAATTAACTTTTGTTTCTTTCTTAATAAATATATTCATTATGAATAAAATGCCCGTGGACCATCGATTACATGAATTCATTCAATTTAAAAAATAATGGAGTTCTTCATTTTGAATTGCATTTCTTATTGATATTAATTATAGAATTCAAAAATAGAGAGTTCCTCGCATCATTTTAACTAGCAAGCCTCCTCTTTCGATTCCAAACACTCTTTTTGATACATTGATCATGAAATATAACACCTGTGGGTAAACAACCTAGTATATTAATTGAATCAAACAAGTATATACATTATTAAAACTCCAAATCTATTTAAATCCATCACCCAAAGGTGTCATTCATCATGGTTTGCATTTCGTACAAATGTTAACTGGTTTAATTCCTAAATAATGAGAGATTTTAATCACCTAATGTTAATTAGGCTTCCCTTGTTTTTATCATGACTATTTTTCATGCAATAACCTTAGAATTAACTTTTTATTCTTTCTTATTAACTATATTCATTATGAAAAAATTGCTCTTGGACCATCTTTGAGATGAATTCATTCAATTTAACAAACAATGGAGTCCTTGATTTTAAAATTGCATTTCTTATTGATATTAATTGTTCAATTAAAAAATAGAGAGTTCCTCCCATTATTTTTGGCTAGCAAGCCTCCTCTTTTGATTCAAAACACACTTTTTGATACATTGATCATGAAATATAACACATGTGGCTAAACAACCTAGTATATTAATTGAATCAAACAAGTATATACACGATTGAAACACGAAATCTAATTAAATCCATCAGCCAAAGGTGTCATTCATCATAGATTGCATTTAATACAAATATTAACTGGTTTAATTTCTAAATAATGAGACATTCTAATCACCTAATGTTAATTAGGCTTCTCTTGTTTTTACCATGACTATTTTTTCATGCAATAACCTTGGAATTAACTTTCGATTCCTTCTTATTAACTATATTCATTATGAAAAAATTGCTCGTGGACCATCAATGAGTTGAATTCATTCAATTTAAAAAACAATGGAGTGCTTGATTTTGAATTGCATTTCTTATTGATATTAGTTGTTGAATTCATAAATAGAGAGTTCCTCCCATTATTTTTGGCTAGCAAGCCTCCTCTTTTGATTCAAAACACACTTTTTGATACATTGATCATGAAATATAACGCATGTGGCTAAACAACCTAGTATATTAATTGAGTCAAACAAGTATATACACCATTAAAAAACTCCAAATCTATTTAAAATCCATCAGCCAAAGGTGTCATTCATCATGGTGTGCATTTTGTACAAATGTGAAATGGATTAATATCTAAATAATGAGAATTTCTAATCACCACAGGTTAATTAGGCTCCTCTTGTTGTTACGAGGACTATTTTTCCTACAATAACCTTGAAATTAACTTTTGTTTCTTTCTTAATAAATATATTCATTATGAATAAAATGCCCGTGGACCATCGATTCCATGAATTCATTCAATTTAAAAAATAATGGAGTTCTTCATTTTGAATTGCATTTCTTATTGATATTAATTATAGAATTCAAAAATAGAGAGTTCCTCGCATCATTTTAACTAGCAAGCCTCCTCTTTCGATTCCAAACACTCTTTTTGATACATTGATCATGAAATATAACACCTGTGGGTAAACAACCTAGTATATTAATTGAATCAAACAAGTATATACATTATTAAAACTCCAAATCTATTTAAATCCATCACCCAAAGGTGTCATTCATCATGGTTTGCATTTCGTACAAATGTTAACTGGTTTAATTCCTAAATAATGAGAGATTTTAATCACCTAATGTTAATTAGGCTTCCCTTGTTTTTATCATGACTATTTTTCATGCAATAACCTTAGAATTAACTTTTTATTCTTTCTTATTAACTATATTCATTATGAAAAAATTGCTCTTGGACCATCTTTGAGATGAATTCATTCAATTTAACAAACAATGGAGTCCTTGATTTTAAATTGCATTTCTTATTGATATTAATTGTTCAATTAAAAAATAGAGAGTTCCTCCCATTATTTTTGGCTAGCAAGCCTCCTCTTTTGATTCAAAACACACTTTTTGATACATTGATCATGAAATATAACACATGTGGCTAAACAACCTAGTATATTAATTGAATCAAACAAGTATATACACGATTAAAACACGAAATCTAATTAAATCCATCAGCCAAAGGTGTCATTCATCATCATAGATTGCATTTAATACAAATATTAACTGGTTTAATTTCTAAATAATGAGACATTCTAATCACCTAATGTTAATTAGGCTTCTCTTGTTTTTACCATGACTATTTTTCATGCAATAACCTTGGAATTAACTTTCGATTCTTTCTTATTAACTATATTCATTATGAAAAAATTGCTCGTGGACCATCAATGAGTTGAATTCATTCAATTTAAAAAACAATGGAGTGCTTGATTTTGAATTGCATTTCTTATTGATATTAGTTGTTGAATTCATAAATAGAGAGTTCCTCCCATTATTTTTGGCTAGCAAGCCTCCTCTTTTGATTCAAAACACACTTTTTGATACATTGATCATGAAATATAACGCATGTGGCTAAACAACCTAGTATATTAATTGAGTCAAACAAGTATATACACCATTAAAACTCCAAATCTATTTAAATCCATCAGCCAAAGGTGTCATTCATCATGGTGTGCATTTTGTACAAATGTGAAATGGATTAATATCTAAATAATGAGAATTTCTAATCACCACAGGTTAATTAGGCTCCTCTTGTTGTTACGAGGACTATTTTTCCTACAATAACCTTGAAATTAACTTTTGTTTCTTTCTTAATAAATATATTCATTATGAATAAAATGCCCGTGGACCATCGATTCCATGAATTCATTCAATTTAAAAAATAATGGAGTTCTTCATTTTGAATTGCATTTCTTATTGATATTAATTATAGAATTCAAAAATAGAGAGTTCCTCGCATCATTTTAACTAGCAAGCCTCCTCTTTCGATTCCAAACACTCTTTTTGATACATTGATCATGAAATATAACACCTGTGGGTAAACAACCTAGTATATTAATTGAATCAAACAAGTATATACATTATTAAAACTTCAAATCTATTTAAATCCATCACCCAAAGGTGTCATTCATCATGGTTTGCATTTCGTACAAATGTTAACTGGTTTAATTCCTAAATAATGAGAGATTTTAATCACCTAATGTTAATTAGGCTTCCCTTGTTTTTACCATGACTATTTTTCATGCAATAACCTTAGAATTAACTTTTTATTCTTTCTTATTAACTATATTCATTATGAAAAAATTGCTCTTGGACCATCTTTGAGATGAATTCATTCAATTTAACAAACAATGGAGTCCTTGATTTTAAATTGCATTTCTTATTGATATTAATTGTTCAATTAAAAAATAGAGAGTTCCTCCCATTATTTTTGGCTAGCAAGCCTCCTCTTTTGATTCAAAACACACTTTTTGATACATTGATCATGAAATATAACACATGTGGCTAAACAACCTAGTATATTAATTGAATCAAACAAGTATATACACGATTAAAACACGAAATCTAATTAAATCCATCAGCCAAAGGTGTCATTCATCATAGATTGCATTTAATACAAATATTAACTGGTTTAATTTCTAAATAATGAGACATTCTAATCACCTAATGTTAATTAGGCTTCTCTTGTTTTTACCATGACTATTTTTCATGCAATAACCTTGGAATTAACTTTCGATTCTTTCTTATATTAACTATATTCATTATGAAAAAATTGCTCGTGGACCATCAATGAGTTGAATTCATTCAATTTAAAAAACAATGGAGTGCTTGATTTTGAATTGCATTTCTTATTGATATTAGTTGTTGAATTCATAAATAGAGAGTTCCTCCCATTATTTTTGGCTAGCAAGCCTCCTCTTTTTTGATTCAAAACACACTTTTTGATACATTGATCATGAAATATAACGCATGTGGCTAAACAACCTAGTATATTAATTGAGTCAAACAAGTATATACACCATTAAAACTCCAAATCTATTTAAATCCATCAGCCAAAGGTGTCATTCATCATGGTGTGCATTTTGTACAAATGTGAAAAGGATTAATATCTAAATAATGAGAATTTCTAATCACCACAGGTTAATTAGGCTCCTCTTGTTGTTACGAGGACTATTTTTCCTACAATAACCTTGAAATTAACTTTTGTTTCTTTCTTAATAAATATATTCATTATGAATAAAATGCCCGTGGACCATCGATTGCATGAATTCATTCAATTTAAAAAATAATGGAGTTCTTCATTTTGAATTGCATTTCATATTGATATTAATTATAGAATTCAAAAATAGAGAGTTCCTCGCATCATTTTAACTAGCAAGCCTCCTCTTTTGATTACAAACACTCTTTTTGATACATTGATCATGAAATATAACACCTGTGGGTAAACAACCTAGTATATTAATTGAATCAAACAAGTATATACACCATTAAAACTCCAAATCTATTTAAATCCATCACCCAAAGTTGTCATTCATCATGGTTTGCATTTCGTACAAATGTTAACTGGTTTAATTCCTAAATAATGAGACATTCTAATCACCTAATGTTAATTAGGCTTCTCTTGTTTTTACCATGACTGTTTTTCATGCAATAACCTTGGAATTAGCTTTTGATTCTTTCTTATTAACTATATCATTATGAAAAAGTTGCTCGTGGACCATCTTAGTCGAATTCATTCAATTTAAAAAAAAATGGAGTGCTTGATTTTGAATTGCATTTCTTATTGATATTAATTGTTGAATTCAAAAATAAAGAGTTCCTCCCATTATTTTTTGCTAGCAAGCCTCCTCTTTTGATTCAAAACACACTTTTTGATACATTGATCATGAAATATAACACATATGGCTAAACAACCTACTATATTAATTGAATCAAACAAGTATATACACCATTAAAACTCCAAATCTATTTAAATCCATCAGCCAAAGGTGTCATTCATCATGGTTTGCATTTCATTCAAGTGTTAACTGGTTTAATTCAAAAATAATGAGAATTTCTAATCACCTCATGTTAATTAGGCTCCTCTTGTTATTTCCAGGACTATTTTTCGTGCAATAACCTTGAAATTAACTTTTGTTTCTTTCTTAATAACTATATTCATTATGAAAAAAATTGCGCCTAGACCATCTATAAGATGAATTCATTCAATTTAACAAACAATGGAGTCCTTGATTTTGAATTGCATTTCCTATTGATATTAATTGTTGAATTCAAAAATAAAGAGTTCCTCCCATTATTTTTGGCTAGCAAGCCTCCTCTTTTGATTCAAAACACACTTTTTGATACATTGATCATGAAATATAACACATGTGGCTAAACAACCTACTATATTAATTGAATCAAACAATTATATACACCATTAAAACTCCAAATCTAATTAAATCCATCAGCCAAAGGTGTCATTCATCATGCTTTGCATTTAATACAAATCTAAGTTAGTTTAATTCCTAAATAATGAGATATTCTAATCACATAACGTTAATTAGGCTTCTCTTATTTTTACCATGACTATTTTTCAAGTAATAAACTTGGAATTAACTTTTGATTCTTTCTTATTAGCTATATTCATTATGAAAAAATTGCTCCTTGACCATCTATGAGATAAATTCATTGAATTTAACAAACAATGGAGTCCTTTATTTTAAATTGTATTTCTTATTGATATTAATTGTAGAATTCAAAAATAGAGAGTTCCTCCCATTATTTTTGGCTAGCAAGCCTCCTCTTTTGATTCAAAACAGACTTTTTGATACATTGATCATGAAATATAACACATGTGGCTAAACAACCTACTATATTAATTGAATCAAACAAGTATATACACCATTAAAACTCCAAATCTAATTAAATCCATCAGCCAAAGGTGTCATTCATCATGGTTTGCATTTAATACAAATATTAACTGGTTTAATTCCTAAATAATGAGACATTCTAATCACCTAATGTTAATTAGGCTTCCCTTGTTTTTACCATGACTATTTTTCATGCAATAATCTTAGAATTAACTTTTGATTCTTTCTTATTAACTATATTCATTATGAACAAATTGCTTTTGGACCATGTTTGAGATGAATTCATTCAATTTAACAAATAATGGAGTCCTTGATTTTAAATTGCATTTCTTATTGATATTAATTGTTCAATTAAAAAATAGAGAGTTCCTCCCATTATTTTTGGCTAGCAAGCCTCCTCTTTTGATTCAAAACACACTTTTTGATACATTGATCAACAAATATAACACATGTGGCTAAACAACCTACTATATTAATTGAATCAAACAAGTATATATACCATTAAAACTCCAAATCTATTTAAATCCATCAGCCAAAAGTGTCATTAATCATGGTTTGCATTTCGTACAAATGTGAAATGTATTAATTTCTAAATAATGAGAATTTCTAATCACCTCATGTTAATTAGGCTCCTCTTGTTGTGACAAGGACTATTTTTCATGCAATAACCTGGAAATTAAATTTTGTTTCTTTCTTAATAAATATATTCATTATGAATAAAATGCCCGTGGACCATCGATTACTTGAATTCATTCACTTTAACAAATCATGGAGTTCTTCATTTTGAATTGCATTTCTTATTGATATTAATTATAGAAATCAAAAATAGAGAGCTCCTCCCATCATTTTAACTAATAAGCCTCCTCTTTTGATTCCAAACATTCTTTTTGATACATTGATCATGAAATATAACACATGTGGGTGAACAACCTAGTATATTAATTGAATCAAACAAGTATATACACCATTAAAACTCCAAATCTATTTAAATTCATCACCCAAAGGTCTCATTCATCATGGTTTGCATTTCGTACAAATGTTAACTGGTTTAATTCCTAAATAATGAGAATTTCTAATCACCTCATGTTGATTAGGCTCCTTTTGTTATTACCAAGACTATTTTTCATGCAATTACCTTGAAATTAACTTTTGTTTCTTTCTTAATAACTATATTCATTATGAAAAAATTGCCCCTAGACCATCTATAAGATAAATTCATTCAATTTAACAAACAATGCAGTCCTTGATTTTGAATTGCATTTCTTATTGATATTAATTGTTGAATTCAAAAATAAAGAGTTCCTCCCATTATTTTTGGCTAGCAAGCCTCCTCTTTTGATTCAAAACACACTTTTTGATACATTGATCATGAAATATAACACATGTGGCTAAACAACCTAGTATATTAATTGAATCAAACAAGTATATACACCATTAAAACTCCAAATCTAATTAAATCCATCATCCAAAGGTGTCATTCATCATGGTTTGCATTTAATACAAATGTTAACTAGGTTAATTCCTAAATAATGAGACATTCTAATCACATAACGTTAATTAGGCTTCTCTTGTTTTTACAATGGTTATTTTTCATGCAATAACATTGGAATTAACTTTTCATTCTTTCTTATTAGCTATATTCATTATGAAAAAATTGCTCCTGGACCATCTATGAGATGAATTCATTCAATTTAACAAACAATGGAGTCCTTAATTTTAAATTGCATTTCTTATTGATATTAATTGTTGAATTCAAAAATAAAGAGTTCCTCCCATTATTTTTGGCTAGCAAGCCTCCTCTTTTGATTCAAAACACACTTTTTGATACGTTGATCATGAAATATAACACATGTGGCTAAACAACTTACTATATTAATTGAATCAAACAAGTATATACACCATTAAAACTCCAAATCTATTTAAATCCATCAGCCAAAGGTGTCATTCATCATGGTTTGCATTTCCTTCAAGTGTTAACTGGTTTAATTCCTAAATAATGAGACATTCTAATCACCTAATGTTAATTAGGCTTCTGTTGTTTTTACCATGACTATTTTTCATGCAATAACCTTGAAATTAACTTTTGTTTCTTACTTAATAAATATAGTCATTATGAATAAAATTCCCGTGGACCATCGATTACATGAATACATTCAATTTAATAAATAATGGAGTTCTTCATTTTGAATTGCATTTCTTATTGATATTAATTATAGAATTCAAAAATACAGAGTTCCTCCCATCATTTTAACTAGCAAGACTCCTCTTTGGATTCCAAACATTGTTTTTGATACATTGATCATGAAATATAACACATGTGGGTAAACAACCTAGTATATTAATTGAATTAAATAAGTATATGCATCATTAAAAATCCAAATCTATTTAAATCCATCACCCAAAGGTGTCATTCATCATGGTTTGCATTTCGTACAAATTTTTACTGGTTTAATTCCGAAGTAATGAGAATTTCTAATCACCTCATGGTAATTAGGCTCCTCTTGTTATTACCAAGACTATTTTTCACTCAATAACCTTGAAATTAACATTTGTTCCTTTCTTAATAACTATATTCATTATGAAAAAATTGCCCCTAGACCATCTATAAGATGAATCCTTTCAATTTAACAAACAATGGAGTCCTTGATTTTGAATTGCATTTCTTATTGATATTAATTGTTGAATTCAAAAATAAAGAGTTCCTCCCATTATTTTTGGCTAGCAAGCCTCCTCTTTTGATTCAAAACACACTTTTTGATACATTGATCATGAAATATAACACATGTGGCTAACAAACTAGTATATTAATTGAATCAAACAAGTATATACACCATTAAAACTCCAAATCTATTTAAATCCATCAGCCAAAGGTGTCATTTATCATGGTTTGCATTTCGTACAAATGTGAAATGGATTAATTTCTAAATAATGAGAATTTCTAATCACCTCATGTTAATTAGGCTCCTCTTGTTGTTACGAGGACTATTTTTCATGCAATAACCTTGAAATTAACTTTTGTTTCTTTCTTAATAAATATATTCATTATGAATAAAATGCCCGTGGACCATCGATTACATGAATTCATTCAATTTAACAAATAATGGAGTTCTTCATTTTGAATTGCATTTCTTATTGATATTAATTATAGAATTCAAAAATAGAGAGTTCCTCCCATCATTTTAACTAGCAAGCCTCCTCTTTTGATTCCAAACATCCTTTTTGATACATTGATCATGAAATATAACACATGTGGGTAAACAACCTAGTATATTAATTGAATCAAATAAGTATATACATTATGAAAAATCCAAATCTATTTAAATCCATCACCCAAAGGTGTCATTCATCATGGTTTGCATTTCGTACAAATGTTTACTGGTTTAATTCCTAAGTAATGAGAATTTGTAATCACCTCATGTTAATTGGGCTCCTCTTGTTTCTACCAAGACTATTTTTCGTGCAATAAACTTGAAATTAACATTTGTTTCTTTCTTAATAACAATATTCATTATGAAAAAATTGTCCCTAGACCATCTATAAGATGAATTCATTCAATTTAACAAACAATGGAGTCCTTGATTTTCAATTGCATTTCTTATTGATATTAATTGTTGTATTCAAAAATAAAGAGTTCCTACCATTATTTTTGGCTAGGAAGCCTCCTCTTTTGATTCAAAACACACTTTTTGATACATTGATCATGAAATATAACACATGTGGCTAAACAACCTAGTATTTTAATTGAATCAAACAAGTATATACACCATTAAAAGTCAAAATCTAACTAAATACATCAGCCAAAGGTGTCATTCATCATGGATTGCATTTCATACAAATGTTAACTAGTTTAATTCCTAAATAATGAGACATTCTAATCACCTAACGTTAATTAGGCTTCTCTTATTTTTACCATGACTATTTTTCATGCAATAACATTGGAATTAACTTTTGATTCTTTCTTATTAGCTATGTTCATTATGAAAAAATTGCTCATGGACCATCTATGAGATGAATTCATTCAACTTAACAAACAATGGAATCCTTGATTTTAAATTGCATTTCTTATTGATATTAATTGTTGAATTCAAAAATAAAGAGTTCCTCCCATTACTTTTGGCTAGCAAGCCTCCTCTTTTGATTCAAAACACACTTTTTCATACATTGATCATGAAATATAACACATGTGGCTTAACAACCTACTATATTAATTGAATCAAACAAGTATATACACCATTAAAACTCCAAATCTAATTAAATCCATCAGCCAAAGGTGTCATTCGTCATGGATTGCATTTAATACAAATATTAACTGGTTTAATTTCTAAATAATGAGACATTCTAATCACCTAATGTTAATTAGGCTTCTCATGTTTTTACCATGACTATTTTTCATGCAATAACCTTGGAATTAGCTTTTGATTCTTTCTTATTAACTATATTCATTATGAAAAAATTGCTCGTGGACCATCTTAGTCGAATTCATTCAATTTAAAAAACAATGGAGTGCTTGATTTTGAATTGCATTTCTTATTGATATTAATTGTTGAATTCAAAAATAAAGAGTTCCTCCCATTATTTTTGGCTAGCAAGCCTCCTCTTTTGATTCAAAACACACTTTTTGATACATTGATCATGAAATATAACACATGTGGCTAAACAACCTAGTATATTAATTGAATCAAACAAGTATATACACCATTAAAACTCCAAATCTAATTAAATCCATCATCCAAAGGTGTCATTCATCATGGTTTGCATTTAATACAAATGTTAACTAGGTTAATTCCTAAATAATGAGACATTCTAATCACATAACGTTAATTAGGCTTCTCTTGTTTTTACAATGGTTATTTTTGATGCAATAACATTGGAATTAACTTTTCATTCTTTCTTATTAGCTATATTCATTATGAAAAAATTGCTCCTGGACCATCTATGAGATGAATTCATTCAATTTAACAAACAATGGAGTCCTTAATTTTAAATTGCATTTCTTATTGATATTAATTGTTGAATTCAAAAATAAAGAGTTCCTCCCATTATTTTTGGCTAGCAAGCCTCCTCTTTTGATTCAAAACACACTTTTTGATACATTGATCATGAAATATAACACATGTGGCTAAACAACCTACTATATTAATTGAATCAAACAAGTATATACACCATTAAAACTCCAAATCTATTTAAATCCATCAGCCAAAGGTGTCATTCATCATGGTTTGCATTTCATTCAAGTGTTAACTGGTTTAATTCCTAAATAATGAGACATTCTAATCACCTAATGTTAATTAGGCTTCTGTTGTTTTTTACCATGACTATTTTTCATGCAATAACCTTGAAATTAACTTTTGTTTCTTACTTAATAAATATAGTCATTATGAATAAAATTCCCGTGGACCATCGATTACATGAATACATTCAATTTAATAAATAATGGAGTTCTTCATTTTGAATTGCATTTCTTATTGATATTAATTATAGAATTCAAAAATACAGAGTTCCTCCCATCATTTTAACTAGCAAGACTCCTCTTTGGATTCCAAACATTGTTTTTGATACATTGATCATGAAATATAACACATGTGGGTAAACAACCTAGTATATTAATTGAATCAAATAAGTATATGCATCATTAAAAAATCCAAATCTATTTAAATCCATCACCCAAAGGTGTCATTCATCATGGTTTGCATTTCGTACAAATTTTTTACTGGTTTAATTCCGAAGTAATGAGAATTTCTAATCACCTCATGGTAATTAGGCTCCTCTTGTTATTACCAAGACTATTTTTTTTCACTCAATAACCTTGAAATTAACATTTGTTCCTTTCTTAATAACTATATTCATTATGAAAAAATTGCCCCTAGACCATCTATAAGATGAATCCTTTCAATTTAACAAACAATGGAGTCCTTGATTTTGAATTGCATTTCTTATTGATATTAATTGTTGAATTCAAAAAATAAAGAGTTCCTCCCATTATTTTTGGCTAGCAAGCCTCCTCTTTTGATTCAAAACACACTTTTTGATACATTGATCATGAAATATAACACATGTGGCTAACAAACTACTATATTAATTGAATCAAACAAGTATATACACCATTAAAACTCCAAATCTATTTAAATCCATCAGCCAAAGGTGTCATTTATCATGGTTTGCATTTCGTACAAATGTGAAATGGATTAATTTCTAAATAATGAGAATTTCTAATCACCTCATGTTAATTAGGCTCCTCTTGTTGTTACGAGGACTATTTTTCATGCAATAACCTTGAAATTAACTTTTGTTTCTTTCTTAATAAATATATTCATTATGAATAAAATGCCCGTGGACCATCGATTACATGAATTCATTCAATTTAACAAATAATGGAGTTCTTCATTTTGAATTGCATTTCTTATTGATATTAATTATAGAATTCAAAAATAGAGAGTTCCTCCCATCATTTTAACTAGCAAGCCTCCTCTTTTGATTCCAAACATCCTTTTTGATACATTGATCATGAAATATAACACATGTGGGTAAACAACCTAGTATATTAATTGAATCAAATAAGTATATACATTATGAAAAATCCAAATCTATTTAAATCCATCACCCAAAGGTGTCATTCATCATGGTTTGCATTTCGTACAAATGTTTACTGGTTTAATTCCTAAGTAATGAGAATTTGTAATCACCTCATGTTAATTGGGCTCCTCTTGTTTCTACCAAGACTATTTTTCGTGCAATAAACTTGAAATTAACATTTGTTTCTTTCTTAATAACAATATTCATTATGAAAAAATTGTCCCTAGACCATCTATAAGATGAATTCATTCAATTTAACAAACAATGGAGTCCTTGATTTTCAATTGCATTTCTTATTGATATTAATTGTTGTATTCAAAAATAAAGAGTTCCTACCATTATTTTTGGCTAGGAAACCTCCTCTTTTGATTCAAAACACACTTTTTGATACATTGATCATGAAATATAACACATGTGGCTAAACAACCTAGTATTTTAATTGAATCAAACAAGTATATACACCATTAAAACTCAAAATCTAACTAAATACATCAGCCAAAGGTGTCATTCATCATGGATTGCATTTCATACAAATGTTAACTAGTTTAATTCCTAAATAATGAGACATTCTAATCACCTAACGTTAATTAGGATTCTCTTATTTTTACCATGACTATTTTTCATGCAATAACATTGGAATTAACTTTTGATTCTTTCTTATTAGCTATGTTCATTATGAAAAAATTGCTCATGGACCATCTATGAGATGAATTCATTCAACTTAACAAACAATGGAATCCTTGATTTTAAATTGCATTTCTTATTGATATTAATTGTTGAATTCAAAAATAAAGAGTTCCTCCCATTACTTTTGGCTAGCAAGCCTCCTCTTTTGATTCAAAACACACTTTTTCATACATTGATCATGAAATATAACACATGTGGCTTAACAACCTACTATATTAATTGAATCAAACAAGTATATACACCATTAAAACTCCAAATCTAATTAAATCCATCAGCCAAAGGTGTCATTCGTCATGGATTGCATTTAATACAAATATTAACTGGTTTAATTCCTAAATAATGAGACATTCTAATCACCTAATGTTAATTAGGCTTCTCATGTTTTTACCATGACTATTTTTCATGCAATAACCTTGGAATTAGCTTTTGATTCTTTCTTATTAACTATATTCATTATGAAAAAATTGCTCGTGGACCATCTTAGTCGAATTCATTCAATTTAAAAAACAATGGAGTGCTTGATTTTGAATTGCATTTCTTATTGATATTAATTGTTGAATTCAAAAATAAAGAGTTCCTCCCATTATTATTGGCTAGCAAGCCTCCTCTTTTGATTCAAAACACACTTTTTGATACATTGATCATAAAATATAACACATATGGCTAAACAACCTACTATATTAATTGAATCAAACAAGTATATACACCATTAAAACTCCAAATCTATTTAAATCCATCAGCCAAAGGTGTCATTCATCATGGTTTGCATTTCATTCATGTGTTAACTGGTTTAATTCCTAAATAATGAGACATTCTAATCACCTAATGTTAATTAGGCTTCTCTTGTTTTTACCATGACTATTTTTCATGCAATAACCTTGAAATTAACTTTTGTTTCTTTCTTAATAAATATATTCATTATGAATAAAATGCCCGTGGACCATTGATTACATGAATACATTCGATTTAATAAATAATGGAGTTCTTCATTTTGAATTGCATTTCTTATTGATATTAATTATAGAATTCAAAAATAGAAAGTTCCTCCCATCATTTTAACTAGCAAGCCTCCTCTTTGGATTCCAAACATTCTTTTTGATACATTGATCATGAAATATAACACATGTGGGTAAACAACCTACTATATTAATTGAATCAAATAAGTATATACATTATTAAAAATCCAAATCTATTTAAATCTATCACCCAAAGGTGTCATTCATCATGGATTGCATTTCGTACAAATGTTAACTGGTTTAATTTCTAAATAATGAGAATTTCTAATCACCTCATGTTAATTAGGCTCCTCTTGTTGTTACGAGGACTATTTTTCATGCAATAACCTTGAAATTAACTTTTGTTTCTTTCGTAATAAATATATTCATTATGAATAAAATGCCCATTGACCATTGATTACATGAATACATTCGATTTAATAAATAATGGAGTTCTTCATTTTGAATTGCATTTCTTATTGATATTAATTATAGAATTCAAAAATAGAGAGTTCCTCCCATCATTTTAACTAGCAAGCCTCCTCTTTGGATTCCAAACATTCTTTTTGATACATTGATCATGAAGTATAACACATGTGGGTAAGCAACCTAGTATATTAATTGAATCAAATAAGTATATACATTATTAAAAATCCAAATCTATTTAAATCCATCACCCAAAGGTGTCATTCATCATGGTTTGCATTTCGTACAAATGTTTACTGGTTTAATTCCTAAGTAATGAGAATTTCTAATCACCTCATGTTAATTGGGCTCCTCTTGTTACTACCAGGACTATTTTTCGTGCAATAAACTTGAAATTAACATTTGTTTCTTTCTTAATAACAATATTCATTATGAAAAAATTGTCCCTAGACCATCTATAAGATGAATTCATTCAATTTAACAAACAATGGAGTCCTTGATTTTGAATTGCATTTCTTATTGATATTAATTGTTGAATTCAAAAATAAAGAGTTCCTACCATTATTTTTGGCTAAGAAGCCTCCTCTTTTGATTCAAAACACACTTTTTGATACATTCATCATGAAATATAACACATGTGGCTAAACAACCTAGTATTTTAATTGAATCAAACAAGTATATACACCATTAAAACTCAAAATCTAACTAAATACATCAGCCAAAGGTGTCATTCATCATAGATTGAATTTAATACAAATATTAACTAGTTTAATTCCTAAATAATGAGACATTCTAAATTGAATTCATTCAATTTAAAAAACAACGGAGTCCTTGATTTTGAATTGCATTTCTTATTGATATTAGTTGTTGAATTCAAAAATAGAGATTTCCTCCCATTATTTTTGGCTAGCAAGCCTCCTCTTTTGATTCAAAACACACTTTTTGATACATTGATCATGAAATATAACACATGCGGCTAAACAACCTACTATATTAATTGAATCAAACAAGTATATACACCATTAAAACTCCAAATCTATTTAAATCCATCAGCCAAAGGTGTCATTTATCATGGTTTGCATTCCGTACAAATGTGAAATGGATTAATTTCTAAATAATGAGAATTTCTAATCACCTCATGTTAATTAGGCTCCTCTTGTTGTTACGAGGACTATTTTTCCTGCAATAACCTTGAAATTAACTTTTGTTTCTTTCTTCATAAATATATTCATTATGAATAAAATGCCCGTGGACCATCAATTACATGAATTCATTCAATTTAACAAATAATGGAGTTCTTCATTTTGAATTGCATTTCTTATTGATATTAATTATAGAATTCAAAAATAGAGAGTTCCTCCCATCATTTTAACTAGCAAGCCTCCTCTTTGGATTCCAAACATTCTTTTTGATACATTGATCATGAAGTATAACACATGTGGGTAAGCAACCTAGTATATTAATTGAATCAAATAAGTATATACATTATTAAAAATCCAAATCTATTTAAATCTATCCCCCAAAGGTGTCATTCATCATGGTTTGCATTTCGTACAAATGTTTACTGGTTTAATTCCTAAGTAATGAGAATTTCTAATCACCTCATGTTAATTGGGCTCCTCTTGTTACTACCAGGACTATTTTTCGTGCAATAAACTTGAAATTAACATTTGTTTCTTTCTTAATAACAATATTCATTATGAAAAAATTGTCCCTAGACCATCTATAAGATGAATTCATTCAATTTAACAAACAATGGAGTCCTTGATTTTGAATTGCATTTCTTATTGATATTAATTGTTGAATTCAAAAATAAAGAGTTCCTACCATTATTTTTGGCTAGCAAGCCTCCACTTTTGATTCAAAACACACTTTTTGATACATTGATGATGAAATATAACACATGTGGCTAAACAACCTAGTATTTTAAATTGAATGAAACAAGTATATACACCATTAAAAACTCAAAATCAAACTAAATACATCAGCCAAAGGTGTCATTCATCATCATGGATTGCATTTAATACAAATATTAACTGGTTTACTTCCTAAATAATGAGACATTCTAATCACCTAATGTTAATTAGGCTTCTCTTGTTTGTACCATGACTATTTTTCAAGTAATAACCTTGGAATTAACTTTTGATTCTTTCTTATTAACTATATTCATTATGAAAAAATTGCTCGCGGACCACCTATGAGTTGAATTCATTCAATTTAAAAAACAATGGAGTGCTTGATTTTGAATTGCATTTATTATTGATATTAATTGTTGAATTCAAAAATAGAGAGTTCCTCCCATTATTTTTGGCTAGCAAGCCTCCTTTTTTGATTTAAAACACACTTTTTGATACATTGACCATGAAATATAACACATGTGGCCAAACAACCTAGTATATTAATTGAATCAAACAAGTATATACACCATTAAAACCCCAAATCTAATTAAATCCATCAGCCAAAGGTTTCATTCATCATGGTTTGCATTTCGTACAAATGTTAACTGGTTTAATTCCTAATTAATGAGACATTCTAATCACCTAATGTTAATTAGGCTTCCCTTGTTTTTACCATGACTATTTTTCATGCAATAACCTTAGAATTAACTTTTGATTCTTTCTTATTAACTATATTCATTATGAACAAATTGCTCTTGGACCATCTTTGAGATGAATTCATTCAATTTAACAAACAATGGAGTCCTTGATTTTAAATTGCATTTCTTATTGATATTAATTGTTCAATTAAAAAATAAAGAGTTCCTCCCATTATTTTTGGCTAGCAAGCCTCCTCTTTTGATTCAAAACACACTTTTTGATACATTGATCATGAAATATAACACATGTGGCTAAATAACCTACTATATTAATTGAATCAAACAAGTATATACACCATTAAAACTCCAAATCTATTTAAATCCATCAGCCAAAGGTGTCATTCATCATGGTTTGCATTTTGTACAAATGTGAAATGGATTAATTTCTAAATAATGAGAATTTCTAATCACCACATGTTAATTAGGCTCCCCTTGTTGTTACGAGGACTATTTTTCCTGCAATAACCTTAAAATTAACTTTTGTTTCTTTCCTAATAAATATATTCATTATGAATAAAATGCCCGTGGACCATCAATTACATGAATTCATTCAATTTAAAAAATAATGGAGTTCTTGATTTTGAATTGCATTTCTTATTGATATTAATTATAGAATTCAAAAATAGAGAGTTCCTCGCATCATTTTAACTAGCAAGCCTCCTCTTTTGATTCCAAACACTCTTTTTGATACATTGATCATGAAATATAACACATGTGGGTAAACAACCTAGTACATTAATTAAATTAAACAAGTATATACACCATTAAAAGTCTAAATCTATTTAAATCCATCACCCAAAGGTGTCATTCATCATGGTTTGCATTTCGTACAAATGTGGAATGGATTTATTGCTAAATAATGAGAATTTCCAATCACCTCATGTTAATTAGGCTCCTCTTGTTGTTACGAGGACTATTTTCATGCAATAACCTTGAAATTAACTTTTGTTTCTTTCTTAATAAATATATTCATTATGAATAAAATGCCCGTGGACCCTCGATTACATGAATTCATTCAATTTAACAAATAATGGAGTTCTTCATTTTGAATTGCATTTCTTATTGATATTAATTGTTCAATTAAAAAATAGAGGGTTCCTCCCATTATTTTTGGCTAGCAAGCCTCCTCTTTTGATTCAAAACACACTTTTTGATACATTGATCATGAAATATAACACATGTGGCTAAACAACCTAGTATATGAATTGAATCAAACAAGTATATATACCATTAAAACTCCAAATCTATTTAAATTCATCACCCAAAGGTGTCATTCATCATGGTTTGCATTTCGTACAAATGTTAACTGGTTTAATTCCTAAATAATGAGACATTCTAATCACCTAATGTTAATTAGGCTTCCCTTGTTTTTACCATGACTATTTTTCATGCAATAACCTTAGAATTAACTTTGATTCTTTCTTATTAACTATATTCATTATGAACAAACTGCTATTGGACCATCTTTGAGATGAATTCATTCAATTTAACAAACAATGGAGTCCTTGATTTTAAATTGCATTTCTTATTGATATTAATTGTTGAATTAAAAAATAGAGAGTTCCTCCCATTATTTTTGGCTAGCAAGCCTCCGCTTTTGATTCAAAACACACTTTTTTGATACATTGATCATGAAATATAACACGTGGGCTAAATAACCTACTATATTAATTGAATCAAACAAGTATATACACCATTAAAACTCCAAATCTATTTAAATCCATCAGCCAAAGGTGTCATTCATCATGGTTTGCATTTCCTACAAATGTGAAATGGATTAATTTCTAAATAATGAGAATTTCTACTCACCTCATGTTAATTAGGCTCCTCTTGTTGTTACGAGGACTATTTTTCATGCAATAACCTTGAAAGTAACTTTTGTTTCTTTCTTAATAAATATATTCATTATGAATAAAATGCCTGTGAACCATCGATTGCATGAATTCATTCAATTTAACAAATAATGGAGTTCTTCATTTTGAATTGCATTTCTTATTGATATTAATTATAGAATTCAAAAATAGAGAGTTCCTCGCATCATTTTAACTAGCAAGCCTCCTCTTTTGATTCCAAACACTCTTTTTGATACATTGATCATGAAATATAACACATTTGGGTAAACAACCTAGTATATTAATTGAATCAAACAAGTATATACACCATTAAAACTCCAAATCTATTTAAATCCATCACCCAAAGGTGTCATTCATCATGGTTTGCATTTCGTACAATTGTTAACTGGTTTAATTCCTAAATAATGAGACATTCTAATCACCTAATGTTAATTAGGCTTTCCGTGTTTTTACCATGACTATTTTTTTCATGCAATAACCTTAGAATTAACTTTGATTCTTTCTTATTAACTATATTCATTATGAACAAACTGCTATTGGACCATCTTTGAGATGAATTCATTCAATTTAACAAACAATGGAGTCCTTGATTTTAAATTGCATTTCTTATTGATATTAATTGTTCAATTAAAAAATAGAGAGTTCCTCCCATTATTTTTGGCTAGCAAGCCTCCTCTTTTGATTCAAAAACACACTTTTTGATACAATGATAATGAAATATAACACATGTGGCTAAACAACCTAGTATATGAATTGAATCAAACAAGTATATACACCATTAAAACTCCAAATCTATTTAAATCCATCACCCAAAGGTGTCATTCATCATGGTTTGCATTTCGTACAAATGTTAACTGGTTTAATTCCTAAATAATGAGACATTCTAATCACCTAATGTTAATTAGGCTTCCCTTGTTTTTACCATGACTATTTTTCATGCAATAACCTTAGAATTAACTTTGATTCTTTCTTATTAACTATATTCATTATGAACAAAACTGCTATTGGACCATCTTTGAGATGAATTCATTCAATTTAACAAACAATGGAGTCCTTGATTTTAAATTGCATTTCTTATTGATATTAATTGTTGAATTAAAAAATAGAGAGTTCCTCCCATTATTTTTGGGCTAGCAAGCCTCCGCTTTTGATTCAAAACACACTTTTTGATACATTGATCATGAAATATAACACGTGGCTAAATAACCTACTATATTAATTGAATCAAACAAGTATATACACCATTAAAACTCCAAATCTATTTAAATCCATCAGCCAAAGGTGTCATTCATCATGGTTTGCATTTCCTACAAATGTGAAATGGATTAATTTCTAAATAATGAGAATTTCTACTCACCTCATGTTAATTAGGCTCCTCTTGTTGTTACGAGGACTATTTTTCATGCAATAACCTTGAAAGTAACTTTTGTTTCTTTCTTAATAAATATATTCATTATGAATAAAATGCCTGTGAACCATCGATTGCATGAATTCATTCAATTTAACAAATAATGGAGTTCTTCATTTTGAATTGCATTTCTTATTGATATTAATTATAGAATTCAAAAATAGAGAGTTCCTCGCATCATTTTAACTAGCAAGCCTCCTCTTTTGATTCCAAACACTCTTTTTGATACATTGATCATGAAATATAACACATTTGGGTAAACAACCTAGTATATTAATTGAATCAAACAAGTATATACACCATTAAAACTCCAAATCTATTTAAATCCATCACCCAAAGGTGTCATTCATCATGGTTTGCATTTCGTACAATTGTTAACTGGTTTAATTCCTAAATAATGAGACATTCTAATCACCTAATGTTAATTAGGCTTCCCGTGTTTTTACCATGACTATTTTTCATGCAATAACCTTAGAATTAACTTTGATTCTTTCTTATTAACTATATTCATTATGAACAAACTGCTATTGGACCATCTTTGAGATGAATTCATTCAATTTAACAAACAATGGAGTCCTTGATTTTAAATTGCATTTCTTATTGATATTAATTGTTCAATTAAAAAATAGAGAGTTCCTCCCATTATTTTTGGCTAGCAAGCCTCCTCTTTTGATTCAAAACACACTTTTTGATACAATGATAATGAAATATAACACATGTGGCTAAACAACCTAGTATATGAATTGAATCAAACAAGTATATACACCATTAAAACTCCAAATCTATTTAAATCCATCACCCAAAGGTGTCATTTCATCATGGTTTGCATTTCGTACAAATGTTAACTGGTTTAATTCCTAAATAATGAGACATTCTAATCACCTAATGTTAATTAGGCTTCCCTTGTTTTTACCATGACTATTTTTCATGCAATAACCTTAGAATTAACTTTGATTCTTTCTTATTAACTATATTCATTATGAACAAACTGCTATTGGACCATCTTTGAGATGAATTCATTCAATTTAACAAACAATGGAGTCCTTGATTTTAAATTGCATTTCTTATTGATATTAATTGTTGAATTAAAAAATAGAGAGTTCCTCCCATTATTTTTGGCTAGCAAGCCTCCGCTTTTGATTCAAAACACACTTTTTGATACATTGATCATGAAATATAACACGTGGCTAAATAACCTACTATATTAATTGAATCAAACAAGTATATACACCATTAAAACTCCAAATCTATTTAAATCCATCAGCCAAAGGTGTCATTCATCATGGTTTGCATTTCCTACAAATGTGAAATGGATTAATTTCTAAATAATGAGAATTTCTACTCACCTCATGTTAATTAGGCTCCTCTTGTTGTTACGAGGACTATTTTTCATGCAATAACCTTGAAAGTAACTTTTGTTTCTTTCTTAATAAATATATTCATTATGAATAAAATGCCTGTGAACCATCGATTGCATGAATTCATTCAATTTAACAAATAATGGAGTTCTTCATTTTGAATTGCATTTCTTATTGATATTAATTATAGAATTCAAAAATAGAGAGTTCCTCGCATCATTTTAACTAGCAAGCCTCCTCTTTTGATTCCAAACACTCTTTTTGATACATTGATCATGAAATATAACACATTTGGGTAAACAACCTAGTATATTAATTGAATCAAACAAGTATATACACCATTAAAACTCCAAATCTATTTAAATCCATCACCCAAAGGTGTCATTCATCATGGTTTGCATTTCGTACAATTGTTAACTGGTTTAATTCCTAAATAATGAGACATTCTAATCACCTAATGTTAATTAGGCTTCCCGTGTTTTTTTACCATGACTATTTTTCATGCAATAACCTTAGAATTAACTTTGATTCTTTCTTATTAACTATATTCATTATGAACAAACTGCTATTGGACCATCTTTGAGATGAATTCATTCAATTTAACAAACAATGGAGTCCTTGATTTTAAATTGCATTTCTTATTGATATTAATTGTTCAATTAAAAAATAGAGAGTTCCTCCCATTATTTTTGGCTAGCAAGCCTCCTCTTTTGATTCAAAACACACTTTTTGATACAATGATAATGAAATATAACACATGTGGCTAAACAACCTAGTATATGAATTGAATCAAACAAGTATATACACCATTAAAACTCCAAATCTATTTAAATCCATCACCCAAAGGTGTCATTCATCATGGTTTGCATTTCGTACAAATGTTAACTGGTTTAATTCCTAAATAATGAGACATTCTAATCACCTAATGTTAATTAGGCTTCCCTTGTTTTTACCATGACTATTTTTCATGCAATAACCTTAGAATTAACTTTGATTCTTTCTTATTAACTATATTCATTATGAACAAACTGCTATTGGACCATCTTTGAGATGAATTCATTCAATTTAACAAACAATGGAGTCCTTGATTTTAAATTGCATTTCTTATTGATATTAATTGTTGAATTAAAAAATAGAGAGTTCCTCCCATTATTTTTGGCTAGCAAGCCTCCGCTTTTGATTCAAAACACACTTTTTTTTGATACATTGATCATGAAATATAACACGTGGCTAAATAACCTACTATATTAATTGAATCAAACAAGTATATACACCATTAAAACTCCAAATCTATTTAAATCCATCAGCCAAAGGTGTCATTCATCATGGTTTGCATTTCCTACAAATGTGAAATGGATTAATTTCTAAATAATGAGAATTTCTACTCACCTCATGTTAATTTAGGCTCCTCTTGTTGTTACGAGGACTATTTTTCATGCAATAACCTTGAAAGTAACTTTTTTGTTTCTTTCTTAATAAATATATTCATTATGAATAAAATGCCTGTGAACCATCGATTGCATGAATTCATTCAATTTAACAAATAATGGAGTTCTTCATTTTGAATTGCATTTCTTATTGATATTAATTATAGAATTCAAAAATAGAGAGTTCCTCGCATCATTTTAACTAGCAAGCCTCCTCTTTTGATTCCAAACACTCTTTTTGATACATTGATCATGAAATATAACACATTTGGGTAAACAACCTAGTATATTAATTGAATCAAACAAGTATATACACCATTAAAACTCCAAATCTATTTAAATCCATCACCCAAAGGTGTCATTCATCATGGTTTGCATTTCGTACAATTGTTAACTGGTTTAATTCCTAAATAATGAGACATTCTAATCACCTAATGTTAATTAGGCTTCCCGTGTTTTTACCATGACTATTTTTCATGCAATAACCTTAGAATTAACTTTGATTCTTTCTTATTAACTATATTCATTATGAACAAACTGCTATTGGACCATCTTTGAGATGAATTCATTCAATTTAACAAACAATGGAGTCCTTGATTTTAAATTGCATTTCTTATTGATATTAATTGTTCAATTAAAAAATAGAGAGTTCCTCCCATTATTTTTGGCTAGCAAGCCTCCTCTTTTGATTCAAAACACACTTTTTGATACAATGATAATGAAATATAACACATGTGGCTAAACAACCTAGTATATGAATTGAATCAAACAAGTATATACACCATTAAAACTCCAAATCTATTTAAATCCATCACCCAAAGGTGTCATTCATCATGGTTTGCATTTCGTACAAATGTTAACTGGTTTAATTCCTAAATAATGAGACATTCTAATCACCTAATGTTAATTAGGCTTCCCTTGTTTTTACCATGACTATTTTTTTCATGCAATAACCTTAGAATTAACTTTGATTCTTTCTTATTAACTATATTCATTATGAACAAACTGCTATTGGACCATCTTTGAGATGAATTCATTCAATTTAACAAACAATGGAGTCCTTGATTTTAAATTGCATTTCTTATTGATATTAAATTGTTGAATTAAAAAATAGAGAGTTCCTCCCATTATTTTTGGCTAGCAAGCCTCCGCTTTTGATTCAAAACACACTTTTTGATACATTGATCATGAAATATAACACGTGGCTAAATAACCTACTATATTAATTGAATCAAACAAGTATATACACCATTAAAACTCCAAATCTATTTAAATCCATCAGCCAAAGGTGTCATTCATCATGGTTTGCATTTCCTACAAATGTGAAATGGATTAATTTCTAAATAATGAGAGAATTTCTACTCACCTCATGTTAATTAGGCTCCTCTTGTTGTTACGAGGACTATTTTTCATGCAATAACCTTGAAAGTAAACTTTTGTTTCTTTCTTAATAAATATATTCATTATGAATAAAATGCCTGTGAACCATCGATTGCATGAATTCATTCAATTTAACAAATAATGGAGTTCTTCATTTTGAATTGCATTTCTTATTGATATTAATTATAGAATTCAAAAATAGAGAGTTCCTCGCATCATTTTAACTAGCAAGCCTCCTCTTTTGATTCCAAACACTCTTTTTGATACATTGATCATGAAATATAACACATTTGGGTAAACAACCTAGTATATTAATTGAATCAAACAAGTATATACACCATTAAAAACTCCAAATCTATTTAAATCCATCACCCAAAGGTGTCATTCATCATGGTTTGCATTTCGTACAATTGTTAACTGGTTTTAATTCCTAAATAATGAGACATTCTAATCACCTAATGTTAATTAGGCTTCCCGTGTTTTTACCATGACTATTTTTCATGCAATAACCTTAGAATTAACTTTGATTCTTTCTTATTAACTATATTCATTATGAACAAACTGCTATTGGACCATCTTTGAGATGAATTCATTCAATTTAACAAAACAATGGAGTCCTTGATTTTAAATTGCATTTCTTATTGATATTAATTGTTCAATTAAAAAATAGAGAGTTCCTCCCATTATTTTTGGCTAGCAAGCCTCCTCTTTTGATTCAAAACACACTTTTTGATACAATGATAATGAAATATAACACATGTGGCTAAACAACCTAGTATATGAATTGAATCAAAACAAGTATATACACCCATTAAAACTCCAAATCTATTTAAATCCATCACCCAAAGGTGTCATTCATCATGGTTTGCATTTCGTACAAATGTTAACTGGTTTAATTCCTAAATAATGAGACATTCTAATCACCTAATGTTAATTAGGCTTCCCTTGTTTTTACCATGACTATTTTTCATGCAATAACCTTAGAATTAACTTTGATTCTTTCTTATTAACTATATTCATTATGAACAAACTGCTATTGGACCATCTTTGAGATGAATTCATTCAATTTAACAAACAATGGAGTCCTTGATTTTAAATTGCATTTCTTATTGATATTAATTGTTGAATTAAAAAATAGAGAGTTCCTCCCATTATTTTTGGCTAGCAAGCCTCCGCTTTTGATTCAAAACACACTTTTTGATACATTGATCATGAAATATAACACGTGGCTAAATAACCTACTATATTAATTGAATCAAACAAGTATATACACCATTAAAAACTCCAAATCTATTTAAATCCATCAGCCAAAGGTGTCATTCATCATGGTTTGCATTTCCTACAAATGTGAAATGGATTAATTTCTAAATAATGAGAATTTCTACTCACCTCATGTTAATTAGGCTCCTCTTGTTGTTACGAGGACTATTTTTCATGCAATAACCTTGAAAGTAACTTTTGTTTCTTTCTTAATAAATATATTCATTATGAATAAAATGCCTGTGAACCATCGATTGCATGAATTCATTCAATTTAACAAATAATGGAGTTCTTCATTTTGAATTGCATTTCTTATTGATATTAATTATAGAATTCAAAAATAGAGAGTTCCTCGCATCATTTTAACTAGCAAGCCTCCTCTTTTGATTCCAAACACTCTTTTTGATACATTGATCATGAAATATAACACATTTGGGTAAACAACCTAGTATATTAATTGAATCAAACAAGTATATACACCATTAAAAACTCCAAATCTATTTAAATCCATCACCCAAAGGTGTCATTCATCATGGTTTGCATTTCGTACAATTGTTAACTGGTTTAATTCCTAAATAATGAGACATTCTAATCACCTAATGTTAATTAGGCTTCCCGTGTTTTTTACCATGACTATTTTTTCATGCAATAACCTTAGAATTAACTTTGATTCTTTCTTATTAACTATATTCATTATGAACAAACTGCTATTGGACCATCTTTGAGATGAATTCATTCAATTTAACAAACAATGGAGTCCTTGATTTTAAATTGCATTTCTTATTGATATTAATTGTTCAATTAAAAAAATAGAGAGTTCCTCCCATTATTTTTGGCTAGCAAGCCTCCTCTTTTGATTCAAAACACACTTTTTGATACAATGATAATGAAATATAACACATGTGGCTAAACAACCTAGTATATGAATTGAATCAAAAACAAGTATATACACCATTAAAACTCCAAATCTATTTAAATCCATCACCCAAAGGTGTCATTCATCATGGTTTGCATTTCGTACAAATGTTAACTGGTTTAAATTCCTAAATAATGAGACATTCTAATCACCTAATGTTAATTAGGCTTCCCTTGTTTTTACCATGACTATTTTTCATGCAATAACCTTAGAATTAACTTTGATTCTTTCTTATTAACTATATTCATTATGAACAAACTGCTATTGGACCATCTTTGAGATGAATTCATTCAATTTAACAAACAATGGAGTCCTTGATTTTAAATTGCATTTCTTATTGATATTAATTGTTGAATTAAAAAATAGAGAGTTCCTCCCATTATTTTTGGCTAGCAAGCCTCCGCTTTTGATTCAAAACACACTTTTTTGATACATTGATCATGAAATATAAACACGTGGCTAAATAACCTACTATATTAATTGAATCAAACAAGTATATACACCATTAAAACTCCAAATCTATTTAAATCCATCAGCCAAAGGTGTCATTCATCATGGTTTGCATTTCCTACAAATGTGAAATGGATTAATTTCTAAATAATGAGAATTTCTACTCACCTCATGTTAATTAGGCTCCTCTTGTTGTTACGAGGACTATTTTTCATGCAATAACCTTGAAAGTAACTTTTGTTTCTTTCTTAATAAATATATTCATTATGAATAAAATGCCTGTGAACCATCGATTGCATGAATTCATTCAATTTAACAAATAATGGAGTTCTTCATTTTGAATTGCATTTCTTATTGATATTAATTATAGAATTCAAAAATAGAGAGTTCCTCGCATCATTTTAACTAGCAAGCCTCCTCTTTTGATTCCAAACACTCTTTTTGATACATTGATCATGAAATATAACACATTTGGGTAAACAACCTAGTATATTAATTGAATCAAACAAGTATATACACCATTAAAACTCCAAATCTATTTAAATCCATCACCCAAAGGTGTCATTCATCATGGTTTGCATTTCGTACAATTGTTAACTGGTTTAATTCCTAAATAATGAGACATTCTAATCACCTAATGTTAATTAGGCTTCCCGTGTTTTTTACCATGACTATTTTTTCATGCAATAACCTTAGAATTAACTTTGATTCTTTCTTATTAACTATATTCATTATGAACAAACTGCTATTGGACCATCTTTGAGATGAATTCATTCAATTTAACAAACAATGGAGTCCTTGATTTTAAATTGCATTTCTTATTGATATTAATTGTTCAATTAAAAAATAGAGAGTTCCTCCCATTATTTTTGGCTAGCAAGCCTCCTCTTTTGATTCAAAACACACTTTTTGATACAATGATAATGAAATATAACACATGTGGCTAAACAACCTAGTATATGAATTGAATCAAACAAGTATATACACCATTAAAACTCCAAATCTATTTAAATCCATCACCCAAAGGTGTCATTCATCATGGTTTGCATTTCGTACAAATGTTAAACTGGTTTAATTCCTAAATAATGAGACATTCTAATCACCTAATGTTAATTAGGCTTCCCTTGTTTTTACCATGACTATTTTTCATGCAATAACCTTAGAATTAACTTTGATTCTTTCTTATTAACTATATTCATTATGAACAAACTGCTATTGGACCATCTTTGAGATGAATTCATTCAATTTAAACAAACAATGGAGTCCTTGATTTTAAATTGCATTTCTTATTGATATTAATTGTTGAATTAAAAAATAGAGAGTTCCTCCCATTATTTTTGGCTAGCAAGCCTCCGCTTTTGATTCAAAACACACACTTTTTGATACATTGATCATGAAATATAACACGTGGCTAAATAACCTACTATATTAATTGAATCAAACAAGTATATACACCATTAAAACTCCAAATCTATTTAAATCCATCAGCCAAAGGTGTCATTCATCATGGTTTGCATTTCCTACAAATGTGAAATGGATTAATTTCTAAATAATGAGAATTTCTACTCACCTCATGTTAATTAGGCTCCTCTTGTTGTTACGAGGACTATTTTTCATGCAATAACCTTGAAAGTAACTTTTGTTTCTTTCTTAATAAATATATTTCATTATGAATAAAATGCCTGTGTGAACCATCGATTGCATGAATTCATTCAATTTAACAAATAATGGAGTTCTTCATTTTGAATTGCATTTCTTATTGATATTAATTATAGAATTCAAAAATAGAGAGTTCCTCGCATCATTTTTAACTAGCAAGCCTCCTCTTTTGATTCCAAACACACTCTTTTTGATACATTGATCATGAAATATAACACATTTGGGTAAACAACCTAGTATATTAATTGAATCAAACAAGTATATACACCATTAAAACTCCAAATCTATTTAAATCCATCACCCAAAGGTGTCATTCATCATGGTTTGCATTTCGTACAATTGTTAACTGGTTTAATTCCTAAATAATGAGACATTCTAATCACCTAATGTTAATTAGGCTTCCCGTGTTTTTACCATGACTATTTTTCATGCAATAACCTTAGAATTAACTTTTGATTCTTTCTTATTAACTATATTCATTATGAACAAACTGCTATTGGACCATCTTTGAGATGAATTCATTCAATTTAACAAACAATGGAGTCCTTGATTTTAAATTGCATTTCTTATTGATATTAATTGTTCAATTAAAAAATAGAGAGTTCCTCCCATTATTTTTGGCTAGCAAGCCTCCGCTTTTGATTCACAACACACTTTTTGATACATTGATCATGAAATATAACACATGTGGCTAAACAACCTAGTATATGAATTGAATCAAACAAGTATATACACCATTAAAACTCCAAATCTATTTAAATCCATCACCCAAAGGTGTCATTCATCATGGTTTGCATTTCGTACAAATGTTAACTGGTTTAATTCCTAAATAATGAGACATTCTAATCACCTAATGTTAATTAGGCTTCCCTTGTTTTTACCATGACTATTTTTCATGCAATAACCTTAGAATTAACTTTGATTCTTTCTTATTAACTATATTCATTATGAACAAAATGCTATTGGACCATCTTTGAGATGAATTCATTCAATTTAACAAACAATGGAGTCCTTGATTTTAAATTGCATTTCTTATTGATATTAATTGTTCAATTAAAAAATAGAGAGTTCCGCCCATTATTTTTGGCTAGCAAGCCTCCGCTTTTGATTCAAAACACACTTTTTGATACATTGATCATGAAATATAACACGTGGCTAAATAACCTACTATATTAATTGAATCAAACAAGTATATACACCATGAAAACTCCAAATCTATTTAAATCCATCAGCCAAAGGTGTCATTCATCATGGTTTGCATTTCCTACAAATGTGAAATGGATTAATTTCTAAATAATGAGAATTTCTACTCACCTCATGTTAATTAGGCTCCTCTTGTTGTTACGAGGACTATTTTTCATGCAATAACCTTGAAATTAACTTTTGTTTCTTTCTTAATAAATATATTCATTATAAAAAAAATGCCCGTGGACCATCGATTACATGAATTCATTCAATTTAACAAATAATGGAGTTCTTCATTTTGAATTGCATTTCTTATTGATATTAATTATAGAATTCAAATATAGAGAGTTGCTCCCATTATTTTAACTAGCAAGTCTCCTCTTTTGATTCCAAACACTCTTTTTCATACATTGATCATGAAATATAACACATGTGGGTAAACAACCTAGTATATTAATTGAATCAAACAAGTATATACACCATTAAAACTCCAAATCTATTTAAATCCATCAGCCAAAGGTGTCATTCATCATGGTTTGCATTTCCTACAAATGTGAAATGGATTAATTTCTAAATAATGAGAATTTCTACTCACCTCATGTTAATTAGGCTCCTCTTGTTGTTACGAGGACTATTTTTCATGCAATAACCTTGAAAGTAACTTTTGTTTCTTTCTTAATAAATATATTCATTATGAATAAAATGCCCGTGGACCATCGATTGCATGAATTCATTCAATTTAACAAATAATGGAGTTCTTCATTTTGAATTGCATTTCTTATTGATATTAATTATAGAATTCAAAAATAGAGAGTTCCTCGCATCATTTTAACTAGCAAGCCTCCTCTTTTGATTCCAAACACTCTTTTTGATACATTGATCATGAAATATAACACATTTGGGTAAACAACCTAGTATATTAATTGAATCAAACAAGTATATACACCATTAAAACTCCAAATCTATTTAAATCCATCACCCAAAGGTGTCATTCATCATGGTTTGCATTTCATACAAATGTTAACTGGTTTAATTCCTAAATAATGAGACATTCTAATCACCTAATGTTAATTAGGCTTCCCTTGTTTTTACCATGACTATTTTTCATGCAATAACCTTAGAATTAACTTTGATTCTTTCTTATTAACTATATTCATTATGAACAAACTGCTATTGGACCATCTTTGAGATGAATTCATTCAATTTAACAAACAATGGAGTCCTTGATTTTAAATTGCATTTCTTATTGATATTAATTGTTCAATTAAAAAATAGAGAGTTCCTCCCATTATTTTTGGCTAGCAAGCCTCCGCTTTTGATTCAAAACACACTTTTTGATACATTGATCATGAAATATAACACATGTGGCTAAACAACCTAGTATATGAATTGAATCAAACAAGTATATACACCATTAAAACTCCAAATCTATTTAAATCCATCACCCAAAGGTGTCATTCATCATGGTTTGCATTTCGTACAAATGTTAACTGGTTTAATTCCTAAATAATGAGACATTCTAATCACCTAATGTTAATTAGGCTTCCCTTGTTTTTACCATGACTATTTTTCATGCAATAACCTTAGAATTAACTTTGATTCTTTCTTATTAACTATATTCATTATGAACAAAATGCTATTGGACCATCTTTGAGATGAATTCATTCAATTTAACAAACAATGGAGTCCTTGATTTTAAATTGCATTTCTTATTGATATTAATTGTTCCATTAAAAAATAGAGAGTTCCTCCCATTATTTTTGGCTAGCAAGCCTCCGCTTTTGATTCAAAACACACTTTTTGATACATTGATCATGAAATATAACACGTGGCTAAATAACCTACTATATTAATTGAATCAAACAAGTATATACACCATTAAAACTCCAAATCTATTTAAATCCATCAGCCAAAGGTGTCATTCATCATGGTTTGCATTTCCTACAAATGTGAAATGGATTAATTTCTAAATAATGAGAATTTCTACTCACCTCATGTTAATTAGGCTCCTCTTGTTGTTACGAGGACTATTTTTCATGCAATAACCTTGAAATTAACCTTTGTTTCTTTCTTAATAAATATATTCATTATGAATAAAATGCCCGTGGACCATCGATTACATGAATTCATTCAATTTAACAAATAATGGTGTTCTTCATTTTGAATTGCATTTCTTATTGATATTAATTATAGAATTCAAAAATAGAGAGTTGCTCCCATTATTTTAACTAGCAAGTCTCCTCTTTTGATTCCAAACACTCTTTTTCATACATTGATCATGAAATATAACACATGTGGGTAAACAACCTAGTATATTAATTGAATCAAACAAGTATATACACCATTAAAACTCCAAATCTGTTTGAATCCATCACCTAAAGGTGTCATTCATCATGGTTTGCATTTAATCCAAATATTAACTGGTTTAATTCCTAAATAATGAGACATTCTAATCACCTAATGTTAATTAGGCTTCTCTTGTTTTTACCATGACTACTTTTCATGCAATAACCTTGGAATTAACTTTTAGATTCTTTCTTATTAACTATATTCTTTATGAAAATATTCCTCCTGGGCCATCTATGAGTTGAATTCATTCAATTTAAAAAACAATGGAGTCCTTGATTTTGAATTGCATTTCTTATTGATATTAGATGTTGAATTCAAAAATAGAGAGTTCCTCCCATTATTTTTGGCGAGCAAGCCTCTTCTTTTGATTCAAAACTCACTTTTTGATACATTGATCATGAAATATAACACATGTGGCTAAACAACCTAGTATATGAATTGAATGAAACAAGTATATACACCATTAAAACTCCAAATCTAATTAAATCCATCAGCCAAAGGTGTCATTCATCATGGTTTGCATTTAATACAAATGTTAACTAGTTTAATTCCTAAATAATGAGACATTCTAATCACATAACGTTAATTAGGCTTCTCTTATTTTTACCATGACTATTTTTCATGCAATAACCTTGGAATTGACTTTTGATTCTTTCTTATTAGCTTTATTCATTATGAAAAAATTGCTCCTGGACCATTTATGAGATGAATTCATTCAATTTAACAAACAATGGAGTCCTTGATTTTAAATTGCATTTCTTATTGATATTATTTGTTGAATTAAAAAATAGAGAGTTCCTCCCATTATTTTTGGCTAGCAAGCCACCTCTTTTGATTCAAAACACACTTTTTGGTACATTGATCATGAAATATAACACATGTGGGTAAACAACCTAGTATATGAATTGAATCAAACAAGTATATACAGCATTAAAACTCCAAATCTAATTAAATCCATCAGCCAAAGGTGTCATTCATCATGGTTTGCATTTAATACAAATGTTAACTAGTTTAATTCCTAAATAATGAGAATTTCTAATCACCTCATGTTAATTAGGCTCCTCTTGTTATTTCCAAGACTATTTTTTGTGCAATAACCTTGGAATTAACTTTTGAATCTTTCTTATTAGCTATATTCATTATGAGAAAAAGCTCCTAGACCATCTATGAGATCAATTCATTCAATTTAACAAACACTGGAGTCCTTGATTTTAAATTGCATTTCTTATTGACATTAATTGTTGAATTCAAAAATAGAGAGTTTCTCCTATCATTTTTGGCTAGCAAGCCTCCTCTTTTGATTCAAAATACACTTTTTGATACATTGATCATGAAATATAACACATGTGGCTAAACAACCTAGTATATGAATTGAATCAAACAAGTATATACACCATTAAAACTCCAAATCTAATTAAATCCATCAGCCAAAGGTGTCATTCATCATGGTTTGCATTTAATACAAATGTTAACTAGTTTAATTCCTAAATAATGAGAATTTCTAATCACCTTATGTTGATTAGTCTTCCCTTGTCGTTACTAGGACTATTTCTCAGGCAATAACAATGAAATTATCTTTTATTTCTTTCTGAATAAATATTTTCATTATGAAAAAAATGCACGTTGACCATCAATTACATGAATTCATTCAATTTAAGAAACGATTGCGTCCTTGTTTTTCAATGGCATTTCTTATTGATATTAATTGTTCAATTAAAAATTTGAGAGTTCCTCCTATCATTTTTGGTTGTCAAGGCTCCTCTTTTGATTCCAAACACTCTTTTTGATACATTGATCATGAAATATAAGACAAGTGGCTAAACAACCTAGTATTTTAATTGAATCAAGCAAGTATATACACCATTAAAACTCCAAATCTATTTACATCCATCAGCCAAAGGTGTCATTCATCATGGTTTGCATTTCGTACAAATGTGAATTGGATTAATTTCTAAATAATGAGAATTTCTAATCACCTCATGTTAATTAGGCTCCTCTTGTTGTTACGAGGACTAATTTTCATGCAATAACCTTGAAATTAACTTTTGTTTCTTTCTTAATAACTATATTCATTATGAAAAAAATACCCGTTGACCATCAATTACATGAATTCATTCAATTTAAGAAACAATTGAGTCCTTGATTTTCAATGGCATTTCTTATTGATATTAATTGTTCAATTCAAAATTAGAGAGTTCCTCCCATTATTTTTGGCAAGCAAGCCTCTTCTTTTGATTCAAAACTCACTTTTTGATACATTGATCATGAAATATAACACATGTGGCTAAACAACCTAGTATATGAATTAAATCAAACAAGTATATACTCCATTAAAACTCCAAATCTAATTAAATCCATCAGCCAAATGTGTCATTCATCATGGTTTGCATTTCGTACAAATATTAACTGGTTTAATTCCTAAATAATGAGAATTTCTAATCACCTAATGTTAATTAGGCTTCTCTTGTTTTTACCATGACTATTTTTCAAGCAATAACCTTGGAATTAACTTTTGATTCTTTCTTATTAACTATATTCATTATGAAAAAATTGCTCCTGGACCATCTATGAGTTGAATTCATTCAATGTAAAAAACAACGGAGTGTTTGATTTTGAATTGCATTTCTTATTGATATTAATTGTTGAATTCAAAAATAGAGAGTTCCTCCCATTATTTTTGGCTAGCAAGCCTCCTCTTTTGATTCCAAACACACCTTTTGATACATTGATCATGAAATATAACACATGTGGGTAAACAACCTAGTATATTAATTGAATCAAACAAGTATATACACCATTAAAACTCCAAATCTATTTAAATCCATCACCCAAAGGTGTCATTCATCATGGTTTGCATTTCATACAAATGTTAACTGGTTTAATTCCAAAATAATGAGAATTTCTAATCACCTCATGTTGATTAGGCTCCTCTTGTTATTACCAAGATTATTTTTCATGCAATAACCTTCAAATTAACTTTTGTTTGTTTCTTAATAACTATATTCATTATGAAAAAATTGCCCCTAGAGCATCTATAAGATGAATTCATTCAATTTAACAAACAATGGAGTCCTTGATTTTCAATTGCATTTCTTATTGATATTAATTGTTGAATTCAAAAATAAAGAGTTCCTCCCATTATTTTGGCTAGCAAGCCTCCTCTTTTGATTCAAAACACACTTTTTGATACATTGATCATGAAATATAACACATGTGGCTAAACAACCTAATATTTTAATTGAATCAAACAAGTATATACACCATTAAAACTCCAAATCTAATTAAATCCATCAGCCAAAGGTGTCATTCATCATGGATTGCATTTAATACAAATATTAACTGGTTTAATTCCTAAATAATGAGACATTCTAATCACCTAATGTTAATTAGGCTTCTCTTGTTTTTACCATGACTATTTTTCATGCAATAACCTTGGAATTAACTTTTGATTCTTTCTTATTAGCTATATTCATTATGAAAAAATTGCTCCTGGACCATCTATGAGATGAATTCATTCAATTTAACAAACAATGGAGTCCATGACTTTAAATTGCATTTCTTATTGATATTAATTGTTGAATTCAAAAATAGAGAGTTCCTCCTCTCGTTTTTGGCTTGCAAGCATCCTCTTTTTATTCAAAACACACTTTTTGATACATTGATCATAAAATATAACACATGTGGCTAAACAACCTTGTATATTAATTGAATCAAACAAGTATATGTACGATTAAAACTCTAAATCCATTTAAATCCATCAGTTAAAGGTGTCATTAATCATGGTTTGCATTTTGTACAAATGTTAATTGGTTTAATTCCTAAATAATGAGAATTTCTAATCACCTCATGTTAATTAGGCTCCTCTTGTTGTTACCCAGGCTATTTTTCAGGCAATAACCATGAAATTATCTTTTGTTTCTTTCTTAATAAATATATTCATTATGAAACAAATGTCTGTGGAACATGAATTACATGAATTCATTCAACTTAACAATTAATGGAGTTCTTCATTTTGAATTGCATTTCTTATTGATATTAATTATAAAATTCAAAAATAGAGAGTTCATCCCATCATTTTTGGCTAGCATGCCTCCTCTTTTGATTCCAAACACAATTTTTGATACATTTATCATGAAATAGAACACATGTGGCTAAACAACCTAGTATATTAATTGAATCAAACAAGTATATACACCATTAAAACTCCAAATCTATTTAAATCCATCAGCCAAAGGTGTCATTCATCATGGTTTGCATTTAATACAAATGTGAACTAGTTTAATTCCTAAATAATGGGACATTCTAATCACCTAATGTTAATTAGGCTTCTCTTGTTTTTACCATGACTATTTTTCATGCAATAACCTTGGAATTAACTTTTGATTCTTTCTTATTAGCTATATTCATTATGAAAAAATTGCTCCTGGACCATCTATGAGATGAATTCATTCAATTTAACAAACAATGGAGTCCATGATTTTAAATTGCATTTCTTATTGATATTAATTGTTGAATTCAAAAATAGAGAGTTCCTCCTCTCGTTTTTGGCTTGCAAGCCTCCTCTTTTTATTCAAAACACACTTTTTGATACATTGATCATAAAATATAACACATGTGGCTAAACAACCTTGTATATTAATTGAATCAAACAAGTATATGCACGATTAAAACTCCAAATCCATTTAAATCCATCAGTTAAAGGTGTCATTAATCATGGTTTGCATTTTGTACAAATGTTAATTGGTTTAATTCCTAAATAATGAGAATTTCTCATCACCTCATGTTAATTACGCTCCTCTTGTTGTTACGAGGACTATTTTTCATGCAATAACCATGAAATTATCTTTTATTTCTTTCTTAATAAATATATTCATTATGATAAATATGCCCAGTGACCATCAATTGCATGAATTCATTCAATTTAAGAAACAATTGAGTCCTTGATTTTCAATGGCATTTCTTATTGATATTAATTGTTCAATTCAAAATTAGAGAGTTCCTCCTATCATTTTTGGTTGACAAGGTTCCTCTTTTGATTCCAAACACTCTTTTTGATACATTAATCATGAAATATAACACATGTGGCTAAACAACCTAGTATATTAATTGATTCAAACAAGTATATACATCATTAAATGTCCAAATCTAATTGAATCCATCAACCAAAGGTGTCATTCATCATGGTTTGCATTTAATACAAATATTAACTGGTTTAATTCCTAAATAATGGGACATTCTAATCACCTAATGTTAATTAGGCTTCTCTTGTTTTTACCATGACTATTTTTCATGCAGTAACCTTGGATTTAGCTTTTGATTCTTTCTTTTTAACTATATTCTTTATGAAAATATTGCTCCTGGGCCATCCATGAGTTGAATTCATTCAATTTAAAAAACAATGGAGTCCTTGATTTTGAATTGCATTTCTTATTGATATTAGTTTTTGAATTCAAAAATAGAGAGTTCCTCCCATTATTTTTGGCTAGCAAGCCTCCTCTTTTGATTCAAAACACACTTTTTGATACATTGATCATGAAATATAACACATGTGGCTAAACAACCTAGTATATTAATTGAATCAAACAAGTATATACACCATTAAAACTCCAAATCTATTTAAATCCATCAGCCAAAGGTGTCATTCATCATGGATTGCATTTCGTACAAATGTTAATTGGTTTAATTATAAAATAATGAGAATTTCTAATCATCTTATGTTGATTAGTCATCCCTTGTCGTTACTAGGACTATTTCTTAGGCAATAACAATGAAATTATCTTTTATTTCTTTCTTAATAAATATATTCATTATGAAAAAAATGCCCGTTGACCATCAATTACATGAATTCATTCAATTTAAGAAACAATTGAGTCCTTGATTTTTAATGGCATCTCTTATTGATATTAATTGTTCAATTCAAAATTAGAGAGTTCCTCCTATCATTTTTTTTTGACAAGGCTCCACTTTTGATTCCTAACTCTCTTTTTGATACATTGATCATGAAATATAACACATGTGGCTAAACAACCTAGTATATTAATTGAATCAAATAAGTATATACTCCATTAAAACACCAAATCTAATTAAATCCATCAGCCAAATGTGTCATTCATCATGGTTTGCATTTCGTACAAATGTGAACTGGATTAATTTCTAAATAATGAGAATTTCTAATCACCTCATGTTAATTAGGCTCCTCTTGTTGTTACGAGGACTAATTTTCATGCAATAACCTTGAAATTAACTTTTGTTTCTTTCTTAATAACTATATTCATTATGAAAAAAATGCCCGTTGACCATCAATTACATGAATTCATTCAATTTAAGAAACAATTGAGTCCTTGATTTTCAATGGTATCTCTTATTGATATTAATTGTTCAATTCAAAATTAGAGAGTTCCTCCTATCATTTTTTTTTTGACAAGGCTCCACTTTTGATTCCTAACTCTCTTTTTGATACATTGATCATGAAATATAACACATGTGGCTAAACAACCTAGTATATTAATTGAATCAAATAAGTATATACTCCATTAAAACTCCAAATCTAATTAAATCCATCAGCCAAATGTGTCATTCATCATGGTTTGCATTTCGTACAAATGTTAATTGGTTTAATTCCTAAATAATGAGAATTTCTAATCACCTCATGTTAATTAGGCTCCTCTTGTTGTTACCAGGACTATTTTTCATGCAATAACCATGAAATTATCTTTTGTTTCTTTCTTAATAAATATATTCATTATGAAAAAAATGTCCGTGGACCATCAATTACATGAATTCATTAAATTTAACAAATAATGGAATTCTTCATTTAGAATTGCATTTCTTATTGATATTAATTACAGAATTCAAAAACAGAGAGTTCCTCCCATCATTTTTTACTTGCAAGCCTCCTCTTTTGATTCCAAACACACTTTTTGATACATTTATCATGAAATAGAACACATGTGGCTAAACAACCTAGTATATTAAATGATTGAAACAAGTATATACACCATTAAAACTCCAAATCTACTTAAATCCATCAGCCAAAGGTGTCATTCATCAGGGTTTGCATTTAGTATAAATGTTAACTAGTTTAATTCCTAAATAATGGGACATCCTAAACAACTAATGTTAATTAGGCTTCTCTTGTTTTTACCATGACTATTTTTCATGCAATAACCTTGTAATTACCTTTTGATTCTTTCTTATTAACTATATTCATTATGAAAAAATTGCTCCTGGACCATCTATGAGATGATTTTATTCAATTTAACAAACAATGGAGTCCTTGATTTTAAATTGCATTTCTTATTGATATTAATTGTTGAATTCCAAAATAGAGAGTTCCTCCCATCATTTTTGGCTAGCAAGCCTCCTCTTTTCATTCAAAACACACTTTTTGATACATTGATCATGAAATATAACAAATGTGGCTAAACAACCTACTATATTAATTGAATCAAACAAGTATATACACCATTAAAACTCCAAATCTATTTAAATCCATCAGCCAAAGGTGTCATTCATCATGGTTTGCATTTTGTATAAATGTTAATCGGTTTAATTCTTAAATAATGGGACATTCTAATCACCTAAAGTTACTTAGGCTTTTCTTGTTGTTACTAGGACTATTTTTCAGGCAATGACCATGAAATTAACTTTTGTTTCTTTCTTAATAAATATATTCATTATGAAAAAAATGTCCATCGACCATGAATTACATGAATTCATTCAATTTAACAATTAATGGAGTTCTTCATTTTGAATTGCATTTCTTATTGATATTAATTATAGAATTCAAAAATAGAGAGTTCCTCCCATCATTTTTGGCTAGCAAGTCTCCTCCTTTGATTCCAAACACACTTTTGATACATTTATCATGAACTAGAACACAAGTGGCTAAACAACCTAGTATATTAATTGAATCAAACAAGTATATACACCATTAAAACTCCAAATCTATTTAAATCCATCAGCCAAAGGTGTCATTCATCATGGTTTGCATTTAGTACAAATGTGAACTAGTTTAATTCCTAAATAATGGGACATTCTAAGCACCTAATGTTAATTAGGCTTCTCTTGTTTTTACCATGACTATTTTTCATGCAATAACTTTGGAATTAACTTTTGATTCTTCTTATTAACTATATTCATTATGAAAAAATTGCCCCTAGACCATCTATAAGATGAATTCATTCAATTTAACAAACATTGGAGTCCTTGATTTTGAATTGCATTTCTTATTGACATTAATTGTTGAATTCAAAAAGAGAGAGTTCCTCCCATTATTTTTGGCTAGCAAGCCTCCTCTTTTGATTCAAAACACACTTTTTGATACATTGATCATGAAATATAACACATGTGGCTAAACAACCTTGTATATTAATTGAATCAAACAAGTATATACACAATTAAAACTCCAAATCTATTTAAATCCATCTGCCAAAGGTGTCATTCATCATGGTTTGCATTTCGTACAAATGTTAATTGGTCTAATTCCTAAATAATGAGATTTTCTAATCACCTCATGTTAATTAGGCTCCTCTTGTTATTACGAGGACTATTTTTCATGCAAGAACCATGAAATTATCTTTTTTTCTTTCTTAATAAATATATTCATTATGACAAAAATGTTCGTGGAGCATCAATTGCATGAATTCATTCAATTTTACAAATAATGGAGTTCTTCATTTTGAATTGCATTTCTTATTGATATTAATTATAGAATTCAAAAATAGAGAGTTCCTCCTATCATTTTTGGCTAGCAAGTCTCCTCTTTTGATTCCAAATCACTCTTTTTCACACATTGATCATGAAATATAACACATGTGGCTAAACAACCTAGTATATTAATTAAATCAAACAAGTATATATACCATTAAAACTGCAAATATTTATATCCATCAGCCAAAGGTGTCCTTCAGCATGGTTTGCATTTAGTACAAATGTTAACTAGTTTAGTACCTAAATAATGGGACATTCTAATCACCTAATGTTATTTAGGCTTCTCTTGTTTTTACCATGACTATTTTTCATGCAATAACCTTGGAATTAACTTTTGATTCTTTCGTATTAACTATATTCATTATGAAAAAATTGCTCCTGGACCATCTATAAGATGTATTCATTCAATTTAACAAACAATGGAGTCCTTGATTTTGAATTGCATTTCTTATTGATATTAATTGTTGAATTCAAAAATAGAGAGTTCCTCCCATTATTTTTGGGTAGCAAGCCTCCTCGTTTGATTCGAAACACACTTTTTGATACATTGATCATGAAATATAACACATGTGGCTAAACAACCTAATATATTAATTGAATCAAACAAGTATATACACCACTAAAACTCCAAATCTATTTAAATCCATCAGCCAAAGGTGTCATTCATCATGGTTTGCATTTAGTACAAATGTGAACTAGTTTAATTCCTAAATAATGGGACATTCTAATCACCTAATGTTAATTAGGCTTCTCTTGTTTTTACCATGACTATTTTTCATGCAATAACCTTGGAATTAACTTTTGCTTCTTCTTATTAACTATATTCATTATGAAAAAATTGCTCCTGGGCCATATATGAGTTGAATTCATTCAATTTAAAAAACAACGGAGTCCTTGATTTTGAATTGCATTTCTTATTGATATTAATTGTTTAATTCAAAAAGAGAGAGTTCCTCCCATCATTTTTGGCTAGCAAGCCTCCACTTTTTATTCAAAACACACTTTTGGGTACATTGATCATGAAATATAACACATGTGGCTAAACAACCTGGTATATTAATTGAATCAAACAAGTATATACACCATTAAAACTCCAAATCTATTTAAATCCATCAGCCAAAGGTGTCATTCATCATGGTTTGCATTTAATACAAATATTAATTGGTTTAATTCATTAATAATGAGACATTCTAATCATTTAATGTTAATTAGGCTTCTCTTGTTTTTACCATGACTATTTTTCATGCAATAACCTTGGAATTAACTTTTGATTCTTTGTTATTAACTATATTCATTATGAAAAAATTGCTCCTGGGCCATCTATGAGTTGAATTCATTCAATTTAAAAAACAACGGAGTCCTTGATTTTGAATTGCATTTCTTATTGATATTAATTGTTGAATTCAAAAATAGAGAGTTCCTCCCATCATTTTTGGCTAGCAAGCCTCCACTTTTTATTCAAAACACACTTTTGGATACATTGATCATGAAATATAACACATGTGGCTAAATAACCTTGTATATTAATTGTATCAAACAAGTATATACATGATTAAAACTCCAAATCTATTTAAATCCATCAGCCAAAGGTTTCATTCATCATGGTTTGCATTTTGTACAAATGTTAATTGGTTTAATTCCTAAATAATGAGAATTTCTAATCACCTCATGTTAATTAGGCTCCTCTTGTTATTACCAAGACTATATTTCGTGCAATAACCTTGAAATTAACTTTTATTTCTTTCTTAATAACTATATTCATTATGAAAAAATTGCCCCTAGATCATGTATAAGTTGAATTCATTCAATTTAACAAACAATGGAGTCCTTGATTTTGAATTGCATTGCTTATTGATATTAATTATAGAATTCAGAAAGAGAGAGTTCCTCCCATCATTTTTGGCCCAGCAAACCTCCTCTTTTGATTATAAAACACACTTGTTGATACATTGATCATGAGATATAACACATATGGCTAAACAACCAAGTATATTAATTGAATCAAACAAGTATATACACCATTAAAACTATAAATCTAATTAAATCCATCACCCAAAGGTGTCATTCATCATGGTTTGCATTTCGTACAAATGTTAATTGGTTTAATTCCTAAATAATGAGAATTTCTAATCACCTCATGTTGATTAGGCTCCTCTTGTTGTTACCAGGACTATTTTTCAGGCAATAACCATGAAATTATCTTTTGTTTCTTTTTTAATAAATATATTCATTATAGAAAAAATGTCCGTGGACCATGAATTACATGAATTCATTCAATTTAACAATTAACGGGAGTTCTTCATTTTGAATTGCATTTCTTATTGATATTAATTATACAATTCAAAAATAGAGAGTTCATCCCATTATTTTTGGCTAGCAAGCCTCCTCCTTTGATTCCAAACACACTTTTTCATACATTTATCATGAAATAGAACACATGTGGCTAAACAACCTAGTATATTAATTGAATCAAACAAGTATATACACCATTAAAACTGCAAATCTATTTAAATCCATCAGCCAAAGGTGTCCTTCAGCATGGTTTGCATTTAGTACAAATGTTAACTAGTTTAGTACCTAAATAATGGGACATTCTAATCACCTAATGTTATTTAGGCTTCTCTTGTTTTTACCATGACTATTTTTCATGCAATAACCTTGGAATTAACTTTTGATTCTTTCGTATTAACTATATTCATTATGAAAAAATTGCTCCTGGACCATCTATAAGATGTATTCATTCAATTTAACAAACAATGGAGTCCTTGATTTTGAATTGCATTTCTTATTGATATTAATTGTTGAATTCAAAAATAGAGAGTTCCTCCCATTATTTTTGGCTAGCAAGCCTCCTCGTTTGATTCGAAACACATTTTTTGATACATTGATCATGAAATATAAGACATGTGGCTAAACAACCTAATATATTAATTGAATCAAACAAGTATATACACCACTAAAACTCCAAATCTATTTAAATCCATCAGCGAAAGGTGTCATTCATTATGGTTTGCATTTCGTACAAATGTTAACTGGATTAATTTCTAAATAATGAGAATTTCTAATCAACTCATGTTAATTAGGCTCCTTTTGTTGTTACGAGGACTATTTTTCATGCAATAACCTTGAAATTAACTTTTGTTTCTTTCTTAATAAATATATTCATTATGAAAAAAATGTCCGTGGACCATCAATTACATGAATTCATTCAGTTTAACAAATAATGGAGTTCTTCATTTTGAATTGCATCTCTTATTGATATTAATTATAGAATTCAAAAATAGAGAGTTCCTCCCATCATTTTTGGCTCGCAAGCCTCCTCGTTTGATTCAAAACACACTTTTTGATACATTTATCATGAAATAGAACACATGTGGCTAGACAACCTAGTATATTAATTGAATCAAACAAGTATATACACCATTAAAACTCCAAATCTATTTAAATCCATCAGCCAAAGGTGTTATTCATCATGGTTTGCATTTCGTACAAATGTTAACTATATTAATTTCTAAATAATGAGAATTTCTAATCACCTCATGTTAATTAGGCTCCTCTTGTTGTTACGAGGACTATTTTTCATGCAATAACCTTGAAATTAAATTTTGTTTCTTTCTTAATAAATATATTCATTATGAAAAAAAATGCCCGTTGACCATCAATTACATCAATTCATTCAATTTAACAAATAATGGAGTTCTTGCTTTTGAATTGCATTTCTTATTGATATTAATTATAGAATTCAAAAATAGAGAGTTCCTCCCATCATTTTTGGCTAGCAATCCTCCTCTTTTGATTTCCAACACTCTTTTTGATACATTGATCATGAAAGAGAACACATGTGGCTAAACAACCTAGTATATTAATTGAATCAAACATGTATATAGACCATTAAAACTCCAAATCTATTTAAATTCATCAGCCAAAGGTGTCATTCATCATGGTTTGCATTTCGTAAAAATGTTAACTGCTTTAATTCCTAAATAATGAGAATTTCTAATCACCTCATGTTAATTAGGCTCCTCTTGTTGTTATGAGGACTATCTTTCATGCAATAACCATGAAATTATCTTTTGTTTCTTTCTTAATAAATATATTCATTATGAAAAAAATGTTCGTGGAGCATCAATTGCATGAATTCATTCAATTTAACAAATAATGGAGTTCTTCATTTTGAATTGCATTTCTTATTGATATTCATTATAGAATTCAAAAATAGAGAGTTCCTCCTATCATTTTTGGCTAGCAAGTCTCCTCTTTTGATTCCAAACACTCTTTTTGATACATTGATCATGAAATATAACACATGTGGCTAAACAACCTAGTATATTAATTGAATCAAACAAGTATATACATCATTAAAACTTCAAATCTATTTAAATCCATCAGCCAAAGGTGTCCTTCAGCATGGTTTGCCTTTAGTACAAATGTTAACTAGTTTAGTACCTAAAGAATGGGACATTCTAATCCCCTAATGTTAATTAGGCTTCTCTTGTTTTTACCATTACTATTTTTCATGCAATAACCTTGGAATTAACTTTTGATTCTTTCGTATTAACTATATTCATTATGAGAAAATTGCTCCTGGACCATCTATAAGATGTATTCATTCAATTTAACAAACAATGGAGACCTTGATTTTGAATTGCATTTCTTATTGATATTAATTGTTGAATGCAAAAATAAAGAGTTCCTCCCATTATTTTTGGCTAGCAAGCCTCCTCGTTTGATTCAAAACACACTTTTTGATACATTGATCATGAAATATAACACATGTGGCTAAACAACCTAGTATATTAATTGAATCGAACAAGTATATACACGATTAAAACTCCAAGTCTATTTCAATCCATCAGCCAAAGGTGTCATTCATCATGGTTTGCATGTCGCACAAATGTTAATTGGCTTATTTCCAAAATAATGAGAATTTCTAATCACCTCATGTTAATTAGTCTTCCCTTGTCGTTGCTAGGACTATTTTTTAGGCAATAACAATGAAATTATCATTTATTTCTTTCTTAATAAATATATTCATTATGAAAAAAATGCTCGTGGACCATCAATTACATGAATTCTTTCAATTTAACAAATAATGGAGTTCTTCATTTTGAATTGCATTGCTTATTGATATTAATTATAGAATTCAAAAATAGAGAGTTCCTCCCATCATTATTGGCTAGCAAGCCTCCTCTTTTGATTCCCAACACTCTTTTTGATACATTGATCATGAAATAGAACACATGTGGCTAAACAACCTAGTATATTAATTGAATCAAATAATTATATACACCATTAAAACTCCAAATCTATTTAAATCCATCAGCCAAAGCTATCATTCACCATGGTTTGCATTTAGTACAAATGTTAACTGGTTTAATTCCTAAATAATGAGACATGCTAATAACCTAATGTTAATTAGGCTTTATTTGTTTTTACCATGACTATTTTTCATGCAATAACCTTGAAATTAACTTTCGATTCTTTCTTATTAACTGTATTCATGATGAAAAAATTGCCCCTAGACCATCTATAAAATGAATTCATTCAATTTAACAAACAATGGAGTCCTTGATTTTAAATTGCATTTCTTATTGATATTAATTGTTGAATTCAAAAATAGAGAGTTCCTCCCTTCATTTTTGGCTAGCAAGCCTCCTCTTTTTATTCAAAATACACTTTTGGATACATTGATCATGAAATATAACACATGTGGCTAAACAACCTTGTATATTAATTGAATCAAACAAGTATATACACCATTGCAACTCCAAATCAAATTAACTCCATCAGCCATAGGTGTCATTCATCATGGTTAGCATTTAATACAAAAATTAACTGGTTTAATTCCTAAATAATGAGACATTCTAATCACCTAATGTTAATTAGGCTTCTCTTATTTTTACCATGACTATTTTTCATGCAATAACCTTGGAATTAACTTTTGATTCTTTCTTATTAACTATACTCATTATGAAAAAAATTGCTCCTGGACCATCTATGAGATGAATTCATTCAATTTAACAAAACAATGGAGTCCTTGATTTTAAATTCCATTTCTTATTGATATTAATTGTTGAATTCAAAAATAGAGTTCCTCCCATCATTTTTGGCTAGGAAGCCTCCTCTTTTTATTGAAAACAAAGTTTTTGATACATTGATCATGAAATATAACACATGTGGCCACACAACGTTGTATATTAATTGAATCAAACAAGTATATACACCATTAAAACTCCAAATCTCTTTAAATCCATCAGCCAAATGTGTCATTCATCATGGTTTGCATTTCATACAAATGTTAATTGGTATAATTCATAAATAATGTGAATTTCTAATCATCTCATGTTAATTAAGCTCCTCTTGTTGTTACCAGGACTAATTTTCTGGCAATAACCATGAAATTATCTTTTGTTTCTTTCTTTATAAATATATTCATTATGAAAAAAATGTCTGTGGACCATGAATTACATGAATTCATTCAATTTAACAATTAATGGAATTCTTCATTTTGAATTGCATTTCTTATTGATATTAATTATAGAATTCAAAAATAGAGAGTTCCTCCCATCATTTTTGGCAAGCATGCCTCCTCTTTTGATTCCAAACACACTTTTTGATACATTTATCATGAAATAGAACACATGTGGCTAAACAACCTAATATATTAATTGAATCAAACAAGTATATACACCATTAAAACTCCAAATCTATTTAAATCCATCAGCCAAAGGTGTCATCCATCATGGTTTGCATTTAATACAAATGTTAACTAGTTTAATTCCTAAATAATGAGACATTCTAATCACCTAATGTTAATTAGGCTTCTCTTATTTTTACCATGACTATTTTTCATGCAATAACCTTGGAATTAACTTTTGATTCTTTCTTATTAACTATATTCATTATGAAAACATTGCTCCTGGACCTTAACAAACAATGCAGTCCTTGATTTTGAATTGCATTTCTTATTGATATTAATTGTTGAATTCAAAAATAGAGAGTTCCTCCCATTATTTTTGGCTAGCAAGCCTCCTCTTTTGATTCAAAACACACTTTTTGATACATTGATCATGAAATATAACAAATGAGGCTAAACAACCTAGTATATTTATTGAATCAAACAAGTATATACACCGTTGCAACTCCAAATCAAATTAAATCCATCAGCCAAAGGTGTCATTCATCATGGTTAGCATTTAATACAAATGTTAACTGGTTTAATTCCTAAATAATGAGACATTCTTATAATCTAATGTTAATTAGGCTTCTCTTATTTTTACCATGACTATTTTTCATGCAATAACCTTGGAATTAACTTTTGATTCTTTCTTATAAACTATACTTATTATGAAAAAATTGCTCCTGGACCATCTATGAGAAGAATTCATTCAATTTAACAAAACAATGGAGTCCTTGATTTTAAATTGCATTTCTTATTGATATTAATTGTTGAATTCAAAAATAGAGAGTTCCTCCCATCATTTTTGGCTAGCAAGCCTCCTCTTTTTATTCAAAACACACTTTTTGATACATTGATCATGAAATATAACACATGTGGCTACACAACGTTGTATATTAATTGAATCAAACAAGTATATACACCCTTAAAACTCCAAATCTATTTAAATCCATCAGCCAAATGTGTCATTCATCATGGTTTGCATTTCGTACAAATGTTAATTTGTTTAATTCCAAAATATTGAGAATTTCTAATCACCTCATGTTAGTTAGGCTCCTCTTGTTCTTACCCAGACTATTTTTCAGGCAATAACCATGAAATTATCTTTTGTTTCTTTCTTAATAAATATATTCATTATGAAACAAATGTCCGTGGACCATGAATTACATGAATTCATTCAATTTAACAATTAATGGAGTTCTTCATTTTGAATTGCATTTCTTATTGATATTAATTATAGAATTAAGAAATAGAGAGTTCCTCCCATCATTTTTGGCTAGCATGCCTCCTCTTTTGATTCCAAACACACTTTTTGATACATTTATCATGAAATAGAACACATGTGGCTAAACAACCTAGTATATTAATTGAATCAAACAAGTATATACACCATTAAAACTCCAAATCTATTTAAATCCATCAGCCAAAGGTGTCATTCATCATGGTTTGCATTTAATACAAATATTAATTGGTTTAATTCCTAAATAACAAGACATTCTAATCATTTAATGTTAATTAGGCTTCTCTTGTTTTTACCATGACTATTTTTCATGCAATAACCTTGGAATTAACTTTTGATTCTTTCTTATTAACTATATTCATTATGAAAAAATTGCTCCTAGGCCATCTATGAGAAGAATTCATTCAATTTAAAAAACAACGGAGTCCTTGATTTTGAATTGCATTTCTTATTGATATTAATTGTTTAATTCAAAAAGAGAGAGTTCCTCCCATCATTTTTGGCTAGCAAGCCTCCACTTTTTATTCAAAACACACTTTTGGGTACATTGATCATGAAATATAACACATATGGCTAAACAACCTGGTATATTAATTGAATCAAACAAGTATATACACCATTAAAACTCCAATCTATTTAAATCCATCAGCCAAATGTGTCATTCATCATGGTTTGCATTTAGTACAAATGTGAACTAGTTTAATTCCTAAATAATGGGACATTCTAATCACCTAATGTTAATTAGCCTTCTCTTGTTTTTACCATGACTATTTTTCATGCAATAACCTTGGAATTAACTTTTGGTTCTTTCTTATTAACTATAGTCATTATGAAAAAATTGCTACTGGACCATCTATAAGATGAATTCATTCAATTTTACAAACATTGGAGTCCTTGATTTTCAATTGCGTTTCTTATTGATATTAATTGTTGAATTAAAAAATAGAGAGTTCCTCCCTTTATTTTTGGCTAGCAACCCTCCTCTTTTGAATCAAAACACACTTTTTGATACATTGATCATGAAATATAACACATGTGGCTAAACAACCTAGTATATTAATTGAATCAAACAAGTATATACACCATTATAACTCCAAATCTATTTAATTCCATCAGCCAAATGTGTCATTCATCATGGTTTGCATTTAGTACAAATGTTAACTAGTTTAATTCTTAAATAATGCGAGATTCTCATCACCTAATGTTAATTAGGCTTCTCTTGTTTTTACCATGACTATTTTTCATGCAATAACCTTGGAATTAACTTTTGATTCTTTCTTATTAACTATATTCATTATGAAAAAAATTGCTCTCGGACCATCTATGAGATGAATTCATTCAATTTAACAAACAATGGAGTCCTTGATTTTAAATTGCTCTTCTTATTGATATTAATTGTTTTATTCAAAAATAGAGAGTTCCACCAATCATTTTTGTCTAGCAAGCCTCCCCTTTTTATTCAAAACACACTTTTGGATACATTTATCATGAAATATAACACATGTGGCTAAACAACCTAGTATATTAATTGAATCAAACAAGTATATACACGATTAAAACTCCAAATCTATTTAAATCCATCAGCCAAAGTTGTCATTCATGATGCTTTCCATTTCGTACAAATGTTAATTGGTTTAATTCCTAAATAATGAGAATTTCTAATCACCTCATGTTAATTAGGCTCCTCTTGTTATTACCAAGACTATTTTTCGTACAATAACCTTGAAATTAACTTTTGTTTCTTTCTTAATAACTATATTCATTATGAAAAAATTGCCCCTAGACCATTTATAAGATGAATTCATTCAATTTAACAAACAGTGGAGTCCTTGATTTTGAATTGCATTTCTTATTGATATTAATTATAGAATTCCAAAAGAGAGAGTTCCTCCCATCATTTTTGGCCCAGCAAGCCTCCTCTTTTGGTTATAAAACACACTTTTTGATTCATTGATCATAAGATATAACACATGTGGTTAAACAACCAAGTATATTAATTGAATCAAACAAGTATATACACCATTAAAACTCCAAATCTATTTAAATCCATCAACCAAAGGTGTCATTCATCATGGTTTGCATTTCGTACAAATGTTAATTGGTTTAATTCCTAAATAATGAGAATTTCGAATCACCTCATGTTAATTAAGCTCCTCTTGTTGTTACCAGGACTATTTTTTAGGCAATAACCATGAAATTATCTTTTGTTTCTTTCTTAATAAATATATTCATTATGAAAAAAATGTCTGTGGACCATCAATTACATGAATTCATTCAATTTAACAATTAATGGAATTCTTCATTTTGAATTGCATTTCTTATTGATATTAATTATAGAATTCAAAAATAGAGAGTTCCTCCCATCATTTTTGGCTAGCAAGCCTCCTCCTTTGATTCCAAACACACTTTTTGATACATTTATCATGAAATAGAACACATGTGGCTAAACAACCTAGTATATTAATTTAATCAAACAAGTATATACACCATTAAAACTCCAAATCTATTTAAATCCATCAGCCAAAGGTGTCATTCATCATGGTTTGCATTTAGTACAAATGTGAACTAGTTTAATTCCTAAATAATGGGACATTCTAATCACCTAATGTTAATTAGGCTTCTCTTGTTTTTACCATGACTATTTTTCATGCAATAACCTTGGAATTAACTTTTGCTTCTTCTTATTAACTATATTCATTATGAAAAAATTGCTCCTAGACCATCTATAAGATGAATTCATTCAATTTAACAAACAATGGAGTCCTTGATTTTGAATTGATATTGATATTAATTGTTGAATTAAAAAATAGAGAGTTCCTCCCATTATTTTTGGCTAGCAAGCCTCCACTTTTGATTCAAAACACACTTTTTGATACATTGATCATGAAATATAACACATGTGGCTAAACAACCTAGTATATTAATTGAATCAAACAAGTATATACACCATTAAAACTCCAAATCTATTTAAATCCATCAGCCAAAGGTCTCATTCATCATGGTTTGCATTTCGTACAAATGTTAACTGGATTAATTTCTAAATAATGAGAATTTCTAATCTCCTCATGTTAATTAGGCTCCTCTTGTTGTTACTAGGACTATTTTTCAGGCAATAACCATGAAATTATCTTTTGTTTCTTTCTTAATAAATATATTCATTATGAAAAAAAATGCCCGTGGATCATCAATTACATCAATTCATTCAATTTAACAAATAATAGAGTTCTTCATTTTGAATTGCATTTCTTATTGATTGTTAATTATAGAATTCAAAAATAGAGAGTTCCTCCCATCATTTTTGGCTAGCAAGCCTCCTCTTTTGATTCCCAACACTCTTTTTGATACATTGATCATGAAATAGAACACATGTGGCTAAACAACCTCGTATATTAATTGAATCAAACAAGTGTATACACCATTAAAACTCCAAATCTCTTTAAATTCATCAGCCAAAGGTGTCATTCATGATGGTTTGCATTTAATACAAATATTAACTGGTTTAATTCTAAATAATGAGACATTCTAATCATTTAATGTTAATTAGGCTTCTCTTGTTTTTACCATGACTATTTTTCATGCCATAACCTTGGAATTAACTTTTGATTCTTTCTTATTAACTATATTCATTATGAAAAAATTGCTCTTGGGCCATCTATGAGTTGAATTCATTCAATTTAAAAAACAACGGAGTCTTTGATTTTGAATTGCATTTCTTATTGATATTAATTGTTCAATTCAAAAATAGAGAGTTCCTCCCATTATTTTTGGCTAGCAAGCCTCCTCTTTTGATTCAAAACACACTTTTTGATACATTGATCATGAAATATAACACATGTGGCTAAACAACTTAGTATATTAATTGAATCAAACAAGTATATACACGATTAAAACTCCAAATCTATTTAAATCCATCAGCCAAAGGTGTCATTCATCATGGTTTGCATTTCGTACAAATGTTAATTGGTTTAATTCTTAAATAATGGGACATTCTAATCACCTAAAGTTACTTAGGCTTTTCTTGTTGTTACCAGGACTATTTTTCAGGCAATGACCATGAAATTAACTTTTGTTTCTTTCTTAATAAATATATTGAATATGAAAAAAATGTCCGTGGACCATGAATTACATGAATTCATTCAATTTAACAATTAATGGAGTTCTTCATTTTGAATTGCATTTCTTATTGATATTAATTATAGAATTCAAAAATAGAGAGTTCCTCCCATCATTTTTGGCTAGCAAGTCTCCTCCTTTGATTCCAAACACACTTTTGATACATTTATCATGAACTAGAACACAAGTGGCTAAACAACCTAGTATATTAATTGAATCAAACAAGTTTATACACCATTAAAACTCCAAATCTATTTAAATCCATCAGCCAAAGGTGTCATTCATCATGGTTTGCATTTAGTACAAATGTGAACTAGTTTAATTCCTAAATAATGGGACATCCTAAACAACTAATGTTAATTAGGCTTCTCTTGTTTTTACCATGACTATTTTTCATGCAATAACCTTGTAATTCCCTTTTGATTCTTTCTTATTAACTATATTCATTATGAAAAAATTGCTCCTGGACCATCTATGAGATGATTTTATTCAATTTAACAAACAATGGAGTCCTTGATTTTAAATTGCATTTCTTATTGATATTAATTGTTGAATTCCAAAATAGAGAGTTCCTCCCATCATTTTTGGCTAGCAAGCCTCCTCTTTTCATTCAAAACACACTTTTTGATACATTGATCATGAAATATAACACATGTGGCTAAACAACCTACTATATTAATTGAATCAAACAAGTATATACATCATTAAAACTCCAAATCTATTTAAATCCATCAGCCAAAGGTGTCATTCATCATGGTTTGCATTTCGTACAAAACGTTAATTGGTTTAATTCTTAAATAATGGGACATTCTAATCACCTAAAGTTACTTAGGCTTTTCTTGTTGTTACCAGGACTATTTTTCAGGCAATGACCATGAAATTAACTTTTGTTTCTTTCTTAATAAATATATTGAATATGAAAAAAATGTCCGTGGACCATGAATTACATGAATTCATTCAATTTAACAATTAATGGAGTTCTTCATTTTGAATTGCATTTCTTATTGATATTAATTATAGAATTCAAAAATAGAGAGTTCCTCCCATCATTTTTGGCTAGCAAGTCTCCTCCTTTGATTCCAAACACAGTTTTGATACATTTATCATGAACTAGAACACAAGTGGCTAAACAACCTAGTATATTAATTGAATCAAACAAGTATATACACCATTAAAACTCCAAATCTATTTAAATCCATCAGCCAAAGGTGTCATTCATCATGGTTTGCATTTAGTACAAATGTGAACTAGTTTAATTCCTAAATAATGGGACATCCTAAACAACTAATGTTAATTAGGCTTCTCTTGTTTTTACCATGACTATTTTTCATGCAATAACCTTGTAATTACCTTTTGATTCTTTCTTATTAACTATATTCATTATGAAAAAATTGCTCCTGGACCATCTATGAGATGATTTTATTCAATTTAACAAACAATGGAGTCCTTGATTTTAAATTGCATTTCTTATTGATATTAATTGTTGAATTCCAAAATAGAGAGTTCCTCCCATCATTTTTGGCTAGCAAGCCTCCTCTTTTCATTCAAAACACACTTTTTGATACATTGATCATGAAATATAACACATGTGGCTAAACAACCTACTATATTAATTGAATCAAACAAGTATATACACTATTAGAACTCCAAATCTATTTAAATCCATCAGCCAAAGGTGTCATTCATCATGGTTTACATTTCGTACAAACGTTAATTGGTTTAATTCTTAAATAATGGGACATTCTAATCACCTAAAGTTACTTAGACTTTTCTTGTTGTTACCAGGACTATTTTTCTGGCAATGACCATGAAATTAACTTTTGTTTCTTTCTTAATAAATATATTGATTATGAAAAAAATGTCCGTGGACCATGAATTACATGAATTCATTCAATTTAACAATTAATGGAGTTCTTCATTTTGAATTGCATTTCTTATTGATATTAATTATAGAATTCAAAAATAGAGAGTTCCTCCCATCATTTTTGGCTAGCAAGTCTCCTCCTTTGATTCCAAACACAGTTTTGATACATTTATCATGAACTAGAACACAAGTGGCTAAACAACCTAGTATATTAATTGAATCAAACAAGTATATACACCATTAAAACTCCAAATCTATTTAAATCCATCAGCCAAAGGTGTCATTCATCATGCTTTGCATTTCGTAAAAATGTTAACTGCTTTAATTGCTAAATAATGAGAATTTCTAATCACCTCATGTTAATTAGGCTCCTCTTGTTGTTACGAGGACTATTTTTCATGCAATAACCTTGAAATTAACTTTTGTTTCTTTCTTAATAAATATATTCATTATGAAAAAAATGTCTGTGGACCATTAATTACATGAATTCATTCAATTTAACAAATAATGGAGTTCTTCATTTTGAATTGCATTTCTTATTGATATTAATTGTTCAATTCAAAAATAGACAGTTCCTCCCATTACTTTTGGCTAGCAAGCCTCCTCTTTTGATTCAAAACACACTTTTTGATACATTGATCATGAAATATAACACATGTGGCTAAACAACCTAGTATATTAATTGAATCAAACAAGTATATAGACCATTAAAACTCCAAGTCTATTTAAATCCATCAGCCAACGGTGTCATTCATCATGGTTTGCATTTCTTACAAATGTTAACTGGATTAATTTCTAAATAATGAGAATTTCTAATCACCTCATGTTAAATAGGCTCCTCTTGTTGTTACGAGGACTATTTTTCACGCAATAACCTTGAAATTAACTTTTGTTTCTTTATTAATAAATATATTCATTATGAAAAAAATGTCCGTGGACCATCAATTACATGAATTCATTCAATTTAACAAACAACTGAGTCCTTGATTTTCAATGGCATTTCTTATTGATATTAATTGTTCAATTCAATGTTAGAGAGATCCTCCTATCATTTTTGGTTGACAAGTATCCTCTTTTGATTCCAAACACTCTTTTTGATACATTGATCATGAAATATAACACATGTGGCTAAACAACCTGGTATATTAATTGAATCAAACAACTATATACATCATTAAAACTCCAAATCTATTTAAATCCATCAGCCAAAGGTGTCATTCATCATGGTTTGCATTTCGTAAAAATGTTAACTGCTTTAATTCCTAAATAATGAGAATTTCTAATCACCTCATGTTAATTAGGCTCCTCTTGTTATTATCAGGTCTATTTTTCGTGCAATAACCTTGAAATAAACTTTTGTTTCTTTCTTAAAAACTATATTTAGTATGAAAAAATTGCCCTTAGACCATCTATAAGATGGATTCATTCAATTTAACAAACAATGGAGTCCTTGATTTTGAATTGCATTTCTTATTGATATTAATTATAGAATTCAAAAAGAGAGAGTTCCTCCCATCATTTTTGGCCGAGCAAGCCTCCTCTTTTGATTATAAAACACACTTTTTGATACATTGATCATGAAATATAACACATGTGGCTAAAGAACTAAGTATATTAATTGAATCAAACAAGTATATACACCATTAAAACTCCAAATCTACTTAAATCCATCAACCAAAGCGGTCATTCATCATGGTTTGCATTTAGTATAAATGTTAACTAGTTTAATTCCAAAATAATGGGACATTCTAACCACCTAATGTTAATTAGGCTTCATTTGTTTTTACCATGACTATTTTTGATGCAATAACCTTGGAATTAACTTTTGATTCTTTCTTATTAACTATATTCATTATGAAAAAATTGCTCCTGGACCATCTATGAGATGAATTCATTCAATTTAACAAACAATGGGGTCCTTGATTTCAAATTGCATTTCTTATTGATATTAATTGTTGAATTCAAAAATAGGGAGTTCCTCCCATTGTTTTTGGCTAGCAAGCCTCCTCTTTTGATTCAAAACACACTTTTTGATACATTGATCATGAAATATAACACATGTGGCTAAACAACCTTGTATATTAATTGAATCAAACAAGTATATACACGATTAAAACTCCAAATCTATTTCAATCCATCAGCCAGAGGTGTCATTCATCATGGTTTGCATTTCATACAAATGTTAACTGGTTTAATTCCTAAATAATGGGACATTCTAATCACTTAATGTTAATTAGGCTTCTCTTGTTTTTACCATGACTATTTTTCATGCAATAACCTTGGAATTAACTTCTGATTCATTCTTATTAACTATAGTCATTATGAAAATATTGCTCCTGGGCCATCTATGAGTTGAATTCATTCAATTTACAAAACAACGGAGTCCTTGACTTTGAATTGCATTTCTTATTGATATTAGTTGTTGAATTCAAAAATAGAGAGTTCCTCCCATTATTTTTGGCTAGCAAGCCTCCTCTTTTGATTCAAAACACACTTTTTGATACATTGATCATGAAATATAACACATGTGGCTAAACAACCTTGTATATTAATTGAATCAAACAAGTATATACACGATTAAAACTCCAAATCTATTTAAATCCATCAGCCAAAGGTGTAATTCATCATGGTTTGCATTTCGTACAAATGTTAACTGGTTTAATTCCTAAATAATGGGACATTCTAATCACTTAATGTTAATTAGGCTTCTCTTGTTTTTACCATGACTATTTTTCATGCAATAACCTTGGAATTAACTTCTGATTCTTTCTTATTAACTATAGTCATTATGAAAAAATTGCTACTGGACCATCTATAAGATGAATTCATTCAATTTTACAAACAATGGAGTCCTTGATTTTGAATTGCATTTCTTATTGATATTAATTGTTGAATTCACAAATAGAGAGTTCCTCCCATTATTTTTGGCTAGCAAGCCTCCTCTTTTGATTCACAACACACTTTTTGATACATTGATCATGAAATATACATGTGGCTAAACAACCTAGTATATTAATTGAATCAAACAAGTATATACACCATTAAAACTCCAAATCTATTTAAATCCATCAGCCAAAGGTGTCATTCATCATGATTTGCATTTCGTGCAAATGTTAACTGGATTAATTTCTGAATAATGAGAATTTCTAATCACCTCATGTTAAGTAGGCTCGCTCCTCTTGTTGTTACGAGGACTATTTTTCAGGCAATAACCATGAAATTATCTTTTGTTTCTTTCTTAATAAATATATTCATTATGAAAAAAATGCCCGTGGACCATCAATTACATCAATTCATTCAATTTAACAAATAATGGAGTTCTTCATTTTGAATTGCATTTCTTATTGATATTAATTATAGAATTCAAAATTAGAGAGTTCCTCCCATCATTTTTGGCTAGCAAGCCTCCTCTTTTGATTCCCAACACTCTTTTTGATACATTGATCATGAAATAGAACACATGTGGCTAAACAACCTAGTATATTAATTGAATCAAACATGTATATACACCATTAAAACACCAAATCTATTTAAATCCATCAGTCAAAGGTGTCATTCATCATGGTTTGCATTTAATACAAATATTAACTGGTTTAATTTCTAAATAATGAGACATTCTAATCATTTAAGGTTAATTAGGCTTCTCTTGTTTGTACCATGATGATTTTTCATGCAATAACCTTGGAATTAACTTTTGATTCTTTCTTATTAACTATATTCATTATGAAAAAATTGCTCCTGGACCATATATAAGATGAATTTATTCAATTTAACAAACAATGGAGTCCTTTATTTTGAATTGCATTTCTTATTGATATTAATTGTTGAATTCAAAAATAGAGAGTTCCTCCCATTATTTTTGGCTAGCAAGCCTCCTCTTTTGATTCACAACACACTTTTTGATACATTGATCATGAAATATAACACATCTGGCTAAACAACCTCGTATATTAATTGAATCAAACAACTATATACACCATCAAAACTCCACATCTATTTAAATCCATCAGCCAAAGGTGTCATTCATCATGGTTTGCATTTCGTACAAATGTTAACTGCTTTAATTCCTAAATAATGAGAATTTCTAATCACCTCATGTTAATTAGGCTCCTCTTGTTGATATGAGGACTATTTTTCATGCAATAACCATGAAATTATCTTTTGTTTCTTTCTTAATAAATATATTCATTATGAAAAAAATGTTCGTGGAGCATCAATTGCATGAATTCATTCAATTTAACAAATAATGGAGTTCTTCATTTTGAATTGCATTTCTTATTGATATTAATTATAGAATTCAAAAATAGAGAGTTCCTCCTATCATTTTTGGCTAGCAAGTCTCCTCTTTTGATTCCAAACACTCTTTTTGATACATTGATCATGAAATATAGCACGTGGCTAAACAACCTGGTATATTAATTGAATCAAACAAGTATATACACCATTAAAACTTTAAATCTATTTAAATCCATCAGCCAAAGGTGTCCTTCAGCATGGTTTGCATTTAGTACAAATGTTAACTAGTTTAGTACCTAAATAATGGGACATTCTAATCCCCTAATGTTAATTAGTCTTCTCTTGTTTTTACCATGACTATTTTTCATGCAATAACCTTGGAATTAACTTCTGATTCTTTCTTATTAACTATAGTCATTATGAAAAAATTGCTACTGGAGGAATTGCATTTCTTATTGATATTAATTATAGAATTCAAAAATAGAGAGTTCCTCCCATCATTTTTGGCTAGCAAGTCTCCCCTTTTGATTCCAAACACTCTTTTTGATACATTGATCATGAAATATAGCACATGTGGCTAAACAACCTGGTATATTAATTGAATCAAACAAGTATATACACCATTAAAACATCAAATCTATTTAAATCCATCAGCCAAAGGTGTCCTTCAGCATGGTTTGCATTTAGTACAAATGTTAACTAGTTTAGTACCTAAATAATGGGACATTCTAATCCCCTAATGTTAATTAGGCTTCTCTTGTTTTTACCATGACTATTTTTCATGCAATAACCTTGGAATTAACTTTTGATTCTTACGTATTAACTATATTCATTATGGAAAAATTTCTTCTGCACCATCTATAAGATGTATTCATTCAATTTAACAAACAATGGAGTCCTTGATTTTGAATTGCATTTCTTATTGATATTAATTGTTGAATTCAAAAATAGAGAGTTCCTCCCATTATTTTTGGCTAGCAAGCCTCCTCGTTTGATTCAAAACACACTTTTTGATACATTGATCATGAAATATAACACATGTGGCTAAACAACCTAATATATTAATTGAATCAAACAAGTATATACACCATTAAAACTCCAAATCTATTTAAATCCATCAGCCAAAGGTGTCATTCATCATGGTTTGCATTTCGTGCAAATGTTAACTGGATTAATTTCTGAATAATGAGAATTTCTAATCACCTCATGTTAAGTAGGCTCGCTCCTCTTGTTGTTACGAGGACTATTTTTCATGCAATAACCTTGAAATTAACTTTTGTTTCTTTCTTAATAAATATATTCATTATGAAAAAAATGTCTGTGGACCATTAATTACATGAATTCATTCAATTTAACAAATAATGGAGTTCTTGATTTTGAATTGCATTTCTTATTGATATTAATTGTTCAATTCAAAAATAGACAGTTCCTCCCATTACTTTTGGCTAGCAAGCCTCCTCTTTTGATTCAAAACACACTTTTTGATACATTGATCATGAAATATAACACATGTGGCTAAACAACCTAGTATATTAATTGAATCAAACAAGTATATACACCATTAAAACTCCAAGAATATTTAAATCCATCAGCCAACGGTGTCATTCATCATGGTTTGCATTTCGTACAAATGTTAACTGGATTAATTTCTAAATAATGAGAATTTCTAATCACCTCATGTTAATTAGGCTCCTCTTGTTGTTACGAGGACTATTTTTCATGCAATAACCTTGAAATTAACTTTTGTTTCTTTCTTAATAAATATATTCATTATGAAAAAAATGTCCGTGGACCATCAATTACATGAATTCATTCAATTTAACAAACAACTGAGTCCTTTATTTTCAGTGGCATTTCTTATTGATATTAATTGTTCAATTCAAAGTGAGAGAGATCCTCCTATCATTTTTGGTTGACAAGTATCCTCCTTTGATTCCAAACACTCTTTTTGATACATTGATCATGAAATATAACACGTGGCTAAACAACCTGGTATATTAATTGAATCAAACAACTATATACACCATTAAAACTCCAAATCTATTTAAATCCATCAGCCAAAGGTGTCATTCATCATGGTTTGCATTTCGTAAAAATGTTAACTGCTTTAATTCCTAAATAATGAGAATTTCTAATCACCTCATGTTAATTAGGCTCCTCTTCTTATTATCAAGACTATTTTTCGTGCAATAACCTTGAAATAAACTTTTGTTTCTTTCTTAAAAACTATATTCAGTATGAAAAAATTGCCCCTAGACCATCTATAAGATGGATTCATTCAATTTAACAAACAATGGAGTCCTTGATTTTGAATTGCATTTCTTATTGATATTAATTATAGAATTCAAAAAGAGAGAGTTCCTCCCATCATTTTTGGCCGAGGAAGCCTCCTCTTTTGATTATAAAACACACTTTTTAATACATTGATCATGAAATATAACACATGTGGCTAAACAACTAAGTATATTAATTGAATCAAACAAGTATATACACCATTAAAACTCCAAATCTACTTAAATCCATCAACCAAAGGGGTCATTCATCATGGTTTGCATTTCATACAAATGTTAATTGGTTTAATTCCAAAATAATGAGAATTTCTAATCACCTCATGTTAATTAGGCTCCTCTTGTTGTTACCAGGACTATTTTTCAGGCAATAACCATGAAATTATCTTTTGTTTCATTGTTAATAAATATATTCATTATGAAAAAAATGTCCGTGGACCATGAATTACATGAATTCATTCAATTTAACAATTAATGAAGTTCTTCATTTTGAATTGCATTACTTATTGATATTATTTATAGAATTCAAAAATAGAGAGTTCCTCCCATCATTTTTGGCTAGCAAGCCTCCTCTTTTCATTCCAAACACACTTTTTGATACATTAATCATGAAATAGAACGCATGTGGGTAAGCAACCTAGTATATTAATTGAATCAAACAAGTATATACACCATTAAAACTCCAAATCTATTTAAATCCATCAGCCAAAGGTGTCATTCATCATGGTTTGCATTTAGTACAAATGTCAACTAGTTTAATTCCTAAATAATGGGACATTCTAATCACCTAATGTTAATCAGGCTTCTGTTGTTTCTACCATGACTATTTTTCTTGCAATAACCTTGGAATTAACTTTCGATTCTTTCTTATTAACTATAGTCATTATGAAAAAATTGCTACTGGACCATCTATAAGATGAATTCATTCAATTTTACAAACAATGGAGTCCTTGATTTTGAATTGCATTTCTTATTGATATTAATTGTTGAATTCCAAAATAGAGAGTTCCTCCCATTATTTTTGGCTAGCAAGCCTCCTCTTTTGATTCAAAACACAATTTTTGATACATTGATCATGAAATATAACACATGTGGCTAAACAACCTTGTATATTAATTGAATCAAACAAGTATATACACGATTAAAACTCCAAATCTATTTAAATCCATCAGCTAAAGGTGTCATTCATCATGGTTTGCATTTCGTACAAATGTTAATTGGTTTAATTCCAAAATAATGAGAATTTCTAATCACCTCATGTTAATTAGGCTCCTCTTGTTGTTACCAGGACTATTTTTCAGGCAATAACCATGAAATTATCTTTTGTTTCTTTGTTAATAAATATATTCATTATGAAAAAAATGTCCGTGGACCATGAATTACATGAATTCATTCAATTTAACAATTAATGGAGTTCTTCATTTTGAATTGCATTACTTATTGATATTAATTATAGAATTCAAAAATAGAGAGTTCCTCCCACCATTTTTGGCTAGCAAGCCTCCTCTTTTGATTTCCAACACTCTTTTTAATACATTGACCATGAAATAGAACACATGTGGCTAAACAACCTAGTATATTAATTGAATCAAACAAGTATATACACCATTAAAACTCCAAATCTATTTAAATCCATCAGCCAAAGGTGTCATTCATCATGGTTTGCATTTAGTACAAATATGAACTAGTTTAATTCCTAAATAATGGGACATTCTGATCACCTAATGTTAATTAGGCTTCTTTTGTTTTTACCATGACTATTTTTCACGCAATTACCTTACAATTAACTTTTGATTCTTTCTTATTAACTATATTCATTATGAAAAAATTGCTCCTGGACCATCTATAAGATGAATTCATTCAATTTAACAAACAATGGAGTCCTTTATTTTGAATTGCATTTCTTATTGATATTAATTGTTGAATTCAAAAATAGAGAGTTCCTTCCATTATTTTTGGCTAGCAAGCCTCCTCTTTTAATTCAAAACACACTTTTTGATACATTGATCATGAAATATAACACATGTGGCTAAACAACTTAGTATATTAATTGAATCAAACAAGTATATAGACGATTAAAACACCAAATCTATTTAAACCCATCAGCCAAAGTTGTCATTCATCATGGTTTGCATTTAGTACAAATGTGAACTAGTTTAATTCCTAAATAATGGGACATTCTAATCACCTCATGTCAATTGCCTTCGAATTAACTTTTGATTCTTTCTTATTAACTATATTCATTATGAAAAAATTGCTCCTGGACCATCTATAAGATGAATTCATTCAATTTAACAAACAATGGTGTCCTTGATTTTGAATTGTATTTCTTATTGATATTAATTGTTGAATTCAAAAATAGAGAGTTCCTCCCATTATTTTTGGCTAGCAAGTCTCTTCTTTTGATTCAAAACACACTTTTTGATACATTGATCATGAAATATAACACATGTGGCTAAACAACCAACTATATTAATTGAATCAAACAAGTATATACACCATTAAAACTCCAAATCTACTTAAATCCATAAGCCAAAGGTGTCATTCATCATGGTTTGCATTTAGTATAAATGTTAACTAGTTTAATTCCTAAATAATGGGACATCCTAACCACCTAATGTTAATTAGGCTTCTCTTGTTTTTACCATGACTATTTTTCATGCAATAACCTTGTAATTACCTTTTGATTCTTTCTTATTAACTATATTCATTATGATAAAATTGCTCCTGGACCATCTGTGAGATGATTTTATTCAATTTAACAAACAATGGAGTCCTTGATTTTAAATTGCATTTCTTATTGATATTAATTGTTGAATTCAAAAATAGAGAGTTCCTCCCATCATATTTGCCTAGCAATCCTCTTCTTTTCATTCAAAACACACTTTTTGATACATTGATCACGAAATAACCTTGTATATCAATTGAATCAAACAAGTATATACAACATTAAAACTCCAAATCTATTTAAATCCATCAGCCAAAGGTGTCATTCATCATGGTTTGCATTTCATACAAATGTTAATTGGTTTAATTCCTAAATAATGGGACATTCCAATCCCCTAATGTTACTTAGGCTTTTCTTGTTGTTACCAGGATTATTTTTCAGGCAATAACCATGAAATTATCTTTTGTTTCTTTCTTAATAAATATATTCATTATGAAAAAAATGTCCGTGGATCATGAATTACATGAATTCATTCAATTTAACAATTAATGGAGTTCTTCATTTTGAATTGCATTTCTTATTGATATTAATTATAGAATTCAAAAATAGACAGTTCCTCTCATCATTTTTGGCTAGCAAGCCTTCTCTTTTGATTCTCAACACTCTTTTTGCTACATTGATCATGAAATAGAACACATGTCACTAAACAACCTAGTATATTAATTGAATCAAACAAGTATATACACCATTAAAACTCCAAATCTATTTAAATCCATCAGCCAAAGGTGTCATTCATCATGGTTTGCATTTAGTACAAATGTCAACTAGTTTAATTCCTAAATAATGGGACATTCTCATCACCTAATGTTAACTAGACTTCTTTTGTTTTTACCATGACTATTTTTCACGCAATTACCTTGGAATTAACTTTTGATTCTTTCTTATTAACTATATTCATTATGAAAAAATTGCTCCTGGGCCATCTATGAGTTGAATTCATTTAATTTAAAAAACAACGGAGTCCTTGATTTTGAATTACATTTCTTATTGATATTAATTGTTGAATTCAGAAATAGAGAATTCCTCCTCTTATTTTTGACTAGCAAGCCTCCTTTTTTTATTCAAAACACACTTTTTGATACATTGATCATGAAATATAACACATGTGGCAAAACAACCTAGTATATTAATTGAATCAAACAAGTATATACACGATTAAAACTCCAAATCTATTTAAATCCATCAGCCAAAGGTGTCATTCATCATGGTTTGCATTTCGTACAAATGTGAACTAGTTTAATTCCTAAATAATGGGACATTCTAATCACCTCATGTTAATTAGGCTTCTCTTGTTTTTACCATGACTACTTTTCATGCAATAACCTTGGAATTAACTTTTGATTCTTTCTTCTTAACTATATTCATTATGAAAAAATTGCTCCTGGTCCATCTATGAGTTGAATTCATTCAATTGAAAAAACAACGGAGTCCTTGATTTTGAATTGCATTTCTTATTGATATTAATTGTTGAATTCAAAAATAGAGAGTTCGTCCCATAATTTTTGGATAGCAAGCCTCCTCTTTTGATTCAAAACACACTTTTTGATACATTGATCATGAAATATAACACATGTGACCAAACAACCTAGTATATTAATTGAATCAAACAAGTATATACACGATTAAAACTCCAAATCTATTTAAATCCATCACCCAAAGGTGTCATTCATCATGGTTTGCATTTCGTACAAATGTGAACTGGTTTAATTCCTAAATAATGGGACATTCTAATAACCTCATGTTAATTAGGCTTCTCTTGTTTTTACCATGACTAATTTTCATGCAATAACCTTGGAATTAACTTTTGATTCTTTCTTCTTAACTATATTCATTATGAAAAAATTGCTCCTGGGCCATCTATGAGTTGAATTCATTCAATTTAAAAAACAACGGAGTCCTTGATTTTGAATTGCGTTTCTTATTGATATTAATTGTTGAATTCAAAAATAGAGAGTTCGTCGCATTATTTTTGGCTAGCAAGCCTCCTCTTTTGATTCAAAACACACTTTTTGATACATTGATCATGAAATAGAACACATGTGGCTAAACAACCTAGTATATTAATTGAATCAAACAAGTATATACGCCATTAAAACTCCAAATCTATTTAATCCATCAGCCAAAGTTGTCATTCATCATGGTTTGCATTTCGTACAAATGTGAACTAATTTAATTCCTAAATAATGGGACATTCTAATCAACTCATGTTAATTAGGCTTCTCTTGTTTTTACCATGACTAATTTTCATGCAATAACCTTGGAATTAACTTTTGATTCTTTCTTCTTAACTATATTCATTATGAAAAAATTGCTCGTGGTCCATCTATGAGTTGATTTCATTCAATTGAAAAAACAAAGGAGTCCTTGATTTTGAATTGCATTTCTTATTGATATTAATTCTTGAATTCAAAAATAGAGAGTTCGTCCCATTATTTTTGGCTAGCAAGCCTCCTCTTTTGATTCAAAACACACTTTTTGATACATTTATCATGAAATATAACACATGTGGCTAAACAACCTAGTATATTAATTGAATCAAACAAGTATATACACCATTAAAACTCCAAATCTATTTAAATCCATCAGCCAAAGGTGTCATTCATCATGGTTTGCATTTCGTACAAATGTGAACTGGTTTAATTCCTAAATAATGGGACATTCTAATAACCTCATGTTAATTAGGCTTCTCTTGTTTTTACCATGACTAATTTTCATGCAATAACCTTGGAATTAACTTTTGATTCTTTCTTCTTAACTATATTCATTATGAAAAAATTGCTCCTGGGCCATCTATGAGTTGAATTCATTCAATTTAAAAGACAAAGGAGTCCTTGATTTTGAATTGCGTTTCTTATTGATATTAATTGTTGAATTCAAAAATAGAGAGTTCGTCGCATTATTTTTGGCTAGCAAGCCTCCTCTTTTGATTCAAAACACACTTTTTGATACATTGATCATGAAATAGAACACATGTGGCTAAACAACCTAGTATATTAATTGAATCAAACAAGTATATACACCATTAAAACTCCAAATCTTTTTAAATCCATCAGCCAAAGTTGTCATTCATCATGGTTTGCATTTCGTACAAATGTGAACTAATTTAATTCCTAAATAATGGGACATTCTAATCAACTCATGTTAATTAGGCTTCTCTTGTTTTTACCATGACTACTTTTCATGCAATAACCTTGGAATTAACTTTTGATTCTTTCTTCTTAAGTATATTCATTATGAAAAAATTGCTCGTGGTCCATCTATGAGTTGAATTCATTCAATTGAAAAAACAAAGGAGTCCTTGATTTTGAATTGCATTTCTTATTGATATTAATTCTTGAATTCAAAAATAGAGAGTTCGTCCCATTATTTTTGGCTAGCAAGCCTCCTCTTTTGATTCAAAACACACTTTTTGATACATTGATCATGAAATATAACACATGTGGCTAAACAACCTAGTATATTAATTGAATCAAACAAGTATATACACGATTAAAACTCCAAATCTATTTAAATCCATCAGCCAAAGGTGTCATTCATCATGGTTTGCATTTCGTACAAATGTGAACTGGTTTAATTCCTAAATAATGGGACATTCTAATAACCTCATGTTAATTAGGCTTCTCTTGTTTTTACCATGACTAATTTTCATGCAATAACCTTGGAATTAACTTTTGATTCTTTCTTCTTAACTTTATTCATTATGAAAAAATTGCTCCTGGGCCATCTATGAGTTGAATTCATTCAATTTAAAAAACAACGGAGTCCTTGATTTTGAATTGCGTTTCTTATTGATATTAATTGTTGAATTCAAAAATAGAGAGTTCGTCGCATTATTTTTGGCTAGCAAGCCTCCTCTTTTGATTCAAAACACACTTTTTGATACATTGATCATGAAATAGAACACATGTGGCTAAACAACCTAGTATATTAATTGAATCAAACAAGTATATACACCATTAAAACTCCAAATCTTTTTAAATCCATCAGCCAAAGTTGTCATTCATCATGGTTTGCATTTCGTACAAATGTGAACTAATTTAATTCCTAAATAATGGGACATTCTAATCAACTCATGTTAATTAGGCTTCTCTTGTTTTTACCATGACTACTTTTCATGCAATAACCTTGGAATTAACTTTTGATTCTTTCTTCTTAACTATATTCATTATGAAAAAATTGCTCGTGGTCCATCTATGAGATGAATTCATTCAATTGAAAAAACAAAGGAGTCCTTGATTTTGAATTGCATTTCTTATTGATATTAATTCTTGAATTCAAAAATAGAGAGTTCGTCCCATTATTTTTGGCTAGCAAGCCTCCTCTTTTGATTCCCAACACACTTTTTGATACATTGATCATGAAATAGAACACATGTGGCTAAACAACCTAGTATATTAATTGAATCAAACAAGTATATACACCATTAAAACTCCAAATCTATTTAAATCCATCAGCCAAAGGTGTCATTCATCATGGTTTGCATTTAGTACAAATATGAACTAGTTTAATTCCTAAATAATGGGACATTCTGATCACCTAATGTTAATTAGGCTTCTTTTGTTTTTACCATGACTATTTTTCACGCAATTACCTTACAATTAACTTTTGATTCTTTCTTATTAACTATATTCATTATGAAAAAATTGCTCCTGGACCATCTATAAGATGAATTCATTCAATTTAACAAACAATGGAGTCCTTTATTTTGAATTGCATTTCTTATTGATATTAATTGTTGAATTCAAAAATAGAGAGTTCCTCCCATTATTTTTGGCTACCAAGCCTCCTCTTTTAATTCAAAACACACTTTTTGATACATTGATCATGAAATATAACACATGTGGCTAAACAACTTAGTATATTAATTGAATCAAACAAGTATATAGACGATTAAAACACCAAATCTATTTAAACCCATCAGCCAAAGGTGTCATTCATCATGGTTTGCATTTAGTACAAATGTGAACTAGTTTAATTCCTAAATAATGGGACATTCTAATCACCTCATGTCAATTGCCTTCGAATTAACTTTTGATTCTTTCTTATTAACTATATTCATTATGAAAAAATTGCTCCTGGACCATCTATAAGATGAATTCATTCAATTTAACAAACAATGGTGTCCTTGATTTTGAATTGCATTTCTTATTGATGTTAATTGTTGAATTCAAAAATAGAGTGTTCCTCCCATTATTTTTGGCTAGCAAGTCTCCTCTTTTGATTAAAAACACACTTTTTGATACATTGATCATGAAATATAACACATGTGGCTAAACAACCAACTATATTAATTGAATCAAACAAGTATATACACCATTAAAACTCCAAATCTACTTAAATCCATAAGCCAAAGGTGTCATTCATCATGGTTTGCATTTAGTATAAATGTTAACTAGTTTAATTCCTAAATAATGGGACATCCTAACCACCTAATGTTAATTAGGCTTCTCTTGTTTTTACCATGACTATTTTTCATGCAATAACCTTGTAATTACCTTTTGATTCTTTCTTATTAACTATATTCATTATGATAAAATTTCTCCTGGACCATCTGTGAGATGATTTTATTCAATTTAACAAACGATGGAGTCCTTGATTTTAAATTGCATTTCTTATTGATATTACTTGTTGAATTCAAAAATAGAGAGTTCCTCCCATCATATTTGGCTAGCAAGCCTCTTCTTTTCATTCAAAACACACTTTTTGATACATTGATCACGAAATAACCTTGTATATCAATTGAATCAAACAAGTATATACACCATTAAAACTCCAAATCTATTTAAATCCATCAGCCAAAGGTGTCATTCATCATGGTTTGCATTTCGTACAAATGTTAATTGGTTTAATTCCTAAATAATGGGACATTCTAATCACCTAATGTTACTTACGCTTTTCTTGTTGTGACCAGGACTATTTTTCAGGCAATAACTATGAAATTATCTTTTGTTTCTTTCTTAATAAATATATTCATTATGAAAAAAATGTCTGTGGACCATGAATTACATGAATTCATTCAATTTAACAATTAATGGAGTTCTTCATTTTGAATTGCATTTCTTATTGATATTAATTATAGAATTCAAAAATAGAGAAATCCTCCCATCATTTTCGGCTAGCAAGTCTCCTCCTTTGATTCCAAACACACTTTTTGATACATTTATCATGAAATAGAACACAAGTGGCTAAACAACCTATTATATTAATTGAATCAAACAAGTATATACACCATTACAACTCCAAATCTATTTAAATCTATCAGCCAAAGGTGTCATTCATCATGGTTTGCATTTAGTACAAATGTGAACTAGTTTAATTCCTAAATAAGGGGACATTCTAATCACCTAATGTTAATTAGGCTTCTCTTGTTTTTACCATGACTATTTTTCATGCAATAACATTGGAATTAACTTTTGATTCTTCTTATTAACTATATTCATTATGAAAAATTGCTCCTGGACCATCTATAAGATCAATTCATTCAATTTAACAAACAATGGAGTCCTTGATTTTAAATTGCATTTCTTATTCATCTTAATTATTGAATTGAAAAATAGAGAGTTCCTCCCATCATTTTTGGCTATCAAGCCTCCACTTTTTATTCAAAACACACTTTTGGATACATTGATCATGAAATATAACACATGTGGCTAAACAACCTTGTATATTAATTGAATTAAACAAGTATATACACGATTAAAACTGCAAATCTATTTAAATCCATCAGCTAAAGGTGTCATTCATCATGGTTTGCATTTCGTACAAATGTTAATTGGTTTAATTCCTAAATAATGAGAATTTCTAATCACCTCATGTTAATTAGGCTCCTCTTGTTGTTACGAGGACTATTTTTCATGCAATAACCATGAAATTATCTTTTGTTTCTTTCTTAATAAATATATTCATTATGCAAAAAATGTTCGTGGAGCATCAATTGCATGAATTCATTCAATTTAACAAATAACGGAGTTCTTCATTTTGAATTGCATTTCTTATTGATATTAATTATAGAATTCAAAAATAGAGAGTTCCTCCTATCATTTTTCGCTAGCAAGTCTCCTCTTTTGATTCCAAACACTCTTTTTGATACATTGATCATGAAATATAACACATGTGGCTAAACAACCTAGTATATTAATTGAATCAAACAAGTATATACACCATTAAAACTTCAAATCTATTTAAATCCATCAGCCAAAGGTGTCCTTCAGCATGGTTTGCATTTAGTACAAATGTTAACTAGTTTAGTACCTAAATAATGGGACATTCTAATCACATAATGTTAATTAGGCTTCTCTTGTTTTTACCATGACTATTTTTCATGCAATAACCTTGGAATTAACTCTTGATTGTTTCGTATTAACTATATTCATTATGAAAAAATTTTTCCTGGAGCATCTATAAGATGTATTCATTCAATTTAACAAACAATGGAGTCCTTGATTTTGAATTGCATTTCTTATTGATATTAATTGTTGAATTCAAAAATAGAGAGTTCCTTCCATTATTTTTGGCTAGCAAGCCTCCTCGTTTGATTCAAAACACACTTTTTGATACATTGATCATGAAATATAACACATATGGCTAAACAACCTAATATATTAATTGAATCAAACAAGTATATACACCATTAAAACTCCAAATCTATTTAAATCCATCAGCCAAAGGTGTCATTCATCATGGTTTGCATTTAGTACAAATGTTAACTGGATTAATTTCTAAATAATGAGAATTTCTAATCAACTCATGTTAATTAGGCTCCTCTTGTTGTTACGAGGACTATTTTTCATGCAATAACCATGAAATGATCTTTTGTTTCTTTCTTAATAAATATATTCATTATGAAAAAAATGTTCGTGGAGCATCAATTGCATTAATTCATTCAATTTAACAAATAATGGAGTTCTTCCTTTTGAATTGCATTTCTTATTGATATTAATTATAGAATTCAAAAATAGAGAGTTCCTCCTATCATTTTTGGCTAGCAAGTCTCCTCTTTTGATTCCAAACACTCTTTTTGATACATTGATCATGAAATATAACACATGTGGCTAAACAACCTAGTATATTAATTGAATCAAACAAGTATATACACCATTAAAACTTCAAATCTATTTAAATCCATCAGCCAAAGGTGTCCTTCAGCATGGTTTGCATTTAGTACAAATGTTAACTAGTTTAGTACCTAAAGAATGGGACATTCTAATCACATAATGTTAATTAGGCTTCTCTTGTTTTTACCATGACTATTTTTCATGCAATAACCTTGGAATTAACTCTTGATTCTTTCGTATTAACTATATTCATTATGAAAAAATTTCTCCTGGAGCATCTATAAGATGTATTCATTCAATTTAACAAACAATGGAGTCCTTATTTTGAATTGCATTTCTTATTGATATTAATTATAGAATTCAAAAATAGAGAGTTCCTCCCATGATTTTTGGCTAGCAAGCCTCCTCTTTTGATTCAAAACACACTTTTTGATACATTTATCATGAAATAGAACACATGTGCCTAAATAACGTAGTATATTAATTGAATCAAACAAGTATATACACCATTAAAACTCCAAATCTATTTAAATCCATCAACCAAAGGTGTCATTCATCATGGTTTGCATTTCGTACAAATGTTAACTGGATTAATTTCTAAATAATGAGAATTTCTAATCACCTCATGTTAATTAGGCTCCTCTTGTTGTTACGAGGACTATTTTTCATGCAATAACCTTGAAATTAACTTTTGTTTCTTTCTTAATAAATATATTCATTATGAAAAAAATGCTCGTTGACCATCAATTACATGAATTGATTCAATTTAAGAAACAATTGAGTCCTTGATTTTCAATGGCATTTCTTATTGATATTAATTGTTCAATTCAAAGTTAGAGAGATCCTCCTATCATTTTTGGTTGACAAGTATCCTCTTTTGATTCCAAACACTCTTTTTGATACATTGATCATGAAATATAACACATGTGGCTAAACAACCTGGTATATTAATTGAATCAAACAACTATATACACCATTAAAACTCCAAATCTATTTAAATCCATTAGCCAAAGGTGTCATTCATCATGGTTTGCATTTCGTAGAAATGTTAACTGGTTTAATTCCCAAATAATGAGAATTTCTAATCACCTCATGCTAATTAGGCTCCTCTTGTTATTATCAGGACTATTTTTCGTGCAATAACCTTGAAATAAACTTTTGTTTCTTTCTTAAAAACTATATTCAGTATGAAAAAATTGCCCCTAGACCATCTATAAGATGGATTCATTCAATTTAACAAACAATGGAGTCCTTGATTTTGAATTGCATTTCTTATTGATATTAATTATAGAATTCAAAAAGAGAGAGTTCCTCCCATCATTTTTGGCCGAGCAAGCCTCCTCTTTTGATTATAAAACACACTTTTTGATACATTGATCATGAAATATAACACATGTGGCTAAACAACTAAGTATATTAATTGAATCAAACAAGTATATACACCATTAAAACTCCAAATCTACTTAAATCCATCAGCCACAGAGGTCATTCATCATGGTTTGCATTTAGTATAAATGTTAACTAGTTTAATTCCTAAATAATGGGACATTCTAACCACCTAATGTTAATTAGGCTTCATTTGTTTTTAGCATGACTATTTTTGATGCAATAACCTTGGAATTAACTTTTGATTCTTTCTTATTAACTATATTCATTATGAAAAAATTGCTCCTGGACCATCTATGAGATGAATTCATGCAATTTAACAAACAATGGGGTCTTTGATTTTAAATGACATTTCTTATTGATATTAATTGTTGAATTCAAAAATAGAGAGTTCCTCCCATCATTTTTGGCTAACATGCCTCCTCTTTTTATTCAAAACACACTTTTTGATAAATTGATCATGAAATATAACACATGTGGCTAAACAACCTTGTAGATTAATTGAATCAAACAAGTATTTACACCATTAAAACTCCAAATCTATTTAAATCCATCACCCAAAGGTGTCATACATAATGGTTTGCATTTCGTACAAATGTTAATTGGTTTAATTCCAAAATAATGAGAATTTCTAATCACCTGATGTGAATTAGGCTCCTCTTGTTGTTACCAGGACTATTTTTCTGGCAATAACCATGAAATTATCTTTTGTTTCTTTCTTCATAAATATATTCATTATGAAAAAAATGTCTGTGGACCATGAATTACAAGAATTCATTCAATTTAACAATTAATGGAGTTCTTCATTTTGAATTGCATTACTTATTGATATTAATTATAGAATTCAAAAATAGAGAGTTCCTCCCATCATTTTTGGCTAGCAAGCCTCCTCTTTTGATTCCAAACACACTTTTTGATACATTTATCATGAAATAGAATGCATGTGGGTGAGCAACCTAGTATATTAATTGAATTAAACAAGTATATACACCATTAAAACTCCAAATCTATTTAAATCCATCAGCCAAAGGTGTCATTCATCATGGTTTGCATTTAGTACAAATGTGAACTAGTTTAATTCCTAAATAATGGGACATTCTAATCACCTAATGTTACTTAGGCTTTTCTTGTTTTTACCATGACTATTTTTCATGCAATAACCTTGGAATTAACTGTTGATTCTTTCTTATTAACTATATTCATTATGAAAAAATTGCTCCTGGAACATCTATAAGATGAATTCATTCAATTTAACAAACAATGGAGTCCTTTATTTTGAATTGCATTTCTTATTGATATTAATTGTTGAATTCAAAAATAGAGAGTTCCTCCCATTATTTTTGGCTAGCAAGCCTCCTCTTTTGATTCAAAACACACTTTTTGATACATTGATCATGAAATATAACACATGTGGCTAAACAACCTAGTATATTAATTGAATCAAACAAGTATATACACCATTAAGACTCCAAATCTATTTAAATCCATCAGCCAAAGGTGTCATTCCTCATGGTTTGCATTTCGTACAAATCTTAACTGGATTAATTTCTAAATAATGAGAATTTCTAATCACCTCCTGTTAATTAGGCTCCTCTTGTTGTTACTAGGACTATTTTTCAGGCAATAACCATGAAATTATCTTTTGTTTCTTTCTTAATAAATATATTCATTATGAAAAAAATACCTGTGTACCATCAATTACATAATTCATTCAATTTAACAAATAATGGAGTTCTTCATTTTGAATTGCATTTCTTATTTATATTAATTATAGAATTCAAAAATAGAGAGTTCCTCCCATCATTTTTGGCTAGCAAGCCTCCTCTTTTGATTTCAAACACTCTTTTTGATACATTGATCATGAAATAGAACACATGTGGCTAAACAACCTAGTATATTAATTGAATCAAACATGTATATACACCATTAAAACTCCAAATCTATTTAAATCCATCAGCCAAAGGTGTCATTCATCATGGTTTGAATTTCGTACAAATGTTAACTGGTTTAATTCCTAAATAATGGGACATTCTAATCACCTAATGTTACCTAGGCTTTTCTTGTTTTTACCATGATTATTTTTCATGCAATAACCTTGGAATCAACTTTTGATTCTTTCTTATTAACTATATTCGTTATGAAAAAATTGCTCCTGGACCATCTATAAGATGAATTCATTCAATTTAACAAACAATGGAGTCCTTGATTTTGAATTGCATTTCTTATTGATATTAATTGTTGAATAAAAAAATACAGAGTTCCTCCCATTATTTTTGGCTAGCAAGCCTCCTCTTTTGATTCAAAACACACTTTTTGATACATTGATCATGAAATATAACACATGTGGCTAAACAACCTAGTATATTAATTGAATCAAACAAGTATATACACCATTAAAACTCCAAGAATATTTAAATCCATCAGCCAACGGTGTCATTCATCATGGTTTGCATTTCGTACAAATGTTAACTGGATTAATTTCTAAATAATGAGAATTTCTAATCACCTGATGTTAATTAGGCTCCTCTTGTTGTTATTAGGACTATTTTTCAGGCAATAACCATGAAATTATCTTTTGTTTCTTTCTTAATAAATATATTCATTATGAAAAAAATGCTCCTGGAACATCTATAAGATGAATTCATTCAATTTAACAAACAATGGAGTCCTTTATTTTGACTTGCATTTCTTATTGATATTAATTGTTGAATTCAAAAATAGAGATTTCCTCCCATTATTTTTGGCTAGCAAGCCTCCTCTTTTGATTCAAAACACACGTTTTCATACATTGATCATGAAATATAACAGATGTGGCTAAACAACCTAGTATATTAATTGAATCAAACAAGTATATACACCATTAAAACTCCAAATCTATTTAAATCCATCAGCCAAATGTGTCATTCATCATGGTTGCATTTAGTATAAATGTGAACTAGTTTAATTCCTAAATAATGGGACATTCTAATCACCTAATGTTACTTAGGCTTCTCTTGTTTTTACCATGACTATTTTTCATGCAATAACCTTGGAATCAACTTTTGATTCTTCCTTATTAACTATATTCGTTATGAAAAAATTGCTCCTGGACCATCTATAAGATGAATTCATTCAATTTAACAAACAATGGAGTCCTTGATTTTGAATTGCATTTCTTATTGATATTAATTGTTGAATAAAAAAATACAGAGTTCCTCCCATTATTTTTGGCTAGCAAGCCTCCTCTTTTGATTCAAAACACACTTTTTGATACATTGATCATGAAATATAACACATGTGGCTAAACAACCTAGTATATTAATTGAATCAAACAAGTATATACACCATTAAAACTCCAAGAATATTTAAATCCATCAGCCAACGGTGTCATTCATCATGGTTTGCATTTCGTACAAATGTTAACTGGATTAATTTCTAAATAATTGAGAATTTCTAATCACCTGATGTTAATTAGGCTCCTCTTGTTGTTATTAGGACTATTTTTCAGGCAATAACCATGAAATTATCTTTTGTTTCTTTCTTAATAAATATATTCATTATGAAAAAAATGCTCCTGGAACATCTATAAGATGAATTCATTCAATTTAACAAACAATGGAGTCCTTTATTTTGACTTGCATTTCTTATTGATATTAATTGTTGAATTCAAAAATAGAGATTTCCTCCCATTATTTTTGGCTAGCAAGCCTCCTCTTTTGATTCAAAACACACGTTTTCATACATTGATCATGAAATATAACAGATGTGGCTAAACAACCTAGTATATTTAATTGAATCAAACAAGTATATATACACCATTAAAACTCCAAATCTATTTAAATCCATCAGCCAAATGTGTCATTCATCATGGTTGCATTTAGTATAAATGTGAACTAGTTTAATTCCTAAATAATGGGACATTCTAATCACCTAATGTTACTTAGGCTTCTCTTGTTTTTACCATGACTATTTTTCATGCAATAACCTTGGAATCAACTTTTGATTCTTCCTTATTAACTATATTCGTTATGAAAAAATTGCTCCTGGACCATCTATAAGATGAATTCATTCAATTTAACAAACAATGGAGTCCTTGATTTTGAATTGCATTTCTTATTGATATTAATTGTTGAATAAAAAAATACAGAGTTCCTCCCATTATTTTTGGCTAGCAAGCCTCCTCTTTTGATTCAAAACACACTTTTTGATACATTGATCATGAAATATAACACATGTGGCTAAACAACCTAGTATATTAATTGAATCAAACAAGTATATACACCATTAAAACTCCAAGAATATTTAAATCCATCAGCCTACGGTGTCATTCATCATGGTTTGCATTTCGTACAAATGTTAACTGGATTAATTTCTAAATATTGAGAATTTCTAATCACCTGATGTTAATTAGGCTCCTCTTGTCGTTATTAGGACTATTTTTCAGGCAATAACCATGAAATTATCTTTTGTTTCTTTCTTAATAAATATATTCATTATGAAAAAAATGCTCCTGGAACATCTATAAGATGAATTCATTCAATTTAACAAACAATGGAGTCCTTTATTTTGACTTGCATTTCTTATTGATATTAATTGTTGAATTCAAAAATAGAGATTTCCTCCCATTATTTTTGGCTAGCAAGCCTCCTCTTTTGATTCAAAACACACGTTTTCATACATTGATCATGAAATATAACAGATGTGGCTAAACAACCTAGTATATTAATTGAATCAAACAAGTATATACACCATTAAAACTCCAAATCTATTTAAATCCATCAGCCAAATGTGTCATTCATCATGGTTGCATTTAGTATAAATGTGAACTAGTTTAATTCCTAAATAATGGGACATTCTAATCACCTAATGTTACTTAGGCTTCTCTTGTTTTTACCATGACTATTTTTCATGCAATAACCTTGGAATCAACTTTTGATTCTTCCTTATTAACTATATTCGTTATGAAAAAAAATTGCTCCTGGACCATCTATAAGATGAATTCATTCAATTTAACAAACAATGGAGTCCTTGATTTTGAATTGCATTTCTTATTGATATTAATTGTTGAATAAAAAAATACAGAGTTCCTCCCATTATTTTTGGCTAGCAAGCCTCCTCTTTTGATTCAAAACACACTTTTTGATACATTGATCATGAAATATAACACATGTGGCTAAACAACCTAGTATATTAATTGAATCAAACAAGTATATACACCATTAAAACTCCAAGAATATTTAAATCCATCAGCCAACGGTGTCATTCATCATGGTTTGCATTTCGTACAAATGTTAACTGGATTAATTTCTAAATAATGAGAAATTTCTAATCACCTGATGTTAATTAGGCTCCTCTTGTTGTTATTAGGACTATTTTTTCAGGCAATAACCATGAAATTATCTTTTGTTTCTTTCTTAATAAATATATTCATTATGAAAAAAATGCTCCTGGAACATCTATAAGATGAATTCATTCAATTTAACAAACAATGGAGTCCTTTATTTTGACTTGCATTTCTTATTGATATTAATTGTTGAATTCAAAAATAGAGATTTCCTCCCATTATTTTTTTGGCTAGCAAGCCTCCTCTTTTGATTCAAAACACACGTTTTTCATACATTGATCATGAAATATAACAGATGTGGCTAAACAACCTAGTATATTAATTGAATCAAACAAGTATATACACCATTAAAACTCCAAATCTATTTAAATCCATCAGCCAAATGTGTCATTCATCATGGTTGCATTTAGTATAAATGTGAACTAGTTTAATTCCTAAATAATGGGACATTCTAATCACCTAATGTTACTTAGGCTTCTCTTGTTTTTACCATGACTATTTTTCATGCAATAACCTTGGAATCAACTTTTGATTCTTCCTTATTAACTATATTCGTTATGAAAAAATTGCTCCTGGACCATCTATAAGATGAATTCATTCAATTTAACAAACAATGGAGTCCTTGATTTTGAATTGCATTTCTTATTGATATTAATTGTTGAATAAAAAAATACAGAGTTCCTCCCATTATTTTTGGCTAGCAAGCCTCCTCTTTTGATTCAAAAACACACTTTTTGATACATTGATCATGAAATATAACACATGTGGCTAAACAACCTAGTATATTAATTGAATCAAACAAGTATATACACCATTAAAAACTCCAAGAATATTTAAATCCATCAGCCTACGGTGTCATTCATCATGGTTTGCATTTCGTACAAATGTTAACTGGATTAATTTCTAAATAATGAGAATTTCTAATCACCTGATGTTAATTAGGCTCCTCTTGTCGTTATTAGGACTATTTTTCAGGCAATAACCATGAAATTATCTTTTGTTTCTTTCTTAATAAATATATTCATTATGAAAAAAATGCTCCTGGAACATCTATAAGATGAATTCATTCAATTTAACAAACAATGGAGTCCTTTATTTTGACTTGCATTTCTTATTGATATTAATTGTTGAATTCAAAAATAGAGATTTCCTCCCATTATTTTTTGGCTAGCAAGCCTCCTCTTTTGATTCAAAACACACGTTTTCATACATTGATCATGAAATATAACAGATGTGGCTAAACAACCTAGTATATTAATTGAATCAAACAAGTATATACACCATTAAAACTCCAAATCTATTTAAATCCATCAGCCAAATGTGTCATTCATCATGGTTGCATTTAGTATAAATGTGAAACTAGTTTAATTCCTAAATAATGGGACATTCTAATCACCTAATGTTACTTAGGCTTCTCTTGTTTTTACCATGACTATTTTTCATGCAATAACCTTGGAATCAACTTTTGATTCTTCCTTATTAACTATATTCGTTATGAAAAAATTGCTCCTGGACCATCTATAAGATGAATTCATTCAATTTAACAAACAATGGAGTCCTTGATTTTGAATTGCATTTCTTATTGATATTAATTGTTGAATAAAAAAATACAGAGTTCCTCCCATTATTTTTGGCTAGCAAGCCTCCTCTTTTGATTCAAAACACACTTTTTGATACATTGATCATGAAATATAACACATGTGGCTAAACAACCTAGTATATTAATTGAATCAAACAAGTATATACACCATTAAAACTCCAAGAATATTTAAATCCATCAGCCAACGGTGTCATTCATCATGGTTTGCATTTCGTACAAATGTTAACTGGATTAATTTCTAAATAATGAGAATTTCTAATCACCTGATGTTAATTAGGCTCCTCTTGTTGTTATTAGGACTATTTTTCAGGCAATAACCATGAAATTATCTTTTGTTTCTTTCTTAATAAATATATTCATTATGAAAAAAATGCTCCTGGAACATCTATAAGATGAATTCATTCAATTTAACAAACAATGGAGTCCTTTATTTTGACTTGCATTTCTTATTGATATTAATTGTTGAATTCAAAAATAGAGATTTCCTCCCATTATTTTTGGCTAGCAAGCCTCCTCTTTTGATTCAAAACACACGTTTTCATACATTGATCATGAAATATAACAGATGTGGCTAAACAACCTAGTATATTAAATTGAATCAAACAAGTATATACACCATTAAAACTCCAAATCTATTTAAATCCATCAGCCAAATGTGTCATTCATCATGGTTGCATTTAGTATAAATGTGAACTAGTTTAATTCCTAAATAATGGGACATTCTAATCACCTAATGTTACTTAGGCTTCTCTTGTTTTTTTACCATGACTATTTTTCATGCAATAACCTTGGAATCAACTTTTGATTCTTCCTTATTAACTATATTCGTTATGAAAAAATTTGCTCCTGGACCATCTATAAGATGAATTCATTCAATTTAACAAACAATGGAGTCCTTGATTTTGAATTGCATTTCTTATTGATATTAATTGTTGAATAAAAAAATACAGAGTTCCTCCCATTATTTTTGGCTAGCAAGCCTCCTCTTTTGATTCAAAAACACACTTTTTGATACATTGATCATGAAATATAACACATGTGGCTAAACAACCTAGTATATTAATTGAATCAAACAAGTATATACACCATTAAAACTCCAAGAATATTTAAAATCCATCAGCCAACGGTGTCATTCATCATGGTTTGCATTTCGTACAAATGTTAACTGGATTAATTTCTAAATAATGAGAATTTTTCTAATCACCTGATGTTAATTAGGCTCCTCTTGTTGTTATTAGGACTATTTTTCAGGCAATAACCATGAAATTATCTTTTGTTTCTTTCTTAATAAATATATTCATTATGAAAAAAATGCTCCTGGAACATCTATAAGATGAATTCATTCAATTTAACAAACAATGGAGTCCTTTATTTTGACTTGCATTTCTTATTGATATTAATTGTTGAATTCAAAAATAGAGATTTCCTCCCATTATTTTTGGCTAGCAAGCCTCCTCTTTTGATTCAAAACACACGTTTTCATACATTGATCATGAAATATAACAGATGTGGCTAAACAACCTAGTATATTAATTGAATCAAACAAGTATATACACCATTAAAACTCCAAATCTATTTAAATCCATCAGCCAAATGTGTCATTCATCATGGTTGCATTTAGTATAAATGTGAACTAGTTTAATTCCTAAATAATGGGACATTCTAATCACCTAATGTTACTTAGGCTTCTCTTGTTTTTACCATGACTATTTTTCATGCAATAACCTTGGAATCAACTTTTGATTCTTCCTTATATTAACTATATTCGTTATGAAAAAATTGCTCCTGGACCATCTATAAGATGAATTCATTCAATTTAACAAACAATGGAGTCCTTGATTTTGAATTGCATTTCTTATTGATATTAATTGTTGAATAAAAAAATACAGAGAGTTCCTCCCATTATTTTTTGGCTAGCAAGCCTCCTCTTTTGATTCAAAACACACTTTTTGATACATTGATCATGAAATATAACACATGTGGCTAAACAACCTAGTATATTAATTGAATCAAACAAGTATATACACCATTAAAACTCCAAGAATATTTAAATCCATCAGCCAACGGTGTCATTCATCATGGTTTGCATTTCGTACAAATGTTAACTGGATTAATTTCTAAATAATGAGAATTTCTAATCACCTGATGTTAATTAGGCTCCTCTTGTTGTTATTAGGACTATTTTTCAGGCAATAACCATGAAATTATCTTTTGTTTCTTTTCTTAATAAATATATTCATTATGAAAAAAATGCTCCTGGAACATCTATAAGATGAATTCATTCAATTTAACAAACAATGGAGTCCTTTATTTTGACTTGCATTTCTTATTGATATTAATTGTTGAATTCAAAAATAGAGATTTCCTCCCATTATTTTTGGCTAGCAAGCCTCCTCTTTTGATTCAAAACACACGTTTTCATACATTGATCATGAAATATAACAGATGTGGCTAAACAACCTAGTATATTAATTGAATCAAACAAGTATATACACCATTAAAACTCCAAATTTATTTAAATCCATCAGCCAAATGTGTCATTCATCATGGTTGCATTTAGTATAAATGTGAACTAGTTTAATTCCTAAATAATGGGACATTCTAATCACCTAATGTTACTTAGGCTTCTCTTGTTTTTACCATGACTATTTTTCATGCAATAACCTTGGAATCAACTTTTGATTCTTCCTTATTAACTATATTCGTTATGAAAAAATTGCTCCTGGACCATCTATAAGATGAATTCATTCAATTTAACAAACAATGGAGTCCTTGATTTTGAATTGCATTTCTTATTGATATTAATTGTTGAATAAAAAAAATACAGAGTTCCTCCCATTATTTTTGGCTAGCAAGCCTCCTCTTTTGATTCAAAACACACTTTTTGATACATTGATCATGAAATATAACACATGTGGCTAAACAACCTAGTATATTAATTGAATCAAACAAGTATATACACCATTAAAACTCCAAGAATATTTAAATCCATCAGCCAACGGTGTCATTCATCATGGTTTGCATTTCGTACAAATGTTAACTGGATTAATTTCTAAATAATGAGAATTTCTAATCACCTGATGTTAATTAGGCTCCTCTTGTTGTTATTAGGACTATTTTTCAGGCAATAACCATGAAATTATCTTTTGTTTCTTTCTTAATAAATATATTCATTATGAAAAAAATGCTCCTGGAACATCTATAAGATGAATTCATTCAATTTAACAAACAATGGAGTCCTTTATTTTGACTTGCATTTCTTATTGATATTAATTGTTGAATTCAAAAATAGAGATTTCCTCCCATTATTTTTGGCTAGCAAGCCTCCTCTTTTGATTCAAAACACACGTTTTCATACATTGATCATGAAATATAACAGATGTGGCTAAACAACCTAGTATATTAATTGAATCAAACAAGTATATACACCATTAAAACTCCAAATCTATTTAAATCCATCAGCCAAATGTGTCATTCATCATGGGTTGCATTTAGTATAAAATGTGAACTAGTTAAATTCCTAAATAATGGGACATTCTAATCACCTAATGTTACTTAGGCTTCTCTTGTTTTTTTACATGACTATTTTTCATGCAATAACCTTGGAATCAACTTTTGATTCTTCCTTATTAACTATATTCGTTATGAAAAAAAAATTGCTCCTGGACCATCTATAAGATGAATTCATTCAATTTAACAAACAATGGAGTCCTTGATTTTGAATTGCATTTCTTATTGATATTAATTGTTGAATAAAAAAAAAAATACAGAGTTCCTCCCATTATTTTTTGGCTAGCAAGCCTCCTCTTTTGATTCAAAACACACTTTTTGATACATTGATCATGAAATATAACACATGTGGCTAAACAACCTAGTATATTAATTGAATCAAACAAGTATATACACCATTAAAACTCCAAGAATATTTAAATCCATCAGCCAACGGTGTCATTCATCATGGTTTGCATTTCGTACAAATGTTAACTGGATTAATTTCTAAATAATGAGAATTTCTAATCACCTGATGTTAATTAGGCTCCTCTTGTTGTTATTAGGACTATTTTTCAGGCAATAACCATGAAATTATCTTTTGTTTCTTTCTTAATAAATATATTCATTATGAAAAAAATGCTCCTGGAACATCTATAAGATGAATTCATTCAATTTAACAAACAATGGAGTCCTTTATTTTGACTTGCATTTTCTTATTGATATTAATTGTTGAATTCAAAAATAGAGATTTCCTCCCCATTATTTTTGGCTAGCAAGCCTCCTCTTTTGATTCAAAACACACGTTTTCATACATTGATCATGAAATATAACAGATGTGGCTAAACAACCTAGTATATTTAATTGAATCAAACAAGTATATACACCATTAAAACTCCAAATTTATTTAAAATCCATCAGCCAAATGTGTCATTCATCATGGTTGCATTTAGTATAAATGTGAACTAGTTTAATTCCTAAATAATGGGACATTCTAATCACCTAATGTTACTTAGGCTTCTCTTGTTTTTACCATGACTATTTTTCATGCAATAACCTTGGAATCAACTTTTGATTCTTCCTTATTAACTATATTCGTTATGAAAAAATTGCTCCTGGACCATCTATAAGATGAATTCATTCAATTTAACAAACAATGGAGTCCTTGATTTTGAATTGCATTTCTTATTGATATTAATTGTTGAATAAAAAAATACAGAGTTCCTCCCATTATTTTTGGCTAGCAAGCCTCCTCTTTTGATTCAAAACACACGTTTTCATACATTGATCATGAAATATAACAACATGGTGGCTAAACAACCTAGTATATTAATTGAATCAAACAAGTATATACACCATTAAAAACTCCAAATCTATTTAAATCCATCAGCCAAATGTGTCATTCATCATGGTTGCATTTAGTATAAATGTGAACTAGTTTAATTCCTAAATAATGGGACATTCTAATCACCTAATGTTACTTAGGCTTCTCTTGTTTTTTACCATGACTATTTTTCATGCAATAACCTTGGAATCAACTTTTGATTCTTCCTTATTAACTATATTCGTTATGAAAAAAATTTGCTCCTGGACCATCTATAAGATGAATTCATTCAATTTAACAAACAATGGAGTCCTTGATTTTGAATTGCATTTCTTATTGATATTAATTGTTGAATAAAAAAATACAGAGTTCCTCCCATTATTTTTGGCTAGCAAGCCTCTCTCTTTTGATTCAAAACACACTTTTTGATACATTGATCATGAAATATAACACATGTGGCTAAACAACCTAGTATATTAATTGAATCAAACAAGTATATACACCATTAAAACTCCAAGAATATTTAAATCCATCAGCCAACGGTGTCATTCATCATGGTTTGCATTTCGTACAAATGTTAACTGGATTAATTTCTAAATAATGAGAATTTCTAATCACCTGATGTTAATTAGGCTCCTCTTGTTGTTATTAGGACTATTTTTCAGGCAATAACCATGAAATTATCTTTTGTTTCTTTCTTAATAAATATATTCATTATGAAAAAAAATGCTCCTGGAACATCTATAAGATGAATTCATTCAATTTAACAAAACAAATGGAGTCCTTTATTTTGACTTGCATTTCTTATTGATATTAATTGTTGAATTCAAAAATAGAGATTTCCTCCCATTATTTTTGGCTAGCAAGCCTCCTCTTTTGATTCAAAACACACGTTTTCATACATTGATCATGAAATATAAACAGATGTGGCTAAACAACCTAGTATATTAATTGAATCAAACAAGTATATACACCATTAAAACTCCAAATCTATTTAAATCCATCAGCCAAATGTGTCATTCATCATGGTTGCATTTAGTATAAATGTGAACTAGTTTAATTCCTAAATAATGGGACATTCTAATCACCTAATGTTACTTAGGCTTCTCTTGTTTTTACCATGACTATTTTTTTCATGCAATAACCTTGGAATCAACTTTTGATTCTTCCTTATTAACTATATTCGTTATGAAAAAATTTGCTCCTGGACCATCTATAAGATGAATTCATTCAATTTAACAAACAATGGAGTCCTTGATTTTGAATTGCATTTCTTATTGATATTAATTGTTGAATAAAAAAAATACAGAGTTCCTCCCATTATTTTTGGCTAGCAAGCCTCCTCTTTTGATTCAAAAACACACTTTTTGATACATTGATCATGAAATATAACACATGTGGCTAAACAACCTAGTATATTAATTGAATCAAACAAGTATATACACCATTAAAACTCCAAGAATATTTAAATCCATCAGCCAACGGTGTCATTCATCATGGTTTGCATTTCGTACAAATGTTAACTGGATTAATTTCTAAATAATGAGAATTTCTAATCACCTGATGTTAATTAGGCTCCTCTTGTTGTTATTAGGACTATTTTTCAGGCAATAACCATGAAATTATCTTTTGTTTCTTTCTTAATAAATATATTCATTATGAAAAAAAATGCTCCTGGAACATCTATAAGATGAATTCATTCAATTTAACAAACAATGGAGTCCTTTATTTTGACTTGCATTTCTTATTGATATTAATTGTTGAATTCAAAAATAGAGATTTCCTCCCATTATTTTTGGCTAGCAAGCCTCCTCTTTTGATTCAAAACACACGTTTTCATACATTGATCATGAAATATAACAGATGTGGCTAAACAACCTAGTATATTAATTGAATCAAACAAGTATATACACCATTAAAACTCCAAATCTATTTAAATCCATCAGCCAAATGTGTCATTCATCATGGTTGCATTTAGTATAAATGTGAACTAGTTTAATTCCTAAATAATGGGACATTCTAATCACCTAATGTTACTTAGGCTTCTCTTGTTTTTTTACCATGACTATTTTTCATGCAATAACCTTGGAATCAACTTTTGATTCTTCCTTATTAACTATATTCGTTATGAAAAAATTGCTCCTGGACCATCTATAAGATGAATTCATTCAATTTAACAAACAATGGAGTCCTTGATTTTGAATTGCATTTCTTATTGATATTAATTGTTGAATAAAAAAATACAGAGTTCCTCCCATTATTTTTGGCTAGCAAGCCTCCTCTTTTGATTCAAAACACACTTTTTGATACATTGATCATGAAATATAACACATGTGGCTAAACAACCTAGTATATTAATTGAATCAAACAAGTATATACACCATTAAAACTCCAAGAATATTTAAATCCATCAGCCAACGGTGTCATTCATCATGGTTTGCATTTCGTACAAATGTTAACTGGATTAATTTCTAAATAATGAGAATTTCTAATCACCTGATGTTAATTAGGCTCCTCTTGTTGTTATTAGGACTATTTTTTTCAGGCAATAACCATGAAATTATCTTTTGTTTCTTTCTTAATAAATATATTCATTATGAAAAAAATGCTCCTGGAACATCTATAAGATGAATTCATTCAATTTAACAAACAATGGAGTCCTTTATTTTGACTTGCATTTCTTATTGATATTAATTGTTGAATTCAAAAATAGAGATTTCCTCCCATTATTTTTGGCTAGCAAGCCTCCTCTTTTGATTCAAAACACACGTTTTCATACATTGATCATGAAATATAACAGATGTGGCTAAACAACCTAGTATATTAATTGAATCAAACAAGTATATACACCATTAAAACTCCAAATCTATTTAAATCCATCAGCCAAATGTGTCATTCATCATGGTTGCATTTAGTATAAATGTGAACTAGTTTAATTCCTAAATAATGGGACATTCTAATCACCTAATGTTACTTAGGCTTCTCTTGTTTTTTACCATGACTATTTTTCATGCAATAACCTTGGAATCAACTTTTGATTCTTCCTTATTAACTATATTTCGTTATGAAAAAATTGCTCCTGGACCATCTATAAGATGAATTCATTCAATTTAACAAACAATGGAGTCCTTGATTTTGAATTGCATTTCTTATTGATATTAATTGTTGAATAAAAAAATACAGAGTTCCTCCCATTATTTTTGGCTAGCAAGCCTCCTCTTTTGATTCAAAACACACTTTTTGATACATTGATCATGAAATATAACACATGTGGCTAAACAACCTAGTATATTAATTGAATCAAACAAGTATATACACCATTAAAACTCCAAGAATATTTAAATCCATCAGCCAACGGTGTCATTCATCATGGTTTGCATTTCGTACAAATGTTAACTGGATTAATTTCTAAATAATGAGAATTTCTAATCACCTGATGTTAATTAGGCTCCTCTTGTTGTTATTAGGACTATTTTTTCAGGCAATAACCATGAAATTATCTTTTGTTTCTTTCTTAATAAATATATTTCATTATGAAAAAAATGCTCCTGGAACATCTATAAGATGAATTCATTCAATTTAACAAACAATGGAGTCCTTTATTTTGACTTGCATTTCTTATTGATATTAATTGTTGAATTCAAAAATAGAGATTTCCCTCCCATTATTTTTGGCTAGCAAGCCTCCTCTTTTGATTCAAAACACACGTTTTCATACATTGATCATGAAATATAACAGATGTGGCTAAACAACCTAGTATATTAATTGAATCAAACAAGTATATACACCATTAAAACTCCAAATCTATTTAAATCCATCAGCCAAATGTGTCATTCATCATGGTTGCATTTAGTATAAATGTGAACTAGTTTAATTCCTAAATAATGGGACATTCTAATCACCTAATGTTACTTAGGCTTCTCTTGTTTTTACCATGACTATTTTTCATGCAATAACCTTGGAATCAACTTTTGATTCTTCCTTATTAACTATATTCGTTATGAAAAAATTGCTCCTGGACCATCTATAAGATGAATTCATTCAATTTAACAAACAATGGAGTCCTTGATTTTGAATTGCATTTCTTATTGATATTAATTGTTGAATAAAAAAATACAGAGTTCCTCCCATTATTTTTGGCTAGCAAGCCTCCTCTTTTGATTCAAAACACACTTTTTGATACATTGATCATGAAATATAACACATGTGGCTAAACAACCTAGTATATTAATTGAATCAAACAAGTATATACACCATTAAAACTCCAAGAATATTTAAATCCATCAGCCAACGGTGTCATTCATCATGGTTTGCATTTCGTACAAATGTTAACTGGATTAATTTCTAAATAATGAGAATTTCTAATCACCTGATGTTAATTAGGCTCCTCTTGTTGTTATTAGGACTATTTTTCAGGCAATAACCATGAAATTATCTTTTGTTTCTTTCTTAATAAATATATTCATTATGAAAAAAATGCTCCTGGAACATCTATAAGATGAATTCATTCAATTTAACAAACAATGGAGTCCTTTATTTTGACTTGCATTTCTTATTTGATATTAATTGTTGAATTCAAAAATAGAGATTTCCTCCCATTATTTTTTGGCTAGCAAGCCTCCTCTTTTGATTCAAAACACACGTTTTCATACATTGATCATGAAATATAACAGATGTGGCTAAACAACCTAGTATATTAATTGAATCAAACAAGTATATATACACCATTAAAACTCCAAATCTATTTAAATCCATCAGCCAAATGTGTCATTCATCATGGTTGCATTTAGTATAAATGTGAACTAGTTTAATTCCTAAATAATGGGACATTCTAATCACCTAATGTTACTTAGGCTTCTCTTGTTTTTACCATGACTATTTTTCATGCAATAACCTTGGAATCAACTTTTGATTCTTCCTTATTAACTATATTCGTTATGAAAAAATTGCTGCTCCTGGACCATCTATAAGATGAATTCATTCAATTTAACAAACAATGGAGTCCTTGATTTTGAATTGCATTTCTTATTGATATTAATTGTTGAATAAAAAAAATACAGAGTTCCTCCCATTATTTTTGGCTAGCAAGCCTCCTCTTTTGATTCAAAACACACTTTTTGATACATTGATCATGAAATATAACACATGTGGCTAAACAACCTAGTATATTAATTGAATCAAACAAGTATATACACCATTAAAACTCCAAGAATATTTAAATCCATCAGCCAACGGTGTCATTCATCATGGTTTGCATTTCGTACAAATGTTAACTGGATTAATTTCTAAATAATGAGAATTTCTAATCACCTGATGTTAATTAGGCTCCTCTTGTTGTTATTAGGACTATTTTTTTCAGGCAATAACCATGAAATTATCTTTTGTTTCTTTCTTAATAAATATATTCATTATGAAAAAAATGCTCCTGGAACATCTATAAGATGAATTCATTCAATTTAACAAACAATGGAGTCCTTTATTTTGACTTGCATTTCTTATTGATATTAATTGTTGAATTCAAAAATAGAGATTTCCTCCCATTATTTTTGGCTAGCAAGCCTCCTCTTTTGATTCAAAACACACACGTTTTCATACATTGATCATGAAATATAACAGATGTGGCTAAACAACCTAGTATATTAATTGAATCAAACAAGTATATACACCATTAAAAACTCCAAATCTATTTAAATCCATCAGCCAAATGTGTCATTCATCATGGTTGCATTTAGTATAAATGTGAACTAGTTTAATTCCTAAATAATGGGACATTCTAATCACCTAATGTTACTTAGGCTTCTCTTGTTTTTACCATGACTATTTTTCATGCAATAACCTTGGAATCAACTTTTGATTCTTCCTTATTAACTATATTCGTTATGAAAAAATTGCTCCTGGACCATCTATAAGATGAATTCATTCAATTTAACAAACAATGGAGTCCTTGATTTTGAATTGCATTTCTTATTGATATTAATTGTTGAATAAAAAAATACAGAGTTCCTCCCATTATTTTTGGCTAGCAAGCCTCCTCTTTTGATTCAAAACACACTTTTTGATACATTGATCATGAAATATAACACATGTGGCTAAACAACCTAGTATATTAATTGAATCAAACAAGTATATACACCATTAAAACTCCAAGAATATTTAAATCCATCAGCCAACGGTGTCATTCATCATGGTTTGCATTTCGTACAAATGTTAACTGGATTAATTTCTAAATAATGAGAATTTCTAATCACCTGATGTTAATTAGGCTCCTCTTGTTGTTATTAGGACTATTTTTTTCAGGCAATAACCATGAAATTATCTTTTTGTTTCTTTCTTAATAAATATATTCATTATGAAAAAAATGCTCCTGGAACATCTATAAGATGAATTCATTCAATTTAACAAACAATGGAGTCCTTTATTTTGACTTGCATTTCTTATTGATATTAATTGTTGAATTCAAAAATAGAGATTTCCTCCCATTATTTTTGGCTAGCAAGCCTCCTCTTTTGATTCAAAACACACGTTTTCATACATTGATCATGAAATATAACAGATGTGGCTAAACAACCTAGTATATTAATTGAATCAAAAACAAGTATATACACCATTAAAACTCCAAATCTATTTAAATCCATCAGCCAAATGTGTCATTCATCATGGTTGCATTTAGTATAAATGTGAACTAGTTTAATTCCTAAATAATGGGACATTCTAATCACCTAATGTTACTTAGGCTTCTCTTGTTTTTACCATGACTATTTTTCATGCAATAACCTTGGAATCAACTTTTGATTCTTCCTTATTAACTATATTCGTTATGAAAAAATTGCTCCTGGACCATCTATAAGATGAATTTCATTCAATTTAACAAACAATGGAGTCCTTGATTTTGAATTGCATTTCTTATTGATATTAATTGTTGAATAAAAAAATACAGAGTTCCTCCCATTATTTTTGGCTAGCAAGCCTCCTCTTTTGATTCAAAACACACTTTTTGATACATTGATCATGAAATATAACACATGTGGCTAAACAACCTAGTATATTAATTGAATCAAACAAGTATATACACCATTAAAACTCCAAGAATATTTAAATCCATCAGCCAACGGTGTCATTCATCATGGTTTGCATTTTCGTACAAATGTTAACTGGATTAATTTCTAAATAATGAGAATTTCTAATCACCTGATGTTAATTAGGCTCCTCTTGTTGTTATTAGGACTATTTTTCAGGCAATAACCATGAAATTATCTTTTGTTTCTTTCTTAATAAATATATTCATTATGAAAAAAATGCTCCTGGAACATCTATAAGATGAATTCATTCAATTTAACAAACAATGGAGTCCTTTATTTTGACTTGCATTTCTTATTGATATTAATTGTTGAATTCAAAAATAGAGATTTCCTCCCATTATTTTTGGCTAGCAAGCCTCCTCTTTTGATTCAAAACACACGTTTTTCATACATTGATCATGAAATATAACAGATGTGGCTAAACAACCTAGTATATTAATTGAATCAAACAAGTATATACACCATTAAAACTCCAAATCTATTTAAATCCATCAGCCAAATGTGTCATTCATCATGGTTGCATTTAGTATAAATGTGAACTAGTTTAATTCCTAAATAATGGGACATTCTAATCACCTAATGTTACTTAGGCTTCTCTTGTTTTTACCATGACTATTTTTCATGCAATAACCTTGGAATCAACTTTTGATTCTTCCTTATTAACTATATTCGTTATGAAAAAATTGCTCCTGGACCATCTATAAGATGAATTCATTCAATTTAACAAACAATGGAGTCCTTGATTTTGAATTGCATTTCTTATTGATATTAATTGTTGAATAAAAAAATACAGAGTTCCTCCCATTATTTTTGGCTAGCAAGCCTCCTCTTTTGATTCAAAACACACTTTTTGATACATTGATCATGAAATATAACACATGTGGCTAAACAACCTAGTATATTAATTGAATCAAACAAGTATATACACCATTAAAACTCCAAGAATATTTAAATCCATCAGCCAACGGTGTCATTCATCATGGTTTGCATTTCGTACAAATGTTAACTGGATTAATTTCTAAATAATGAGAATTTCTAATCTCCTCATGTTAATTAGGCTCCTCTTGTTGTTATTAGGACTATTTTTCAGGCAATAACCATGAAATTATCTTTTGTTTCTTTCTTAATAAATATATTCATTATGAAAAAAATGCTCCTGGAACATCTATAAGATGAATTCATTCAATTTAACAAACAATGGAGTCCTTTATTTTGACTTGCATTTCTTATTGATATTAATTGTTGAATTCAAAAATAGAGATTTCCTCCCATTATTTTTGGCTAACAAGCCTCCTCTTTTGATTCAAAACACACGTTTTCATACATTGATCATGAAATATAACAGATGGGGCTAAACAACCTAGTATATTAATTGAATCAAACAAGTATATACACCATTAAAACTCCAAATCTATTTAAATCCATCAGCCAAATGTGTCATTCATCATGGTTGCATTTAGTATAAATGTGAACTAGTTTAATTCCTAAATAATGGGACATTCTAATCACCTAATGTTACTTAGGCTTCTCTTGTTTTTACCATGACTATTTTTCATGCAATAACCTTGGAATCAACTTTTGATTCTTCCTTATTAACTATATTCGTTATGAAAAAATTGCTCCTGGACCATCTATAAGATGAATTCATTCAATTTAACAAACAATGGAGTCCTTGATTTTGAATTGCATTTCTTATTGATATTAATTGTTGAATAAAAAAATACAGAGTTCCTCCCATTATTTTTGGCTAGCAAGCCTCCTCTTTTGATTCAAAACACACTTTTTGATACATTGATCATGAAATATAACACATGTGGCTAAACAACCTAGTATATTAATTGAATCAAACAAGTATATACACCATTAAAACTCCAAGAATATTTAAATCCATCAGCCAACGGTGTCATTCATCATGGTTTGCATTTCGTACAAATGTTAACTGGATTAATTTCTAAATAATGAGAATTTCTAATCTCCTCATGTTAATTAGGCTCCTCTTGTTGTTATTAGGACTATTTTTCAGGCAATAACCATGAAATTGTCTTTTGTTTCTTTCTTAATAAATATATTCATTATGAAAAAAATGCTCCTGGAACATCTATAAGATGAATTCATTCAATTTAACAAACAATGGAGTCCATTATTTTGACTTGCATTTCTTATTGATATTAATTGTTGAATTCAAAAATAGAGATTTCCTCCCATTATTTTTGGCTAGCAAGCCTCCTGTTTTGATTCAAAACACACGTTTTCATACATTGATCATGAAATATAACAGATGTGGCTAAACAACCTAGTATATTAATTGAATCAAACAAGTATATACACCATTAAAACTCCAAATCTATTTAAATCCATCAGCCAAATGTGTCATTCATCATGGTTGCATTTAGTATAAATGTGAACTAGTTTAATTCCTAAATAATGGGACATTCTAATCACCTAATGTTACTTAGGCTTCTCTTGTTTTTACCATGACTATTTTTCATGCAATAACCTTGGAATCAACTTTTGATTCTTCCTTATTAACTATATTCGTTATGAAAAAATTGCTTCTGGACCATCTATAAGATGAATTCATTCAATTTAACAAACAATGGAGTCCTTTATTTTGAATTGCATTTCTTATTGATATTAATTGTTGAATAAAAAAATACAGAGTTCCTCCCATTATTTTTGGCTAGCAAGCCTCCTCTTTTGATTCAAAACACACTTTTTGATACATTAATCATGAAATAAAACACATGTGGCTAAACAACCTAGTATATTAATTGAATCAAACAAGTATATACACCATTAAAACTCCAAATCTATTTAAATCCATCAGCCAAAGGTGTCATTTATCATGGTTTGCATTTCGTACAAATGTTAACTGGATTAATTTCTAAATAATGAGAATTTCTAATCTCCTCATGTTAATTAGGCTCCTCTTGTTGTTACTAGGACTATTTTTCAGGCAATAACCATGAAATTATGTTTTGTTTCTTTTTTAATAAATATATTCATTATGAAAAAAATGCCCGTGGACCATCAATTACATCAATTCATTCAATTTAACAAATAATGGAGTTCTTCATTTTGAATTGCATTTCTTATTGATATTAATTATAGAATTCAAAAATTGAGAGTTACTCCCATCATTTTTGGCTAGTAAGCCTCCACTTTTGATTCCCAACACTCTTTTTGATACATTGATCATGAAGTAGAACACATGTGGCTAAACAACCTAGTATATTAATTGAATCAAACATGTATATACACCATTAAAACTCCAAATCTATTTAAATCCATCAGCCAGAGGTGTCATTCATCATGGTTTGCATTTAATACAAATATTAACTGGTTTAATACCTAAATAATGAGACATTCTAATCATTTAATGTTAATTAGGCTTCTCTTGTTTTTACCATGACGATTTTTCATGCAATAACCTTGGAATTAACTTTTGATTCTTTCTTATTAACTATATTCATTATGAAAAAATTGCTCCAGGACCATCAATAAGATGAATTCATTCAATTTAACAAACAATGCAGTCTTTTATTTTGAATTGCATTTCTTATTCATATTAATTGTTGAATTCAAAGTTCCTCCCATTATTTTTGGCTAGCATGCCTCCTCTTTTGATTCAAAACACACTTTTTGATACACTGACCATGAAATATAACACATGTGGTTAAACAACCTAGTATATTAATTGAATCAAACAAGTATATAAACCATTAAAACACCAAATCTATTTAAATCCATCAGCCAAACGTGTCATTCATCATGGATTGCATTTAGTACAAATGTGAACTAGTTTAATTCCTAAATAATGGGACATTCTAATCACCTAATGTTACTTAGGCTTCTCTTGTTTTTACCATGACTATTTTTCATGCAATAACCTTGGAATTAACTTTTGATTCTTTCTTCTTAACTATATTCATTGTGAAAAAATTGCTCCTGGGCCATCTATGAGTTGAATTCATTCAAATTTAAAAAACTACGGATTCCTTGATTTTGAATTGCATTTCTTATTGATATTACTTGTTGAATTCAAAAATAGAGAGTTCGTCCCATTATTTTTGGCTAGCAAGCCTCCTCTTTTGATTCAAAACACACTTTTTCATACATTCATCATGAAATATAACACATGTGGCTAAACAACCTAGTATATTAAATGAATCAAACAAGTATATACACGATTAAAACTCCAAATCTATTTAAATCCATCAGCCAAAGGTGTCATTCATCATCGTTTGCATTTCGTACAAATGTGAACTAGTTTAATTCTTAAATAATGGGACATTCTAATCATCTCATGTTAATTAGGCTTCTTTTGTTTTTACCATGACTATTTTTCATGCAATAACCTTGGAATTAACTTTTCATTCTTTCTTCTTAACTATATTCATTATGAAAAGATTGCTCCTGGGCCTTCTATGAGTTGAATTCATTCAATTTAAAAAACAATGGAGTCCTTGATTTTGAATTGCATTTCTTATTGTTATTAATTGTTGAATTCAAAAATAGAGAGTTCGTCCCATTATTTTTGGCTAGCAAGCCTCCTCTTTTGATTCAAAACACACTTTTTGATACATTGATCATGAAATATAACACATGTGGCTAAACAACCTAGTATATTAATTGAATCAAACAAGTATATATACCATTAAAACTCCAAATCTATTTAAATCCATTAGCCAAAGGTGTCATTCATCATGGTTTGCATTTCGTACAAATGTTAATCGGTTTAATTCCTAAATAATGAGACTTTCTAATCACCTCATGTTAATTAGGCTCCTCTTGTTGCTACCAGGACTATTTTTCAGGCAATAACCATGAAATTATCTTTTGTTTTTTTCTTAATAAATATATTCATTATGAAAAAAATGTCTGGGGACCATGAATTACATAAATTCATTCAATTTAACAATCAATGGTGTTCTTCATTTTGAATTGCATTTCTTATTGATATTAATTATAGAATTCAAAAATAGAGAGTTCCTCCCATCATTTTTGGCTAGCAAGCCTCCACTTTTGATTCCAAACACACATTTTGATACATTAATCATGAAATAGAACACATGTGGCTAAACAACCTAGTATATTAATTGAATCAAACAAGTATATACACCATTAAAACTCCAAATGTATTTAAATCCATCATCCAAAGGTGTCATTCATCATGGTTTGCATTTAGTACAAATGTGATCTAGTTTAATTCCTAAATAATGGCACATTCTAATCACCTAATGTTAATTAGGTTTCTCTTGTTTTTACCATGACTATTTTGCATGCAATAACCTTGAAATTAACTTTTGATTCTTTCTTCTTAACTATATTCATTATGAAAAAATTGCTCCTGGGCCATCTATGAGTTGAATTCATTCAATTTAAAAAACAACGGAGTCCTTGATTTTGAATTGCATTTCTTATTGATATTACTTGTTGAATTCAAAAATAGAGAGTTCGTCCTATTATTTTTGGCTAGCAAGCCCCCTCTTTTGATTCAAAACACACTTTTTGATACATTGATCATGAAATAGAACACATGTGGCTAAACAACCTAGTCTATTAATTGAATCAAACAAGCATATACACCATTAAAACTCTAAATCTATTTAAATCCATCAGCCAAAGGTGTCATTCATCATGGTTTGCATTTCGTACAAATGTTAATTGGTTTAATTCCTAAATAATGAGAATTTCTAATCACCTAATGTTAATTAGGCTTCTCTTGTTTTTACCATGACTATTTTTCATGCAATAACCTTGGAATTAACTTTTGATTCTTTCTTCTTAACTATATTCATTGTGAAAAAATTGCTCCTGGGCCATCTATGAGTTGAATTCATTCAATTTAAAAAACTACGGAGTCCTTGACTTTGAATTGCATTTCTTATTGTTATTAATTGTTGAATTCAAAAATAGAGAGTTCGTCCCATTATTTTTGGCTAGCAAGCCTCCTCTTTTGATTCAAAACACACTTTTTGATACATTGATCATGAAATATAACACATGTGGCTAAACAACGTAATATATAAATTGAATCAAACCAGTATATACACCATTAAAACTCCAAATCTATTTAAATTCATCAGCCAAAGGTGTCATTCATCATGGTTTGCATTTCGTACAAATGTTAACTGGTTTAATTCCTAAATAATGGGACATTCTAATCACCTAATGTTAATTAGGCTTCTCTTGATTTTACCATGACTATTTTTCATGCAATAACCTTGGAATTAACTTTTGAATCTATCTTATTAACTATAGTCATTATGAAAAAATTGCTCCTGGACCATCTATAAGATGAATTCATTCAATTTAACAAACAATGGAGTCCTTGATTTTGAATTGCATTTCTTATTGATATTAATTGTTGAGTTCAAAAATAGAGAGTTTCTCCCATTATTTTTGGCTAGCAAGCCTCCTCTTTTGATTCAAAACACACTTTTTGATACATTGATCATGAAATAGAACACATGTGGCTAAACAACCTAGTATATTAATTGAATCAAAAAAGTATATACACCATTAAAACTCCAAATCTATTTAAATCCATCAGCCAAAGGTGTCATTCATCATGGTTTGCATTTCGTACAAATGTTAATTGGTTGAATTCCTAAATAATGAGAATTTCTAATCACCTCATGTTAATTAGGCTCCTCTTGTTGTTACTAGGACAATTTTTCAGGCAATCACCATGAAATTATCTTTTGTTTTTTTCTTAATAAATATATTCATTATGAAAACAAATGTCAGTGGACCATGAATTACATGAATTCATTCAATTTAACAATCAATGGTGTTATTGATTTTGAATTGCATTTCTTATTGATATTAATTATAGAATTAAAAAATAGAGAGTTCCTCCCATCAATTTTGGCTAGCAAGCCTCGTCTTTTGATTCCAAACACACTTTTTGATAAATTAATCATGAAATAGAACACATGTGGCTAAACAACCTAGTATATTAATTGAATCAAACAAGTATATACACCATTAAAACTCCAAATGTATTTAAATCCATCATCCAAATGTGTCATTCATCATGGTTTGCATTTAGTACAAATGTGAACTAGTTTAATTCCTAAATAATAGGACATTCTAATCACCTAATGTTAATTAGGCTTCTCTTTTTTTTACCATGACTATTTTTCATGCAATAACCTTGGAATTAACTTTTGATTCTTTGTTCTTAACTATATTCATTATGAAAAAATTGCTCCTGGGCCATCTATGAGTTGAATTCATTCAATTTAAAAGACAACAGAGTCCTTGATTTTGAATTGCATTTCTTATTGATATTACTTGTTGAATTCAAAAATAGAGAGTTCGTCCCATTATTTTTGGCTAGCAAGCCTCCTCTTTTGATTCAAAACACACTTTTTGATACATTGATCATGAAAATATAACACATGTGGCTAAAACAACCTGGCATATTAATTGAATCAAACAAGTATATACACACGATTAAAAACTCCAAATCTATTTAAATCCACCAGCCCAAAGGTGTCATTCATCATGGTTTGCATTTCATACAAATGTGAACTAGTTTAATTCCTAAATAATGGGACATTCTAATCACCGCATGTTAATTAGGCTTCTCTTGTTTTTACCATGACTATTTTTCATGCAATAACCTTGGAATTAACTTTTGCTTCTTTCTTCTTAACTATATTCATTATGAAAAAATTGCTCCTGGGCCATCTATGAGTTGAATTCATTCAATTTAAAAAACAACGGAGTCCTTGATTTTGAATTGCATTTCTTATTGTTATTAATTGTTGAATTCAAAAATAGAGAGTTTTTTGTCCCATTATTTTTGGCTCGCAAGCCTCCTCTTTTGATTCAAAACACACTTTTTGATACATTGATCTTGAAATATAACACATGTGGCTAAACAACCTAGTATATTAATTGGATCAAACCAGTATATACACCATTAAATCTCCAAATCTATTTAAATCCATCAGCCAAAGGTGTCATTCATCATGGTTTGCATTTCGTACAAATGTTAACTGGTTTAATTCCTAAATAATGGGACATTCTAATCACCTAATGTTAATTAGGCTTCTCTTGTTTTTACCATGACTATTTTTCATGCAATAACCTTGGAATTAACTTTTGAATCTATGTTATTAACTATAGTCATTATGAAAAAATTGCTCCTGGACCATCTATAAGATGAATTCATTCAATTTAACAAACAATGGAGTCCTTGATTTTGAATTGCATTTCTTATTGATATTAATTGTTGAGTTCAAAAATAGAGAGTTCCTCCCATTATTTTTGGCTAGCAAGCCTCCTCTTTTGATTCAAAACACACTTTTTGATACATTGATCATGAAATATAACACATGTGGCTAAACAACCTAGTATATTAATTGAATCAAACAAGTATATAAACCATTAAAACTCCAAATCTATTTAAATCCATCAGCCAAAGGTGTCATTCATCATGGTTTGCATTTCGCACAAATGTTAATTGGTTGAATTCCTAAATAATGAGAATTTCTAATCACCTCATGTTAATTAGGCTCCTCTTGTTGTTACCAGGACAATTTTTCAGGCAATCACCATGAAATTATCTTTTGTTTTTTTCTTAATAAATATATTCATTATGAAAACAAATGTCAGTGGACCATGAATTACATGAATTCATTCAATTTAACAATCAATGGTGTTCTTCATTTTGAATTGCATTTCTTATTGATATTAATTATAGAATTAAAAAATAGAGAGTTCCTCCCATCAATTTTGGCTAGCAAGCCTCGTCTTTTGATTCCAAACACACTTTTTGATACATTAATCATGAAATAGAACACATGTGGCTAAACAACCTAGTATATTAATTGAATCAAACAAGTATATACACCATTAAAACTCCAAACGTATTTAAATCCATCATCCAAATGTGTCATTCATCATGGTTTGCATTTAGTACAAATGTGAACTAGTTTAATTCCTAAATAATAGGACATTCTAATCACCTAATGTTAATTAGGCTTCTCTTTTTTTTACCATGACTATTTTTCATGCAATAACCTTGGAATTAACTTTTGATTCTTTGTTCTTAACTATATTCATTATGAAAAAATTGCTCCTGGGCCATCTATGAGTTGAATTCATTCAATTTAAAAGACAACAGAGTCCTTGATTTTGAATTGCATTTCTTATTGATATTACTTGTTGAATTCAAAAATAGAGAGTTCGTCCCATTATTTTTGGCTAGCAAGCCTCCTCTTTTGATTCAAAACACACTTTTTGATACATTGATCATGAAATATAACACATGTGGCTAAACAACCTGGCATATTAATTGAATCAAACAAGTATATACACGATTAAAACTCCAAATCTATTTAAATCCACCAGCCAAAGGTGTCATTCATCATGGTTTGCATTTCATACAAATGTGAACTAGTTTAATTCCTAAATAATGGGACATTCTAATCACCGCATGTTAATTAGGCTTCTCTTGTTTTTACCATGACTATTTTTCATGCAATAACCTTGGAATTAACTTTTGCTTCTTTCTTCTTAACTATATTCATTATGAAAAAATTGCTCCTGGGCCATCTATGAGTTGAATTCATTCAATTTAAAAAACAACGGAGTCCTTGATTTTGAATTGCATTTCTTATTGTTATTAATTGTTGAATTCAAAAATAGAGAGTTTGTCCCATTATTTTTGGCTCGCAAGCCTCCTCTTTTGATTCAAAACACACTTTTTGATACATTGATCTTGAAATATAACACATGTGGCTAAACAACCTAGTATATTAATTGGATCAAACCAGTATATACACCATTAAATCTCCAAATCTATTTAAATCCATCAGCCAAAGGTGTCATTCATCATGGTTTGCATTTCGTACAAATGTTAACTGGTTTAATTCCTAAATAATGGGACATTCTAATCACCTAATGTTAATTAGGCTTCTCTTGTTTTTACCATGACTATTTTTCATGCAATAACCTTGGAATTAACTTTTGAATCTATGTTATTAACTATAGTCATTATGAAAAAATTGCTCCTGGACCATCTATAAGATGAATTCATTCAATTTAACAAACAATGGAGTCCTTGATTTTGAATTGCATTTCTTATTGATATTAATTGTTGAGTTCAAAAATAGAGAGTTCCTCCCATTATTTTTGGCTAGCAAGCCTCCTCTTTTGATTCAAAACACACTTTTTCATACATTGATCATGAAATATAACACATGTGGCTAAACAACCTAGTATATTAATTGAATCAAACAAGTATATAGACGATTAAAACTCCAAATCTATTTAAATCCATCAGCCAAAGGTGTCATTCATCATGGTTTGCATTTTGTAGAAATGTTAATTGGTTTAATTACTAAATAATAAGAATTTCTAATCACCTTATGTTAATTAGTCTTCCCTTGTCGCTACTAGGACTATTTTTCATGCAATAACCTTGAAATTAACATTTGTTTCTTTTTTAATAGCTATATTCATTTCGAAAAAAATGCCCGTGGACCATCAATTACATGAATTCATTCAATTTAACAAATAATTCAGTCCTTGATTTTGAATTGCATTTCTTATTGATATTATTTGTTGAATTCAAAATTAAAGAGTTGCTCCCATCATTTTTGGTTAACAACCCTCTTCTTTTGATTCCAAAGACACTTTTTGATACATTGATCATGAAGTATAACACATGTGGCCAAACAACCTAGTATATTAATTGATTCAAACAAGTATAAACACCAACAAAAATCCAAATCTATTTAAATCCATCGGCCAAAGGTCCCATTCATCATGGTTTGCATTTCGTACAAATGCTAACTGGTTTAATTCCTAAATAATGAGAATTTCTAATCACCTCATGTTAATTAGGCTCATCTTGTTGTTACCAGGACTATTTTTCATGCAATAACCTTGAAATTAACATTTGTTTCTTTCGTAATAACAATATTCATTTTGAAAAAAATGCCCGTGGACCATCAATTACATGAATTCATTCAATTTAACAAACAATTCAGTCCTTGATTTTGAATTGCATTTCTTATTGATATTATTTGTTGAACTCAAAATGACAGAGTTGCTCTTATGATTTTTGGTTAACAACCCTCTTCTTTTGATTCCAAAGACACTTTTTGATACATTGATCATGAAGTATAACACATGTGGCTAAACAACGTAGTATATTAATTGATTCAAACAAGTAGAAACACTAATAAAAGTCCAAATCTATTTAAATCCATCGGCCAAAGGTGCCATTCATCATGGTTTGCATTTCGTACAAATGTTAACTTGTTTATTTCCTAAATAATGACAATTTCTAATCACCTCATGTTAATTATTCTCCTCTTGTTGTTACCAAAACCATTCTTCATGCAATGACCATGAAATTAACATTTGTTTCTTTCCTAATAACTATATTGATTTCTCCTACCATTTCTAGTTAGCAAGTTTCCTCTTTTGATTTCAAACACACTGTTTGACACATTGATCATGAAGTATAACACATGTGGCCAAACAACCTAGTATATTAATTGATTCAAACAAGTATAAACACCAACAAAAATCCAAATCTATTTAAATCCATCGGCCAAAGGTGCCATTCATCATGGTTTGCATTTCGTACAAATGCTAACTGGTTTAATTCCTAAATAATGAGAATTTCTAATCACCTCATGTTAATTAGGCTCATCTTGTTGTTACTAGGACTATTTTTCATGCAATAACCTTGAAATTAACATTTGTTTCTTTCGTAATAACAATATTCATTTTGAAAAAAATGCCTGTGGACCATCAATTACATGAATTCATTCAATTTAACAAACAATTCAGTCCTTGATTTTGAATTGCATTTCTTATTGATATTATTTGTTGAATTCAAAATCAGAGAGTTTCTCCCATCATTTCTAGTTAGCAAGTTTCCTCTTTTGATTTCAAACACACTATTTGGCACATTGATCATGAAATATAACACATGTGCCTAACAACCTCGTATATTAATTGATTCAAACAAGTATAAACTCCAATAAAAATTTAAATCTATTTAAATTCGTCGGCCAAAGCTGCCGTTCATCATGGTTTGCATTTCGTACAAATGTTAACTGGTTTAATTCCTAAATAATGAGAATTGCTAATCACCTCATGTTAATTAGTCTCCTCTTGTTGTTACCAGGACTATTTTTCATGCACTAACCTTGAAATTAACTTTTGTTTCTTTTTTCATAGCTATATTCATTTTGAAAAAACTGCCTGTGGACCATCAATTACATGAATTCATTCAATTTAACAAACAATTCAGTCCTTGATTTTGAATTGCATTTCTTATTGATATTATTTGTTGAATTCAAAATCAGAGAGTTGCTCTTATGATTTTTGGTTAACAACCCTCTTCTTTTGATTCCAAAGACACTTTTTGATACATTGATCGTGAAGTATAACACATGTGGCTAAACAACTTAGTATATTAATTGATTCAAACAAGTATAAACACCAACAAGAATCCAAATCTATTTAAATCTATCGGCCAAAGGTGCCATTCATCATGGTTTGCATTTCGTACAAATGCTAACTGGTTTAATTCCTAAATAATGAGAATTTCTAATCACCTCATGTTAATTAGGCTCATCTTGTTGTTACTAGGACTATTTTTCATGCAATAACCTTGAAATTAACATTTGTTTCTTTCTTAATAACTATATTGATTTTGAAAAAAATGCCCGTGGACCATCAATTACATGAATTCATTCAATTTAACAAACAATTCAATCCTTGATTTTGAATTGCATTTCTTAGTGATATTATTTGTTGAATTCTTAGTGATATTATTTGTTGAATTCAAAATCAGAGAGTTTCTCCTACCATTTCTATTTAGCAAGTTTCCTCTTTTGATTTCAAACACACTGTTTGACACATTGATCATGAAATATAACACCTGTGGCTAAACAATCTAGTATATTAATTGATTCAAACAAGTATAAACACCAATAAAAATCCAAATCTATTTCAATTCGTCGGCCAAAGGTGCCATTCATCATGGATTGCATTTCGTACAAATGTTAACTGGTTTAATTCCTTATAAAAAATGAGAATTTCTAATCACCTCATGTTAATTAGGCTCCTCTTGTTGTTACCAGGACTATTTTTCATGGAATAAACTTGAAATTAACATTTGTTTCTTTCTTAATAACAATATTCATTTTGAAAAAAATGCCTGTGGACCATCAATTACATGAATTCATTCAATTTAACCAACAATTCAGTCCTTGATTTTGAATTGCATTTCTTATTGATATTATTTGTTGAATTCAAAATTAAAGAGTTGCTCCTATCATTTTTGGTTAACATGCCTCTTCTTTTGATTCCAAAGACACTTTTTGATACATTGATCATGAAATATAACACATGTGGCTAAACAACCTAGTATATTAATTGATTCAAACAAGTAGAAACACTAATAAAAGTCCAAATCTATTTAAATCCATCGGGCAAAGGTGTCATTCATCATGATTTGCATTCCGTACAAATGTTAACTGGTTTATTTCCTAAATAATGAGTATTTCTAATCACCTCATGTTAATTATTCTCCTCTTGTTGTTACCAATACCATTTTTCATGCAATGACCTTGAAATTAACATTTGTTTCTTTCTTAATAACTATATTCATTTTGAAAAAAATGCCCGTGGACCATCAATTAGATGAATTCATTCAATTTGACAAACAATTCAGTCCTTGATTTTGAATTGCATTTCTTATTGATATTATTTGTTCAATTGAAAATCAGTGAGTTTCTCCTACCATTTCTAGTTAGCAAGTTTCCTCTTTTGATTTCAAACACACTGTTTGACACATTGATCATGAAATATAACACATGTGGCTAAACAACCTAGTATATTAATTGATTCAAACAAGTATAAACTCTAATAAAAATCCAAATCTATTTAAATTCGTCGGCCGAAGGTGCCATTCATCGTGGTTTGCATTTCGTACAAATGTTAACTAGTTTAATTCCTAAATAATGAGAATTTCTAATCACCTCATGTTAATTAGGCTCCTCTTGTTGTTACCAGGACTATTTTTCATGCAATAACCTTGAAATTAACATTTGTTTCTCTTTTAATAGCTATATTTATTTTGAAAAAAATGTCCATGGACCATCAATTACATGAATTCATTCAATTTAACAAACAATTCTGTCCTTGATTTTGAATTGCATTTCTTATTGATATTATTTGTTGAATTCAAAATTAAAGAGTTGCTCCCATCATTTTTGGTTAACAACCCTCTTCTTTTGATTCCAAAGACACTTTTTGATACATTGATCATGAAGTATAACACATGTGGCCAAACAACCTAGTATATTAATTGATTCAAACAAGTATAAACACCAACAAAAATCCAAATCTATTTAAATCCATCGGCCAAAGGTGCCATTCATCATGGTTTGCATTTCGTACAAATGCTAACTGGTTTAATTCCTAAATAATGAGAATTTCTAATCACCTCATGTTAATTAGGCTTATCTTGTTGTTACCAGGACTATTTTTCATGCAATAACCTTGAAATTAACATTTGTTTCTTTCGTAATAACAATATTCATTTTGAAAAAAATGCCCGTGGAACATCAATTACATGAATTCATTCAATTTAACAAACAATTCAGTCCTTGATTTTGAATTGCATTTCTTATTGATATTATTTGTTGAATTCAAAATTAGAGAGTTGCTCCTATCATTTTTGGTTAACATGCCTCTTCTTTTGATTTCAAACACACTGTTTGACACATTGATCATGAAATATAACACATGTGGCGAAACAACGTAGTATATTAATTGATTCAAACAAGTATAAACACCAACAAAAATCCAAATCTATTTAAATTCCTCGGCCAAAGGTGCCATTCATCATGGTTTGCATTTCGTACAAATGTTAACTGGTTTAATTCCTAAATAATGAGAATTTCTAATCACCTCATGTTAATTAGGCTCCTCTTGTTGTTACCAGGACTATTTTTCATGCAATAACCTTGAAATTAACTTTTGTTTCTTTCTTAATAACTATATTCATTTTGAAAAAAATGCCCGTGGATCATCAATTACATGAATTCATTCAATTTAACAAACAATTCAGTCCTTGATTTTGAATTGCATTTATTATTGATATTATTTGTTGAATTCAAAATCAGAGAGTTTCTCCCATCATTTCAAGTTAGCAAGTTTCCTCTTTTGATTTCAAACACACTATTTGGCACATTGATCATGAAATATAACACATGTGCCTAACAACCTCGTATATTAATTGATTCAAACAAGTATAAAACTCCAATAAAAATTTAAAATCTATTTAAATTCGTCGGCCAAAGCTGCCGTTCATCATGGTTTGCATTTCGTACAAATGTTAACTGGTTTAATTCCTAAATAATGAGAATTTCTAATCACCTCATGTTAATTAGGCTCCTCTTGTTGTTACGAGGACTATTTTTCATGCAATAACCTTGAAATTAACTTTTGTTTCTTTTTTCATAGCTATATTCATTTTGAAAAAACTGCCCGTGGACCATCAATTACATGAATTCATTCAATTTAACAAACAATTCAGTCCTTGATTTTGAATTGCATTTCTTATTGATATTATTTGTTGAATTCAAAATCAGAGAGTTTCTCCCATCATTTCTAGTTAGTAAGTTTCCTCTTTTGATTTCAAACACACTATTTGGCACATTGATCATGAAATATAACACATGTGCCTAACAACCTCGTATATTAATTGATTCAAACAAGTATAAACTCCAATAAAAATTTAAATCTATTTAAATTCGTCGGCCAAAGCTGCCGTTCATCATGGTTTGCATTTCGTACAAATGTTAACTGGTTTAATTCCTAAATAAGGAGAATTTCTAATCACCTCATGTTAATTAGGCTCCTCTTGTTATTACCAGGACTATTTTTCATGCAATAACCTTGAAATTAACTTTTGTTTCTTTTTTCATAGCTATATTCATTTCAAAAAAACTGCCCGTGGACCATCAATTACATGAATTCATTCAATTTAACAAACAATTCAGTCCTTGATTTTGAATTGCATTTCTTATTGATATTATTTGTTGAATTCAAAATCAGAGAGTTTCTCCCATCATTTCTAGTTAGCAAGTTTCCTCTTTTGATTTCAAACACACTATTTGGCACATTGATCATGAAATATAACACATGTGCCTAACAACCTCGTATATTAATTGATTCAAACAAGTATAAACTCCAATAAAAATTTAAATCTATTTAAATTCGTCGGCCAAAGCTGCCGTTCATCATGGTTTGCATTTCGTACAAATGTTAACTGGTTTAATTCCTAAATAATGAGAATTTCTAATCACCTCATGTTAATTAGGCTCCTCTTGTTGTTACCAGGACTATTTTTCATGCAATAACCTTGAAATTAACTTTTGTTTCTTTTTTAATAGCTATATTCATTTTGAAAAAACTGCCCGTGGACCATCAATTACATGAATTCATTCAATTTAACAAACAATTCAGTCCTTGATTTTGAATTGCATTTCTTATTGATATTATTTGTTGAATTCAAAATCAGAGAGTTGCTCTTATGATTTTTGGTTAACAACCCTCTTCTTTTGATTCCAAAGACACTTTTTGATACATTGATCATGAAGTATAACACATGTGGCTAAACAACTTAGTATATTAATTGATTCAAACAAGTATAAACACCAACAAAAATCCAAATCTATTTAAATCTATCGGCCAAAGGTGCCATTCATCATGGTTTGCATTTCGTACAAATGCTAACTGGTTTAATTCCTAAATAATGAGAATTTCTAATCACCTCATGTTAATTAGGCTCATCTTGTTGTTACCAGGACTATTTTTCATGCAATAACCTTGAAATTAACATTTGTTTCTCTTTTAATAGCTATATTTATTTTGAAAAAAATGTCCGTGGACCATCAATTACATGAATTCATTCAATTTAATAAACAATTCAGTCCTTGATTTTGAATTGCATTTCTTATTCTTATTAGTGATATTATTTGTTGAATTCAAAATTAAAGAGTTGCTCCCATCATTTTTGGTTAACAACCCTCTTCTTTTGATTCCAAAGACACTTTTTGATACATTGATCATGAAGTATAACACATGTGGCCAAACAACCTAGTATATTAATTGATTCAAACAAGTATAAACACCAACAAAAATCCAAATCTATTTAAATCCATCGGCCAAAGGTACCATTCATCATGGTTTGCATTTCGTACAAATGCTAACTGGTTTAATTCCTAAATAATGAGAATTTCTAATCACCTCATGTTAATTAGGCTCATCTTGTTGTTACCAGGACTATTTTTCATGCAATAACCTTGAAATTAACATTTGTTTCTTTCGTAATAACAATATTCATTTTGAAAAAAATGCCCGTGGAACATCAATTACATGAATTCATTCAATTTAACAAACAATTCAGTCCTTGATTTTGAATTGCATTTCTTATTGATATTATTTGTTGAATTCAAAATTAGTGAGTTTCTCCCATCATTTCTAGTTAGCAAGTTTCCTCTTTTGATTTCAAACACACTGTTTGACGCATTGATCATGAAATATAACACATGTGGCTAAACAACCTAGTAAATTAATTGATTCAAACAAGTATAAACACCAATAAAAATCCAAATCTATTTAAATTCGTCAGCCAAAGGTGCCATTCATCATGGTTTGTATTTCGTACAAATGTTAACTGGTTTAATTCCTAAATAATGAGAATTTCTAATCACCTCATGTTAATTAGGCTCCTCTTGTTTTTACCAGGACTATTTTTCATGCAATAACCTTGAAATTAACATTTGTTTCTTTTTTAATAGCTATATTCATTTTCAAAAAAATGCCCGTGGACCATCAATTAAATGAATTCATTCAATTTAACAAACAATTCAGTCCTTGATTTTGAATTGCATTTCTTATTGATATTATTTGATGAATTCAAAATTTGAGAGTTTCTCCCATCATTTCTAGTTAGCAAGTTTCCTCTTTTGATTTCAAATACACTATTTGGCACATTGATCATGAAATATAACACATGTGGCTAAACAACCTAGTATGTTAATTGATTCAAACAAGTATAAACTCCAATAAAAATCCAAATCTATTTAAATTCGTCGGCCAAAGGTGCCATTCATCATGGTTTGCATTTCGTACAAATGTTAACTGGTTTAATTCCTAAATAATGAGAATTTCTAATCACCTCATGTTAATTAGGCTCCTCTTGTTGTTACCAGGACAATTTTTCAGGCAATAACGATGAAATTATCTTTTGTTTTTTTCTTGATAAATATATTCATTATGAAAAAAAATGTCCGTGGACCATGAATTACATGAATTCATTCAATTTAACAATCTATGGTGTTCTTCATTTTGAATTGCATTTCTTATTGATATTAATTATAGAATTCATAAATAGAGAGTTCCTCCCATCATTTTGGCTAGCAAGCCTCCTCTTTTGATTCCAAACACACTTTTTGATACATTAATCATGAAATAGAACACATGTTGCTAAACAACCTAGTATATTAATTGAATCAAACAAGTATATACACCATTAAAACTCCAAATCTATTTAAATCCATCATCCAAAGGTGTCATTCATCATGGTTTGCATTTAGTACAAATGTGAACTATTTTAATTCCTAAATAATGGTACATTCTAATATCCTAATGTTAATTAGGCTTCTCTTGTTTTTACCATGACTATTTTTCATGCAATAACGTTGGAATTAACTTTTGATTCTTTCTTCTTAACTATATTCATTATGAAAAAATTGCTCCTGGGCCATCTATGAGTTGAATTCATTCAATTTAAAAAACAACGGAGTCCTTGATTTTGAATTGCATTTCTTATTGATATTACTTGTTGAATTCAAAAATAGAGAGTTCGTCCCATTATTTTTGGCTAGCAAGCCTCCTCTTTTGATTCAAAACACACTTTTTCATACATTGATCATGAAATATAACACATGTGGCTAAACAACCTAGCATATTAATTGAATCAAACAAGTATATACACGATTAAAACTCCAAATCTATTTAAATCCATCCGCCAAAGGTGTCATTCATCATGGTTTGCATTTCGTAAAAATGTGAACTAGTTTAATTCCTAAATAACGGGACATTCTAATCACCTCATGTTAATTCGGCTTCTCTTGTTTTTACCATGACTATTTTTCATGCAATAACCTTGGAATTAACTTTTGATTCTTTATTCTTAACTATATTCATTATGAAAAAATTGCTCCTGGGCCATCTATGAGTTGAATTCATTCAATTTAAAAAACAACGGAGTCCTTGATTTTGAATTGCATTTCTTATTGTTATTAATTGTTGAATTCAAAAATAGAGAGTTCGTCCCATTATTTTTGGCTAGCAAGCCTCCTCTTTTGATTCAAAACACACTTTTTGATACATTGATCATGAAATATAACACATGTGGCTAAACAAACTAGTATATTAATTGAATCAAACCAGTATATACACCATTAAATCTCCAAATCTATTTAAATCCATCAGCCAAAGGTGTCATTCATCATGGTTTGCATTTCGCACAAATGTTAACTGGTTTAATTCCTAAATAATGGGACATTCTAATCACCTAATGTTAATTAGGCTTCTCTTGTTTTTACCATGTCTGTTTTTCATGCAATAACCTTGGAATTAAATTTTGATTCTATCTTATTAACTATAGTCATTATGAAAAAATTGCTCTTGGACCATCTATAAGATGAATTCATTCAATTTAACAAACAATGGAGTCCTTGATTTTGAATTGCATTTCTTATTGATATTAATTGTTGAATTCAAAAATAGAGAGTTCCTCCCATTATTTTTGGCTAGCAAGCCTCCTCTTTTGATTCAAAACACACTTTTTGATACATTGATCATGAAATATAACACATGTGGCTAAACAACCTAGTATATTAATTGAATCAAACAAGTATATACACCATTAAAACTCCAAATCTATTTAAATCCATCAGCCAAAGGTGTCATTCATCATGGTTTGCATTTCGTACAAATGTTAACTGGATTAATTTCTAAATAATGAGAATTTCTAATCACCTCATGTTAATTAGGCTCCTCTTGTTGTTACTAGGACTATTTTTCAGGCAATAACCATGAAATTATCTTTTGTTTCTTTCTTAATAAATATATTCATTATGAAAAAAATGCTCGTGGACCATCAATTACATCAATTCATTCAATTTAACAAATAATGGAGTTATTCATTTTGAATTGCATTTCTTATCGATATTAATTATAGAATTCAATAATAGAGAGTTCCTCCCATCATTTTTGGCTAGCAAGCCTCCTCTTTTGATTCCCAACACTCTTTTTGATACATTGATCATGAAATATAACACATATGTGGCTAAACAACCTAGTATATTAATTGATTCAAACAAAGATAAACACCAATAAAAATCCAAATCTATTTAAATCCATCAGCCAAAGGTGCCATTATTCTAGATTTGCATTTCGTACAAATGTTAACTGGTTTAATTCCTAAATAATAAGAATTTCTAATCACCTCATGTTAATTAGGCTCCTCTTGTTGTTACCAGGACTATTTTTCATGCAATAACCTTGAAATCAACTTTTGTTTCTTTCTTAATAACTATATTCATTTTGAAAAAAATGCCCGTGGACCATCATTACATGAATTCATTCAATTTAACATACAATTCAGTCCTTGATTTAGAATTGCATTTCTTATTGATATTATTTGTTGAATTCAAAATGAGAGAGTTGCTCTTATGATTTTTGGTTAACAACCCTCTTCTTTTGATTCCAAAGACACTTTTTGATACATTGATCATGAAGTATAACACATGTGGCTAAACAACCTAGTATATTAATTGATTCAAACAAGTATAAACACCAATAAAAATCCAAATCTATCTAAATCCATCGGCCAAAGGTGCCATTATTCTGGGTTTGCATTTCGTACAAATGTTAACTGGTTTAATTCCTAAATAATGAGAATTTCTAATCACCTCATGTTAATTAGGCTCATCTTGTTGTTACCAGGACTATTTTTCATGCAATAACCTTGAAATTAACATTTGTTTCTTTCTTAATAACTATATTGATTTTGAAAAAAATGCCCGTGGACCATCAATTAGATGAATTCTTTCAATTTAGCAAACAATTCAGTCCTTGATTTTGAATTGCATTTCTTATTGATATTATTTGTTGAATTCAAAATCAGAGAGTTTCTCAAATCATTTCTATTTAGCAACTTTCCTCTTTTGATTTCAAACACACTGTTTGACACATTGATCATGAAATATAACACATGTAGCTAAACAACCTAGTATATTAATTGATTCAAACAAGTATAAACACCAATAAAAATCCAAATCTATTTAAATTCGTCGGCCAAAGGTGCCATTCATCATGGTTTGTATTTCGTACAAATGTTAACTGGTTTAATTCATAAATAATGAGAATTTCTAATCACCTCATGTTAAGTAGGCTCCTCTTGTTGTTGTTACCAGGACTATTTTTTCATGCAATAACCTTGAAATTAACTTTTGTTTCTTTTTTAATAGCTATATTCATTTTCAAAAAACTGCCCGTGGACGATCAATTACATGAATTCATTCAATTTAACAAACAATTCAGTCCTTGATTTTGAATTGCATTTCTTATTGATATTATTTGTTGAATTCAAAATGTGAGAGTTGCTCTTATGATTTTTGGTTAACAGCCCTCTTCTTTTGATTCCAAAGACACTTTTTCATACATTGATCATGAAGTATAACACATGTGGCTAAACAACCTAGTATATTAATTGATTCAAACAAGTAGAAACACTAATAAAAGTCCAAATCTATTTAAATCCATCGGCCAAAGGTGCCATTCATCATGGTTTGCATTTCGTACAAATGTTAACTTGTTTATTTCCTAAATAATGAGAATTTCTAATCACCTCATGTTAATTATTCTCCTCTTGTTGTTACCAAAACCATTTTTCATGCAATGACCTTGAAATTAACATTTTTTTCTTTCTTAATAACAATATATTGATTTTGAAAAAAATGCCCGTGGACCATCAATTAGATGAATTCATTCAATTTAACAAACAATTCAGTCCTTGATTTTGAATTGCATTTCTTATTGATATTATTTGTTGAATTCAAAATTAGTGAGTTTCTCCCATCATTTCTAGTTAGCAAGTTTCCTCTTTTGATTTCAAACACACTGTTTGACGCATTGATCATGAAATATAACACATGTGGCTAAACAACCTAGTAAATTAATTGATTCAAACAAGTATAAACACAATAAAAATTCAAATCTATTTAAATTCGTCAGCCAAAGGTGCCATTCATCATGGTTTGTATTTCGTACAAATGTTAACTGGTTTAATTCCTAAATAATGAGAATTTCTAATCACCTCATGTTAATTAGGCTCCTCTTGTTGTTACCAGGACTATTTTTCATGCAATAACCTTGAAATTAACTTTTGTTTCTTTTTTAATAGCTATATTCATTTTCAAAAAACTGCCCGTGGACCATCAATTACATGAATTCATTCAATTTAACAAACAATTCAGTCCTTGATTTTGAATTGCATTTCTTATTGATATTATTTGTTGAATTCAAAATGTGAGAGTTGCTCTTATGATTTTTGGTTAACAACCCTCTTCTTTTGATTCCAAAGACACTTTTTGATACATTAATCATGAGGTATAACACATGTGGCTAAACAACCTAGTATATTAATTGATTCAAACAAGTAGAAACACTAATAAAAGTCCAAATCTATTTAAATCCATCGGCCAAAGGTGCCATTCCTCATGGTTTACATTTTGTACAAATGTTAACTTGTTTATTTCCTAAATAATGAGAATTTCTAATCACCTCATGTTAATTATTCTCCTCTTGTTGTTACCAAAACCATTTTTCATGCAATGACCTTGAAATTAACATTTGTTTCTTTCTTAATAACTATATGGATTTTGAATAAAATGCCCGTGGACCATCAATTAGATGAATTCATTCAATTTAACAAACAATTCAGTCCTTGATTTTGAATTGCATTTCTTATTGATATTATTTGTTGAATTCAAAATCAGAGAGTTTCTCCCATCATTTCTAGTTAGCAAGTTTCCTCTTTTGATTTCAAATACACTGTTTGACACATGGATCATGAAATATAACACATGTGGCTAAACAACCAAGTATATTAATTGATTCACACAAATATAAACACTACCAAAAATCCAAATCTATTTAAATCCATCGGCCAAAGGTGCCATTATACTGGGTTTGCATTTCGTACAAATGTTAACTGGTTTAATTCCTAAATAATGAGAATTTCTAATCACCTCATGTTAATTAGGCTCCTCTTGTTGTTACCAGGACTATTTTTCATGCAATAACCTTGAAACGAACATTTGTTTCTTTGTTAATAACTATATTGATTTTGAAAAAAATGCCCGTGGACCATCAATTAGATGAATTCTTTCAATTTAGCAAACAATTCAGTCCTTGATTTTCAATTGCATTTCTTATTGATATTATTTGTTGAATTCAAAAATCAGAGAGTTTCTCAAATCCTTTCTATTTAGAAACTTTCCTCTTTTGATTTCAAACACACTGTTTGACGCATTGATCATGAAATATAACACATGTGGCTAAACAACCTAGTAAATTAATTGATTCAAACAAGTATAAACACCAATAAAAATCCAAATCTATTTAAATTTGTCGGCCGAAGGTGCCATTCATCATGGTTTGTATTTCGTACAAATGTTAACTGGCTTAATTCCTAAATAATGAGAATTTCTAATCACCTCATGTTAATTAGGCTCCTCTTGTTGTTACCAGGACTATTTTTCATGCAATAACCTTGAAATTAACTTTTGTTTCTTTTTTAATAGCTATATTCATTTTTAATAAATTGCCCGTGGACCATCAATTACATGAATTCATTCAATTTAACAAACAATTCAGTCCTTGATTTTGAATTGCATTTCTTATTGATATTATTTGTTGAATTCAAAATGAGAGAGTTGCTCTTATGATTTTTGGTTAACAACCCTCTTCTTTTGATTCCAAAGACACTTTTTGATACATTGATCATGAAGTATAACACATGTGGCTAAACAACCTAGTATATAAATTGATTCAAACAAGTAGAAACACTAATAAAAGTCCAAATCTATTTAAATCCATCGGCCAAAGGTGCCATTCATCATGGTTTGCATTTCGTACAAATGTTAACTTGTTTATTTCCTAAATAATGAGAATTTCTAATCACCTCATGTTAATTATTCTCCTCTTGTTGTTACCAAAACCATTTTTCATGCAATGACCATGAAATTAACATTTGTTTCTTTCTTAATAACTATATTGATTTTGAAAAAAATGCGCGTGGACCATCAATTAGATGAATTCATTCAATTTAACAAACAATTCAGTCCTTGATGTTGAATTGCATTTCTTATTGATATTATTTGTTGAATTCAAAATGAGAGAGTTGCTCTTATGATTTTTGGTTAACAACCCTCTTCTTTTGATTCCAAAGACACTTTTTGATACATTGATCATGAAGTATAACACATGTGGCTAAACAACCAAGTATATTAATTGATTCACACAAATATAAACACTACCAAAAATCCAAATCTATTTAAATCCATCGGCCAAAGGTGCCATTATTCTGGGTTTGCATTTCGTACAAATGTTAACTGGTTTAATTCCTAAATAATGAGAATTTCTAATCACCTCATGTTAATTAGGCTCCTCTTGTTGTTACCAGGACTATTTTTCATGCAATAACCTTGAAACAAACATTTGTTTCTTTGTTAATAACTATATTGATTTTGAAAAAAATGCCCGTGGACCATCAATTAGATGAATTCCTTCAATTTAAGGAACAATTCAGTCCTTGATTTTCAATTGCATTTCTTATTGATATTATTTGTTGAATTCAAAATCAGAGAGTTTCTCCCATCATTTCTATTTAGCAAGTTTCCTCTTTTGCTTTCAAACACACTGTTTGACACATTGATCATGAAATATAACACATGTGGCTAAACAACCTAGTATATTAATTGATTCAAACAAGTATAAACACCAATAAAAATCCAAATCTATTTAAATTTGTCGGCCGAAGGTGCCATTCATCATGGTTTGTATTTCGTACAAATGTTAACTGGTTTAATTCCTAAATAATGACAATTTCTAATCACCTCATGTTAATTAGGCTCCTCTTGTTGTTACCAGGACTATTTTTCATGCAATAACCTTGAAATTAACTTTTGTTTCTTTTTTAATAGCTATATTCATTTTTAATAAATTGCCCGTGGACCATCAATTACATGAATTCATTCAATGTAACAAACAATTCAGTCCTTGATTTTGAATTGCATTTCTTATTGATATTATTTGTTGAATTCAAAATGAGAGAGTTGCTCTTATGATTTTTGGTTAACAACCCTCTTCTTTTGATTCCAAAGACACTTTTTGATACATTGATCATGAAGTATAACACATGTGGCTAAACAACCTAGTATATTAATTGATTCAAACAAGTAGAAACAGTAATAAAAGTCCAAATCTATTTAAATCCATCGGCCAATGGTCCCATTCATCATGGTTTGCTTTTCGTACAAATGTTAACTGGTTTAATTCCTAAATAATGAGAATTTCTAATCACCTCATGTTAATTAGGCTCCTCTTGTTGTTACCAGGACTATTTTTCAAGCAATAACCGTGAAATTAACATTTGTTTCTTTCTTAATAACTATATTGATTTTGAACAAAATGCCCGTGGACCATCAATTAGATGAATTCTTTCAATTTAGCAAACAATTCAGTCCTTGATTTTGAATTGCATTTCTTATTGATATTATTTCTTGAATTCAAAATCAGAGAGTTTCTCAAATCATTTCTATTTAGCAACTTTCCTCTTTTGATTTCAAACACACTGTTTGACACATTGATCATGAAATATAACACATGTAGCTAAACAACCTAGTATATTAATTGATTCAAACAAGTATAAACACCAATAAAAATCCAAATCTATTTAAATTCGTCAACCAAAGGTGCCATTCATCATGGTTTGTATTTCGTACAAATGTTAAATGGTTTAATTCCTAAATAATGAGAATTTCTAATCACCTCATGTTAATTAGGCTCCTCTTGTTGTTACCAGGACTATTTTTCATGCAATAACCTTGAAATTAACTTTTGTTTCTTTTTTAATAGCTATATTCATTTTCAAAAAACCGCCCGTGGACGATCAATTACATGAATTCATTCAATTTAACAAACAATTCAGTCCTTGATTTTGAATTGCATTTTTTATTGATATTATTTGTTGAATTCAAAATGTGAGAGTTGCTCTTATGATTTTTGGTTAACAGCCCTCTTCTTTTGATTCCAAAGACACTTTTTGATACATTGATCATGAAGTATAACACATGTGGCTAAACAACCTAGTATATTAATTGATTCAAACAAGTAGAAACAGTAATAAAAGTCCAAATCTATTTAAATCCATCGGCCAAAGGTGCCATTATTCTGGGTTTGCATTTCGTACAAATGTAAACGGGTTTAATTCCTAAATAATGAGAATTTCTAATCACCTCATGTTAATTAGGCTCCTCTTGTTGTTACCAGGACTATTTTTCATGCAATAACCTTGAAATTAACATTTGTTTCTTTCTTAATAACTATATTGATTTTGAAAAAAATGCCCGTGGACCATCAATTAGATGAATTCTTTCAATTTAGCAAATAATTCAGTCCTTGATTTTAAATTGCATTTCTTATTGATATTATTTGTTGAATTCAAAATCAGAGAGTTTCTCAAATTATTTCTATTTAGCAACTTTCCTCTTTTGATTTCAAACACACTGTTTGACACATTGATCATGAAATATAACACATGTAGCTAAACAACCTAGTATATTAATTGATTCAAACAAGTATAAACACCAATAAAAATCCAAATCTATTTAAATTCGTCGGCCAAAGGTGCCATTCATCATGGTTTGTATTTCGTACAAATGTTAACTGGTTTAATTCCTAAATAATGAGAATTTCTAATCACGTCATGTTAAGTAGGCTCCTCTTGTTGTTACCAGGACTATTTTTCATGCAATAACCTTGAAATTAACTTTTGTTTCTTTTTTAATAGCTATATTCATTTTCAAAAAACTGCCCGTGGACGATCAATTACATGAATTCATTCAATTTAACAAACAATTCAGTCCTTGATTTTGAATTGCATTTCTAATTGATATTATTTGTTGAATTCAAAATGTGAGAGTTGCTCTTATGATTTTTGGTTAACAGCCCTCTTCTTTTGATTCCAAAGACACTTTTTGATACATTGATCATGAAGTATAACACATGTGGCTAAACAACCTAGTATATTAATTGATTCAAACAAGTAGAAACACTAATAAAAATCCAAATCTATTTAAATCCATCGGCCAAAGGTGCCATTCATCATGGTTTGCATTTCGTACAAATGTTCACTTGTTTATTTCCTAAATAATGAGAATTTCTAATCACCTCATGTTAATTATTCTCCTCTTGTTGTTACCAAAACCATTTTTCATGCAATGACCTTGAAATTAACATTTTTTTCTTTCTTAATAACTATATTGATTTTGAAAAAAATGCCCGTGGACCATCAATTAGATGAATTCATTCAATTTAACAAACAATTCAGTCCTTGATTTTGAATTGCATTTCTTATTGATATTATTTGTTGAATTCAAAATTAGTGAGTTTCTCCCATCATTTCTAGTTAGCAAGTTTCCTCTTTTGATTTCAAACACACTGTTTGACGCATTGATCATGAAATATAACACATGTGGCTAAACAACCTAGTAAATTAATTGATTCAAACAAGTATAAACACCAATAAAAATCCAAATCTATTTAAATTCGTCAGCCAAAGGTGCCATTCATCATGGTTTGTATTTCGTACAAATGTTAACTGGTTTAATTCCTAAATAATGAGAATTTCTAATCACCTCATGTTAATTAGGCTCCTCTTGTTGTTACCAGGACTATTTTTCATGCAATAACCTTGAAATTAACTTTTGTTTCTTTTTTAATAGCTATATTCATTTTCAAAAAACTGCCTGTGGACCATCAATTACATGAATTCATTCAATTTAACAAACAATTCAGTCCTTGATTTTAAATTGCATTTCTTATTGATATTATTTGTTGAATTCAAAATGTGAGAGTTGCTCTTATGATTTTTGGTTAACAACCCTCTTCTTTTGATTCCAAAGACACTTTTTGATACATTAATCATGAGGTATAACACATGTGGCTAAACAACCTAGTATATTAATTGATTCAAACAAGTAGAAACACTAATAAAAGTCCAAATCTATTTAAATCCATCGGCCAAAGGTGCCATTCCTCATGGTTTACATTTCGTACAAATGTTAACTTGTTTATTTCCTAAATAATGAGAATTTCTAATCACCTCATGTTAATTATTCTCCTCTTGTTGTTACCAAAACCATTTTTCATGCAATGACCTTGAAATTAACATTTGTTTCTTTCTTAATAACTATATTGATTTTGAATAAAATGCCCGTGGACCATCAATTAGATGAATTCATTCAATTTAACAAACAATTCAGTCCTTGATTTTGAATTGCATTTCTTATTGACATTATTTGTTGAATTCAAAATCAGAGAGTTTCTCCCATCATTTCTAGTTAGCAAGTTTCCTCTTTTGATTTCAAATACACTGTTTGACACATGGATCATGAAATATAACACATGTGGCTAAACAACCAAGTATATTAATTGATTCACACAAATATAAACACTACCAAAAATCCAAATCTATTTAAATCCATCGGCCAAAGGTGCCATTATTCTGGGTTTGCATTTCGTACAAATGTTAACTGGTTTAATTCCTAAATAATGAGAATTTCTAATCACCTCATGTTAATTAGGCTCCTCTTGTTGTTACCAGGACTATTTTTCATGCAATAACCTTGAAACGAACATTTGTTTCTTTGTTAATAACTATATTGATTTTGAAAAAAATGCCCGTGGACCATCAATTAGATGAATTCTTTCAATTTAGCAAACAATTCAGTCCTTGATTTTCAATTGCATTTCTTATTGATATTATTTGTTGAATTCAAAAATCAGAGAGTTTCTCAAATCATTTCTATTTAGCAACTTTCCTCTTTTGATTTCAAACACACTGTTTGACGCATTGATCATGAAATATAACACATGTGGCTAAACAACCTAGTAAATTAATTGATTCAAACAAGTATAAACACCAATAAAAATCCAAATCTATTTAAATTTGTCGGCCGAAGGTGCCATTCATCATGGTTTGTATTTCGTACAAATGTTAACTGGCTTAATTCTTAAATAATGAGAATTTCTAATCACCTCATGTTAATTAGGCTCCTCTTGTTGTTACCAGGACTATTTTTCATGCAATAACCTTGAAATTAACTTTTGTTTCTTTTTTAATAGCTATATTCATTTTCAATAAATTGCCCGTGGACCATCAATTACATGAATTCATTCAATTTAACAAACAATTCAGTCCTTGATTTTGAATTGCATTTCTTATTGATATTATTTGTTGAATTCAAAATGAGAGAGTTGCTCTTATGATTTTTGGTTAACAACCCTCTTCTTTTGATTCCAAAGACACTTTTTGATACATTGATCATGAAGTATAACACATGTGGCTAAACAACCTAGTATATTAATTGATTCAAAACAAGTAGAAACAGTAATAAAAGTCCAAATCTATTTAAATCCATCGGCCAAAGGTGCCATTATTCTGGGTTTGCATTTCGTACAAATGTTAACTGGTTTAATTCCTAAATAATGAGAATTTCTAATCACCTCATGTTAATTAGGCTCCTCTTGTTGTTACCAGGACTATTTTTCATGCAATAACCTTGAAATTAACATTTGTTTCTTTCTTAATAACTATATTGATTTTGAAAAAAATGTCTGTGGGCCATCAATTAGATGAATTCTTTCAATTTAGCAAACAATTCAGTCCTTGATATTGAATTGCATTTCTTATTGATATTATTTGTTGAATTCAAAATCAGAGAGTTTCTCAAATCATTTCTATTTAGCAACTTTCCTCTTTTGACTTCAAACACACTGTTTGACACATTGATCATGAAATATATAACACATGTCGCTAAACAACCTAGTATATTAATTGATTCAAACAAGTATAAACACCAATAAAAATCCAAATCTATTTAAATTCGTCGGCCAAAGGTGCCATTCATCATGGTTTGTATTTCGTACAAATGTTAACTGGTTTAATTCATAAATAATGAGAATTTCTAATCACCTCATGTTAATTAGGCTCCTCTTGTTGTCACCAGGACTATTTTTCATGCAATAACCTTGAAATTAACTTTTGTTTCTTTTTTAATAGCTATATTCATTTTCAAAAAACTGCCCGTGGACGATCAATTACATGAATTCATTCAATTTAACAAACAATTCAGTCCTTGATTTTGAATTGCATTTCTTATTGATATTATTTGTTGAATTCAAAATGTAAGAGTTGCTCTTATGATTTTTGGTTAACAGCCCTCTTCTTTTGATTCCAAAGATACTTTTTGATACATTGATCATGAAGTATAACACATGTGGCTAAACAACCTAGTATATTAATTGATTCAAACAAGTAGAAACACTAATAAAAGTCCAAATCTATTTAAATCCATCGGCCAAAGGTGCCATTCATCATGGTTTGCATTTCGTACAAATGTTAACTTGTTTATTTCCTAAATAATGAGAATTTCTAATCACCTCATGTTAATTATTCTCCTCTTGTTGTTACCAAAACCATTTTTCATTCAATGACCTTGAAATTAACATTTGTTTCTTTCTTAATAACTATATTGATTTTGAATAAAATGCCCGTGGACCATCAATTAGATGAATTCATTCAATTTAACAAACAATTCAGTCCTTGATTTTGAATTGCATTTCTTATTGACATTATTTGTTGAATTCAAAATCAGAGAGTTTCTCCCATCATTTCTAGTTAGCAAGTTTCCTCTTTTGATTTCAAATACACTGTTTGACACATGGATCATGAAATATAACACATGTGGCTAAACAACCAAGTATATTAATTGATTCACACAAATATAAACACTACCAAAAATCCAAATCTATTTAAATCCATCGGCCAAAGGTGCCATTATTCTGGGTTTGCATTTCGTACAAATGTTTAACTGGTTTAATTCCTAAATAATGAGAATTTCTAATCACCTCATGTTAATTAGGCTCCTCTTTTTGTTACCAGGACTATTTTTCATGCAATAACCTTGAAACGAACATTTGTTTCTTTGTTAATAACTATATTGATTTTGAAAAAAAATGCCCGTGGACCATCAATTAGATGAATTCTTTCAATTTAGCAAACAATTCAGTCCTTGATTTTCAATTGCATTTCTTATTGATATTATTTGTTGAATTCAAAAATCAGAGAGTTTCTCAAATCATTTTTCTATTTAGCAACTTTCCTCTTTTGATTTCAAACACACTGTTTTTGACGCATTGATCATGAAATATAACACATGTGGCTAAACAACCTAGTAAATTAATTGATTCAAACAAGTATAAACACCAATAAAAATCCAAATCTATTTAAATTTGTCGGCCGAAGGTGCCATTCATCATGGTTTGTATTTCGTACAAATGTTAACTGGCTTAATTCTTAAATAATGAGAATTTCTAATCACCTCATGTTAATTAGGCTCCTCTTGTTGTTACCAGGACTATTTTTCATGCAATAACCTTGAAATTAACTTTTGTTTCTTTTTTAATAGCTATATTCATTTTCAATAAATTGCCCGTGGACCATCAATTACATGAATTCATTCAATTTAACAAACAATTCAGTCCTTGATTTTGAATTGCATTTCTTATTGATATTATTTGTTGAATTCAAAATGAGAGAGTTGCTCTTATGATTTTTGGTTAACAACCCTCTTCTTTTGATTCCAAAGACACTTTTTGATACATTGATCATGAAGTATAACACATGTGGCTAAACAACCTAGTATATTAATTGATTCAAACAAGTAGAAACAGTAATAAAAGTCCAAATCTATTTAAATCCATCGGCCAAAGGTGCCATTATTCTGGGTTTGCATTTCGTACAAATGTAAACGGGTTTAATTCCTAAATAATGAGAATTTCTAATCACCTCATGTTAATTAGGCTCCTCTTGTTGTTACCAGGACTATTTTTCATGCAATAACCTTGAAATTAACATTTGTTTCTTTCTTAATAAACTATATTGATTTTGAAAAAAAATGCCCGTGGACCATCAATTAGATGAATTCTTTCAATTTAGCAAATAATTCAGTCCTTGATTTTAAATTGCATTTCTTATTGATATTATTTGTTGAATTCAAAATCAGAGAGTTTCTCAAATTATTTCTATTTAGCAACTTTCCTCTTTTGATTTCAAACACACTGTTTGACACATTGATCATGAAATATAACACATGTAGCTAAAACAACCTAGTATATTAATTGATTCAAACAAGTATAAACACCAATAAAAATCCAAATCTATTTAAATTCGTCGGCCAAAGGTGCCATTCATCATGGTTTGTATTTCGTACAAATGTTAACTGGTTTAATTCCTAAATAATGAGAATTTCTAATCACGTCATGTTAAGTAGGCTCCTCTTGTTGTTACCAGGACTATTTTTCATGCAATAACCTTGAAATTAACTTTTGTTTCTTTTTTAATAGCTATATTCATTTTCAAAAAACTGCCCGTGGACGATCAATTACATGAATTCATTCAATTTAACAAACAATTCAGTCCTTGATTTTGAATTGCATTTCTTATTGATATTATTTGTTGAATTCAAAATGTAAGAGTTGCTCTTATGATTTTTGGTTAACAGCCCTCTTCTTTTGATTCCAAAGATACTTTTTGATACATTGATCATGAAGTATAACACATGTGGCTAAACAACCTAGTATATTAATTGATTCAAACAAGTAGAAACACTAATAAAAGTCCAAATCTATTTAAATCCATCGGCCAAAGGTGCCATTCATCATGGTTTGCATTTCGTACAAATGTTAACTTGTTTATTTCCTAAATAATGAGAATTTCTAATCACCTCATGTTAATTATTCTCCTCTTGTTGTTACCAAAACCATTTTTCATTCAATGACCTTGAAATTAACATTTGTTTCTTTCTTAATAACTATATTGATTTTGAATAAAATGCCCGTGGACCATCAATTAGATGAATTCATTCAATTTAACAAACAATTCAGTCCTTGATTTTGAATTGCATTTCTTATTGACATTATTTGTTGAATTCAAAATCAGAGAGTTTCTCCCATCATTTCTAGTTAGCAAGTTTCCTCTTTTGATTTCAAATACACTGTTTGACACATGGATCATGAAATATAACACATGTGGCTAAACAACCAAGTATATTAATTGATTCACACAAATATAAACACTACCAAAAATCCAAATCTATTTAAATCCATCGGCCAAAGGTGCCATTATTCTGGGTTTGCATTTCGTACAAATGTTAACTGGTTTAATTCCTAAATAATGAGAATTTCTAATCACCTCATGTTAATTAGGCTCCTCTTTTTGTTACCAGACTATTTTTCATGCAATAACCTTGAAACGAACATTTGTTTCTTTGTTAATAACTATATTGATTTTGAAAAAAATGCCCGTGGACCATCAATTAGATGAATTCTTTCAATTTAGCAAACAATTCAGTCCTTGATTTTCAATTGCATTTCTTATTGATATTATTTGTTGAATTCAAAAATCAGAGAGTTTCTCAAATCATTTCTATTTAGCAACTTTCCTCTTTTGATTTCAAACACACTGTTTGACGCATTGATCATGAAATATAACACATGTGGCTAAACAACCTAGTAAATTAATTGATTCAAACAAGTATAAACACCAATAAAAATCCAAATCTATTTAAATTTGTCGGCCGAAGGTGCCATTCATCATGGTTTGTATTTCGTACAAATGTTAACTGGCTTAATTCTTAAATAATGAGAATTTCTAATCACCTCATGTTAATTAGGCTCCTCTTGTTGTTACCAGGACTATTTTTCATGCAATAACCTTGAAATTAACTTTTGTTTCTTTTTTAATAGCTATATTCATTTTCAATAAATTGCCCGTGGACCATCAATTACATGAATTCATTCAATTTAACAAACAATTCAGTCCTTGATTTTGAATTGCATTTCTTATTGATATTATTTGTTGAATTCAAAATGAGAGAGTTGCTCTTATGATTTTTGGTTAACAACCCTCTTCTTTTGATTCCAAAGACACTTTTTGATACATTGATCATGAAGTATAACACATGTGGCTAAACAACCTAGTATATTAATTGATTCAAACAAGTAGAAACAGTAATAAAAGTCCAAATCTATTTAAATCCATCGGCCAAAGGTGCCATTATTCTGGGTTTGCATTTCGTACAAATGTTAACTGGTTTAATTCCTAAATAATGAGAATTTCTAATCACCTCATGTTAATTAGGCTCCTCTTGTTGTTACCAGGACTATTTTTCATGCAATAACCTTGAAATTAACATTTGTTTCTTTCTTAATAACTATATTGATTTTGAAAAAAATGTCTGTGGGCCATCAATTAGATGAATTCTTTCAATTTAGCAAACAATTCAGTCCTTGATATTGAATTGCATTTCTTATTGATATTATTTGTTGAATTCAAAATCAGAGAGTTTCTCAAATCATTTCTATTTAGCAACTTTCCTCTTTTGACTTCAAACACACTGTTTGACACATTGATCATGAAATATAACACATGTCGCTAAACAACCTAGTATATTAATTGATTCAAACAAGTATAAACACCAATAAAAAATCCAAATCTATTTAAAATTTCGTCGGCCAAAAGGTGCCATTCATCATGGTTTGTATTTCGTACAAATGTTAACTGGTTTAATTCATAAATAATGAGAATTTCTAATCACCTCATGTTAATTAGGCTCCTCTTGTTGTCACCAGGACTATTTTTCATGCAATAACCTTGAAATTAACTTTTGTTTCTTTTTTAATAGCTATATTCATTTTCAAAAAACTGCCCGTGGACGATCAATTACATGAATTCATTCAATTTAACAAACAATTCAGTCCTTGATTTTGAATTGCATTTCTTATTGATATTATTTGTTGAATTCAAAATGTAAGAGTTGCTCTTATGATTTTTGGTTAACAGCCCTCTTCTTTTGATTCCAAAGATACTTTTTGATACATTGATCATGAAGTATAAACACATGTGGCTAAACAACCTAGTATATTAATTGATTCAAACAAGTAGAAACACTAATAAAAGTCCAAATCTATTTAAATCCATCGGCCAAAGGTGCCATTCATCATGGTTTGCATTTCGTACAAATGTTAACTTGTTTATTTCCTAAATAATGAGAATTTCTAATCACCTCATGTTAATTATTCTCCTCTTGTTGTTACCAAAAACCATTTTTCATTCAATGACCTTGAAATTAACATTTGTTTCTTTCTTAATAACTATATTGATTTTGAATAAAATGCCCGTGGACCATCAATTAGATGAATTCATTCAATTTAACAAACAATTCAGTCCTTGATTTTGAATTGCATTTCTTATTGACATTATTTGTTGAATTCAAAATCAGAGAGTTTTCTCCCATCATTTCTAGTTAGCAAGTTTCCTCTTTTGATTTCAAATACACTGTTTGACACATGGATCATGAAATATAACACATGTGGCTAAACAACCAAGTATATTAATTGATTCACACAAATATAAACACTACCAAAAAAAATCCAAATCTATTTAAATCCATCGGCCAAAGGTGCCATTATTCTGGGTTTGCATTTCGTACAAATGTTAACTGGTTTAATTCCTAAATAATGAGAATTTCTAATCACCTCATGTTAATTAGGCTCCTCTTTTTGTTACCAGGGACTATTTTTCATGCAATAACCTTGAAACGAACATTTGTTTCTTTGTTAATAAACTATATTGATTTTGAAAAAAAATGCCCGTGGACCATCAATTAGATGAATTCTTTCAATTTAGCAAACAATTCAGTCCTTGATTTTCAATTGCATTTCTTATTGATATTATTTGTTGAATTCAAAAATCAGAGAGTTTCTCAAATCATTTCTATTTAGCAACTTTCCTCTTTTTGATTTCAAACACACACTGTTTGACGCATTGATCATGAAATATAACACATGTGGCTAAACAACCTAGTAAATTAATTGATTCAAACAAGTATAAACACCAATAAAAATCCAAATCTATTTAAAATTTGTCGGCCGAAGGTGCCATTCATCATGGTTTGTATTTCGTACAAATGTTAACTGGCTTAATTCTTAAATAATGAGAATTTCTAATCACCTCATGTTAATTAGGCTCCTCTTGTTGTTACCAGGACTATTTTTCATGCAATAACCTTGAAATTAACTTTTGTTTCTTTTTTAATAGCTATATTCATTTTCAAAAAACTGCCCGTGGACGATTAATTACATGAATTCATTCAATTTAACAAACAATTCAGTCCTTGATTTTGAATTGCATTTCTTATTGATATTATTTGTTGAATTCAAAATGAGAGAGTTGCTCTTATGATTTTTGGTTAACAACCCTCTTCTTTTGATTCCAAAGACACTTTTTGATACATTGATCATGAAGTATAACACATGTGGCTAAACAACCTAGTATATTAATTGATTCAAACAAGTTTAGAAACACTAATAAAAGTCCAAATCTATTTAAATCCATCGGCCAAAGGTGCCATTCATCATGGTTTGCATTTCGTACAAATGTTAACTTGTTTATTTCCTAAATAATGAGAATTTCTAATCACCTCATGTTAATTATTCTCCTCTTGTTGTTACCAAAACCATTTTTCATTCAATGACCTTGAAATTAACATTTGTTTCTTTCTTAATAACTATATTGATTTTGAATAAAATGCCCGTGGACCATCAATTAGATGAATTCATTCAATTTAACAAACAATTCAGTCCTTGATTTTGAATTGCATTTCTTATTGACATTATTTGTTGAATTCAAAATCAGAGAGTTTCTCCCATCATTTCTAGTTAGCAAGTTTCCTCTTTTGATTTCAAATACACTGTTTGACACATGGATCATGAAATATAACACATGTGGCTAAACAACCAAGTATATTAATTGATTCACACAAATATAAAACACTACCAAAAATCCAAATCTATTTAAATCCATCGGCCAAAGGTGCCATTATTCTGGGTTTGCATTTCGTACAAATGTTAACTGGTTTAATTCCTAAATAATGAGAATTTCTAATCACCTCATGTTAATTAGGCTCCTCTTTTTGTTACCAGGACTATTTTTCATGCAATAACCTTGAAACGAACATTTGTTTCTTTGTTAATAACTATATTGATTTTGAAAAAAATGCCCGTGGACCATCAATTAGATGAATTCTTTCAATTTAGCAAACAATTCAGTCCTTGATTTTCAATTGCATTTCTTATTGATATTATTTGTTGAATTCAAAAATCAGAGAGTTTCTCAAATCATTTCTATTTAGCAACTTTCCTCTTTTGATTTCAAACACACTGTTTGACGCATTGATCATGAAATATAACACATGTGGCTAAACAACCTAGTAAATTAATTGATTCAAACAAGTATAAACACCAATAAAAATCCAAATCTATTTAAATTTGTCGGCCGAAGGTGCCATTCATCATGGTTTGTATTTCGTACAAATGTTAACTGGCTTAATTCTTAAATAATGAGAATTTCTAATCACACCTCATGTTAATTAGGCTCCTCTTGTTGTTACCAGGACTATTTTTCATGCAATAACCTTGAAATTAACTTTTGTTTCTTTTTTAATAGCTATATTCATTTTTCAATAAATTGCCCGTGGACCATCAATTACATGAATTCATTCAATTTAACAAACAATTCAGTCCTTGATTTTGAATTGCATTTCTTATTGATATTATTTGTTGAATTCAAAATGAGAGAGTTGCTCTTATGATTTTTGGTTAACAACCCTCTTCTTTTGATTCCAAAGACACTTTTTGATACATTGATCATGAAGTATAACACATGTGGCTAAACAACCTAGTATATTAATTGATTCAAACAAGTAGAAACAGTAATAAAAGTCCAAATCTATTTAAATCCATCGGCCAAAGGTGCCATTATTCTGGGTTTGCATTTCGTACAAATGTTAACTGGTTTAATTCCTAAATAATGAGAATTTCTAATCACCTCATGTTAATTAGGCTCCTCTTGTTGTTACCAGGACTATTTTTCATGCAATAACCTTGAAATTAACATTTGTTTCTTTCTTAATAACTATATTGATTTTGAAAAAAATGTCTGTGGGCCATCAATTAGATGAATTCTTTCAATTTAGCAAACAATTCAGTCCTTGATATTGAATTGCATTTCTTATTGATATTATTTGTTGAATTCAAAATCAGAGAGTTTCTCAAATCATTTCTATTTAGCAACTTTCCTCTTTTGACTTCAAACACACTGTTTGACACATTGATCATGAAATATAACACATGTCGCTAAACAACCTAGTATATTAATTGATTCAAACAAGTATAAACACCAATAAAAATCCAAATCTATTTAAATTCGTCGGCCAAAGGTGCCATTCATCATGGTTTGTATTTCGTACAAATGTTAACTGGTTTAATTCATAAATAATGAGAATTTCTAATCACCTCATGTTAATTAGGCTCCTCTTGTTGTCACCAGGACTATTTTTCATGCAATAACCTTGAAATTAACTTTTGTTTCTTTTTTAATAGCTATATTCATTTTCAAAAAACTGCCCGTGGACGATCAATTACATGAATTCATTCAATTTAACAAACAATTCAGTCCTTGATTTTGAATTGCATTTCTTATTGATATTATTTGTTGAATTCAAAATGTAAGAGTTGCTCTTATGATTTTTGGTTAACAGCCCTCTTCTTTTGATTCCAAAGATACTTTTTGATACATTGATCATGAAGTATAACACATGTGGCTAAACAACCTAGTATATTAATTGATTCAAACAAGTAGAAACACTAATAAAAGTCCAAATCTATTTAAATCCATCGGCCAAAGGTGCCATTCATCATGGTTTGCATTTCGTACAAATGTTAACTTGTTTATTTCCTAAATAATGAGAATTTCTAATCACCTCATGTTAATTATTCTCCTCTTGTTGTTACCAAAACCATTTTTCATGCAATGACCTTGAAATTAACATTTTTTTCTTTCTTAATAAATATATTGATTTTGAAAAAAATGCCCGTGGACCATCAATTAGATGAATTCATTCAATTTAACAAACAATTCAGTCCTTGATTTTGAATTGCATTTCTTATTGATATTATTTGTTGAATTCAAAATTAGTGAGTTTCTCTCCATCATTTCTAGTTAGCAAGTTTCCTCTTTTGATTTCAAACACACTGTTTGACGCATTGATCATGAAATATAACACATGTGGCTAAACAACCTAGTAAATTAATTGATTCAAACAAGTATAAACACCAATAAAAATCCAAATCTATTTAAATTCGTCAGTCAAAGGTGCCATTCATCATGGTTTGTATTTCGTACAAATGTTAACTGGTTTAATTCCTAAATAATGAGAATTTCTAATCACCTCATGTTAATTAGGCTCCTCTTGTTGTTACCAGGAATATTTTTCATGCAATAACCTTGAAATTAACTTTTGTTTCTTTTTTAATAGCTATATTCATTTTCAAAAAACTGCCCGTGGACCATCAATTAGATGAATTCATTCAATTTAACAAACAATTCAGTCCTTGATTTTGAATTGCATTTCTTATTGATATTATTTGTTGAATTCAAAATGTGAGAGTTGCTCTTATGATTTTTGGTTAACAACCCTCTTCTTTTGATTCCAAAGACACTTTTTGATACATTGATCTTGAGGTATAACACATGTGGCTAAACAACCTAGTATATTAATTGATTCAAACAAGTAGAAACACTAATAAAAGTCCAAATCTATTTAAATCCATCGGCCAAAGGTGCCATTCATCATGGTTTGCATTTCGTACAAATGTTAACTTGTTTATTTCCTAAATAATGAGAATTTCTAATCACCTCATGTTAATTATTCTCCTCTTGTTGTTACCAAAACCATTTTTCATGCAATGACCTTGAAATTAACATTTGTTTCTTTCTTAATAACTATATTGATTTTGAAAAAAATGCCCACGGACCATCAATTAGATGAATTCATTCAATTTAACAAACAATTCAGTCCTTGATTTTGAATTGCATTTCTTATTGATATTATTTGTTGAATTCAAAATCAGAGAGTTTCTCCCATCATTTCTAGTTAGCAAGTTTCCTCTTTTGATTTCAAATACGCTGTTTGACACATGGATCATGAAATATAACACATGTGGCTAAACAACCAAGTATATTAATTGATTCACACAAATATAAACACTACCAAAAATCCAAATCTATTTAAATCCATCGGCCAAAGGTGCCATTATTTTGGGTTTGCATTTCGTACAAATGTTAACTGGTTTAATTCCTAAATAATGAGAATTTCTAATCACCTCATGTTAATTAGGCTCCTCTTGTATTTACCAGGACTATTTTTCATGCAATAACCTTGAAACGAACATTTGTTTCTTTGTTAATAACTATATTGATTTTGAAAAAAATGCCCGTGGACCATCAATTAGATGAATTCATTCAATTTAAGAAACAATTCAGTCCTTGATTTTCAATTGCATTTCTTATTGATATTATTTGTTGAATTGAAAATCAGAGAGTTTCTCCCATCATTTCTATTTAGCAAGTTTCCTCTTTTGATTTCAAACACACTGTTTGACACATTGATCATGAAATATAAATACATGTGGCTAAACAACCTAGTGTATTAATTGATTCAAACAAGTATAAACACACCAAAAAATCCAAAATCTATTTAAATTCGTCGGCCGAAGGTGCCATTCATCTTGGTTTGTATTTCGTACAAATGTTAACTGGTTTAATTCCTAAATAATGAGAATTTCTAATCACCTCATGTTAATTAGGCTCCTCTTGTTGTTACCAGGACTATTTTTCATGCAATAACCTTGAAATTAACTTTTGTTTCTTTTTTAATAGCTATATTCATTTTCAAAAAATTGCCCGTGGACCATCAATTACATGAATTCATTCAATTTAACAAACAATTCAGTCCTTGATTTTGAATTGCATTTCTTATTGATATTATTTGTTGAATTCAAAATGAGAGAGTTGCTCTTATGATTTTTGGTTAACAACCCTCTTCTTTTGATTCCAAAGACACTTTTTGATACATTGATCATGAAGTATAAACACATGTGGCTAAACAACCTAGTATATTAATTGATTCAAACAAGTAGAAACACTAATAAAAGTCCAAATCTATTTAAATCCATCGGCCAAAGGTGCCATTCATCATGGTTTGCATTTTGTACAAATGTTAACTTGTTTATTTCCTAAATAATGAGAATTTCTAATCACCTCATGTAAATTATTCTCCTCTTGTTGTTACCAAAACCATTTTTCATGCAATGACCTTGAAATTAACATTTGTTTCTTTCTTAATAACTATATTGATTTTGAAAAAAATGCCCGTGGACCATCAATTAGATGAATTCATTCAATTTAACAAAAAATTCAGTCCTTGATTTTGAATTGCATTTCTTATTGATATTATTTGTTGAATTCAAAATCAGAGAGTTTCTCCCATCATTTCTAGTTATCAAGTTTCCTCTTTTGATTTCAAATACACTGTTTGACGCATTGATCATGAAATATAACACATGTGGCTAAACAACCTAGTAAATTAATTGATTCAAACAAGTATAAACACCAATAAAAATCCAAATCTATTTAAATTCGTCGGCCAAAGGTGCCATTCATCATGGTTTGTATTTCGTACAAATGCTAACTGGTTTAATTCCTAAATAATGAGAATTTCTAATCACCTCATGTTAATTAGGCTCCTCTTGTTGTTCTCAGGACTATTTTTCATGCAATAACCTTGAAATTAACTTTTGTTTCTTTTTTCATAGCTATATTCATTTTCAAAAAACTGCCCGTGGACCATTAATTACATGAATTCATTCAATTTAACAAACAATTCAGTCCTTGATTTTGAATTGCATTTCTTATTGATATTATTTGTTGAATTCAAAATGAGAGAGTTGCTCTTATGATTTTTGGTTAACAACCCTCTTCTTTTGATTCCAAAGACACTTTTTGATACATTGATCATGAAGTATAACACATGTGGCTAAACAACCTAGTATATTAATTGATTCAAACAAGTAGAAACACTAATAAAAGTCCAAATCTATTTAAATCCATCGGCCAAAGGTGCCATTCATCATGGTTTGCATTTCGCACAAATGTTAACTTGTTTATTTCCTAAATAATGAGAATTTCTAATCACCTCATGTTAATTATTCTCCTCTTGTTGTTACCAAAACCATTTTTCATGCAATGACCATGAAATTAACATTTGTTTCTTTCTTAATAACTATATTGATTTTGAAAAAAATGCGCGTGGACCATCAATTAGATGAATTCATTCAATTTAACAAACAATTCAGTCCTTGATTTTGAATTGCATTTCTTATTGATATTATTTGTTGAATTCAAAATCAGACAGTTTCTCCCATCATTTCTAGTTAGCAAGTTTCCTCTTTTGATTTCAAATACACTGTTTGACGCATTGATCATGAAATATAACACATGTGGCTAAACAACCAAGTATATTAATTGATTCACACAAATATAAACACTACAAAAAATCCAAATCTATTTAAATCCATCAGCCAAAGGTGCCATTATTCTGGGTTTGCATTTCGTACAAATGTTAACTGGTTTAATTCCTAAATAATGAGAATTTCTAATCACCTCATGTTAATTAGGCTCCTCTTGTTGTTACCAGGACTATTTTTCAAGCAATAACCTTGAAATTAACATTTGTTTGTTTCTTAATAACTATATTGATTTTGAAAAAAATGCCCGTGGACCATCAATTAGATGAATTCATTCAATTTAACAAACAATTCAGCCCTTGATTTTGAATTGCATTTCTTATTGATATTATTTGTTGAATTCAAAATCAGAGAATTTCTCCCATCGTTTCTATTTAGCAAGTTTCCTCTTTTGATTTCAAACACACTGTTTGACACATTGATCATGAAATATAACACATGTGGCTAAACAACCTAGTATATTAATTGATTCAAACAAGTATAAACTCCAATAAAAATCCAAATCTATTTAAATTCGTCGGACGAAGGTGTCATTCCTCGTGGTTTGCATTTCGTACAAATGTTAACTCGTTTAATTCCTAAATAATGAGAATTTCTAATCACCTCATGTTAATTAGGCTCCTCTTGTTGTTACCAGGACTATTTTTCATGCAATAACCTTGAAATTAACATTTGTTTCTTTTTTAATAGCTATATTCATTTTCAAAAAACTGCCCGTGGAACATCAATTACATGAATTCATTCAATTTAACAAACAATTCAGTCCTTGATTTTGAATTGCATTTCTTATTGATATTATTTGTTGAATTCAAAATGTGAGAGTTGCTCTTATGATTTTTGGTTAACAGCCCTCTTCTTTTGATTCCAAAGACACTTTTTGATACATTGATCATGAGGTATAACACATGTGGCTAAACAACCTAGTATATTAATTGATTCAAACAAGTAGAAACACTAATAAAAGTCCAAATCTATTTAAATCCATCGGCCAAAGGTGCCATTCATCATGGTTTGCATTTCGTACAAATGTTAACTTGTTTATTTCCTAAATAATGAGAATTTCTAATCACCTCATGTTAATTATTCTCCTCTTGTTGTTACCAAAACCATTTTTCATGCAATGACCTTGAAATTAACATTTGTTTTCTTTCTTAATAACTATATTGATTTTGAAAAAAATGCCCACAGACCATCAATTAGATGAATTCATTCAATTTAACAAACAATTCAGTCCTTGATTTTGAATTGCATTTCTTATTGATATTATTTGTTGAATTCAAAATCAGAGAGTTTCTCCCATCATTTCTAGTTAGCAAGTTTCCTCTTTTGATTTCAAATACGCTGTTTGACACATGGATCATGAAATATAACACATGTGGCTAAACAACCAAGTATATTAATTGATTCACACAAATATAAACACTACCAAAAATCCAAATCTATTTAAATCCATCGGCCAAAGGTGCCATTATTCTGGGTTTGCATTTCGTACAAATGTTAACTGGTTTAATTCCTAAATAATGAGAATTTCTAATCACCTCATGTTAATTAGGCTCCTCTTGTTGTTACCAGGACTATTTTTCATGCAATAACCTTGAAACGAACATTTGTTTCTTTGTTAATAACTATATTGATTTTGAAAAAAATGCCCGTGGACCATCAATTAGATGAATTCATTCAATTTAAGAAACAATTCAGTCCTTGATTTTGAATTGCATTTTTTATTGATATTATTTGTTGAATTCAAAATCAGAGAGTTTCTCCCATCATTTCTATTTAGCAAGTTTCCTCTTTTGATTTCAAACACACTGTTTGACACATTGATCATGAAATATAATACATGTGGCTAAACAACCTAGTGTATTAATTGATTCAAACAAGTATAAACACCAATAAAAATCCAAATCTATTTAAATTCGTCGGCCGAAGGTGCCATTCATCATGGTTTGTATTTCGTACAAATGTTAACTAGTTTAATTCCTAAATAATGAGAATTTCTAATCACCTCATGTTAATTAGGCTCCTCTTGTTGTTACCAGGACTATTTTTCATGCAATAACCTTGAAATTAACTTTTGTTTCTTTTTTATTAGCTATATTCATTTTCAAAAAATTGCCCGTGGACCATCAATTACATGAATTCATTCAATTTAACAAACAATTCAGTCCTTGATTTTGAATCGCATTTCTTATTGATATTATTTGTTGAATTCAAAATGAGAGAGTTGCTCTTATGATTTTTGGTTAACAACCCTCTTCTTTTGATTCCAAAGACACTTTTTGATACATTGATCATGAAGTATAACACATGTGGCTAAACAACGTAGTATATTAATTGATTCAAACAAGTAGAAACACTAATAAAAGTCCAAATCTATTTAAATCCATCGGCAAAGGTGCCATTCATCATGGTTTGCATTTCGTACAAATGTTAACTTGTTTATTTCCTAAATAATAAGAATTTCTAATCACCTCATGTTAATTATTCTCCTCTTGTTGTTACCAAAACCATTTTTCATGCAATGACCTTGAAATTAACATTTGTTTCTTTCTTAATAACTATATTGATTTTGAAAAAAATGCCCGTGGACCATCAATTAGATGAATTCATTCAATTTAACAAACAATTCAGCCCTTGATTTTGAATTGCATTTCTTATTGATATTATTTGTTGAATTCAAAATCAGAGAATTTCTCTCCCATCGTTTCTATTTAGCAAGTTTCCTCTTTTGATTTCAAAAACACACTGTTTGACACATTGATCATGAAATATAACACATGTGGCTAAACAACCTAGTATATTAATTGATTCACACAAATATAAACACTACAAAAAATCCAAATCTATTTAAATCCATCGGCCAAAGGTGCCATTATTCTGGGTTTGCATTTCGTACAAATGTTAACTGGTTTAATTCCTAAATAAGGAGAATTTCTAATCACCTCATGTTAATTAGGCTCCTCTTGTTGTTACCAGGACTATTTTTCAAGCAATAACCTTGAAATTAACATTTGTTTGTTTCTTAATAACTATATTGATTTTTAAAAAAAATGCCCGTGGACCATCAATTAGATGAATTCATTCAATTTAACAAACAATTCAGCCCTTGATTTTGAATTGCATTTCTTATTGATATTATTTGTTGAATTCAAAATCAGAGAATTTCTCCCATCGTTTCTATTTAGCAAGTTTCCTCTTTTGATTTCAAAACACACTGTTTGACACATTGATCATGAAATATAACACATGTGGCTAAACAACCTAGTATATTAATTGATTCAAACAAGTATAAACTCCAATAAAAATCCAAATCTATTTAAATTCGTCGGACGGACGAAGGTGTCATTCCTCGTGGTTTGCATTTCGTACAAATGTTAACTCGTTTAATTCCTAAATAATGAGAATTTCTAATCACCTCATGTTAATTAGGCTCCTCTTGTTGTTACCAGGACTATTTTTCATGCAATAACCTTGAAATTAACATTTGTTTCTTTTTTTAATAGCTATATTCATTTTCAAAAAAACTGCCCGTGGAACATCAATTACATGAATTCATTCAATTTAACAAACAATTCAGTCCTTGATTTTGAATTGCATTTCTTATTGATATTATTTGTTGAATTCAAAATGTGAGAGTTGCTCTTATGATTTTTGGTTAACAGCCCTCTTCTTTTGATTCCAAAGACACTTTTTGATACATTGATCATGAGGTATAACACATGTGGCTAAACAACCTAGTATATTAATTGATTCAAACAAGTAGAAACACTAATAAAAAGTCCAAATCTATTTAAATCCATCGGCCAAAGGTGCCATTCATCATGGTTTGCATTTCGTACAAATGTTAACTTGTTTATTTCCTAAATAATGAGAATTTCTAATCACCTCATGTTAATTATTCTCCTCTTGTTGTTACCAAAACCATTTTTCATGCAATGACCTTGAAATTAACATTTTTTTTTTTCTTAATAACTATATTGATTTTGAAAAAAATGCCCACAGACCATCAATTAGATGAATTCATTCAATTTAACAAACAATTCAGTCCTTGATTTTGAATTGCATTTCTTATTGATATTATTTGTTGAATTCAAAAATCAGAGAGTTTTCTCCCATCATTTCTAGTTAGCAAGTTTCCTCTTTTTGATTTCAAATACACTGTTTGACACATGGATCATGAAATATAACACATGTGGCTAAACAACCAAGTATATTAATTGATTCACACAAATATAAACACTACCAAAAATCCAAATCTATTTAAATCCATCGGCCAAAGGTGCCATTATTCTGGGTTTGCATTTCGTACAAATGTTAACTGGTTTAATTCCTAAATAATGAGAATTTCTAATCACCTCATGTTAATTAGGCTCCTCTTGTTGTTACCAAGACTATTTTTCATGCAATAACCTTGAAACGAACATTTGTTTCTTTCTTCATAACTATATTGATTTTGAAAAAAATGCCCGTGGACCATCAATTAGATGAATTCATTCAATTTAAGAAACAATTCAGTCCTTGATTTTGAATTGCATTTCTTATTGATATTATTTGTTGAATTCAAAATCAGAGAGTTTCTCCCATCATTTCTATTTAGCAAGTTTCCTCTTTTGATTTCAAACACACCGTTTGACACATTGATCATGAAATATAATACATGTGGCTAAACAACCTAGTGTATTAATTGATTCAAACAAGTATAAACACCAATAAAAATCCAAATCTATTTAAATTCGTCGGCCGAAGGTGCCATTCATCATGGTTTGTATTTCGCACAAATGTTAACTAGTTTAATTCCTAAATAATGAGAATTTCTAATCACCTCATGTTAATTAGGCTCCTCTTGTTGTTACCAGGACTATTTTTCATGCAATAACCTTGAAATTAACTTTTGTTTCTTTTTTAATAGCTATATTCATTTTCAAAAAATTGCCCGTGGACCATCAATTGCATGAATTCATTCAATTTAACAAACAATTCAGTCCTTGATTTTGAATCGCATTTCTTATTGATATTATTTGTTGAATTCAAAATGAGAGAGTTGCTCTTATGATTTTTGGTTAACAACCCTCTTCTTTTGATTCCAAAGACACTTTTTGATACATTGATCATGAAGTATAACACATGTGGCTAAACAACGTAGTATATTAATTGATTCAAACAAGTAGAAACACTAATAAAAGTCCAAATCTATTTAAATCCATCGGCCAAAGGTGCCATTCATCATGGTTTGCATTTCGTACAAATGTTAACTTGTTTATTTCCTAAATAATAAGAATTTCTAATCACCTCATGTTAATTATTCTCCTCTTGTTGTTACCAAAACCATTTTTCATGCAATGACCTTGAAATTAACATTTGTTTCTTTCTTAATAACTATATTGATTTTTGAAAAAAAATGCCCGTGGGACCATCAATTAGATGAATTCATTCAATTTAACAAACAATTCAGCCCTTGATTTTGAATTGCATTTCTTATTGATATTATTTGTTGAATTCAAAATCAGAGAATTTCTCCCATCGTTTCTATTTAGCAAGTTTCCTCTTTTGATTTCAAACACACTGTTTGACACATTGATCATGAAATATAACACATGTGGCTAAACAACCTAGTATATTAATTGATTCACACAAATATAAACACTACAAAAAATCCAAATCTATTTAAATCCATCGGCCAAAGGTGCCATTATTCTGGGTTTGCATTTCGTACAAATGTTAACTGGTTTAATTCCTAAATAAGGAGAATTTCTAATCACCTCATGTTAATTAGGCTCCTCTTGTTGTTACCAGGACTATTTTTCAAGCAATAACCTTGAAATTAACATTTGTTTGTTTCTTAATAACTATATTGATTTTTAAAAAAATGCCCGTGGACCATCAATTTAGATGAATTCATTCAATTTAACAAACAATTCAGCCCTTGATTTTGAATTGCATTTCTTATTGATATTATTTGTTGAATTCAAAATCAGAGAATTTCTCCCATCGTTTCTATTTAGCAAGTTTCCTCTTTTGATTTCAAACACACTGTTTGACACATTGATCATGAAATATAACACATGTGGCTAAACAACCTAGTATACTAATTGATTCAAACAAGTATAAACTCCAATAAAAATCCAAAATCTATTTAAATTTCGTCGGACGAAAGGTGCCATTCCTCGTGGTTTGCATTTCGTACAAATGTTAACTCGTTTTAATTCCTAAATAATGAGAATTTCTAATCACCTCATGTTAATTAGGCTCCTCTTGTTGTTACCAGGACTATTTTTCATGCAATAACCTTGAAATTAACATTTGTTTCTTTTTTAATAGCTATATTCATTTTCAAAAAAACTGCCCGTGGAACATCAATTACATGAATTCATTCAATTTAACAAACAATTCAGTCCTTGATTTTGAATTGCATTTCTTATTGATATTATTTGTTGAATTCAAAATGTGAGAGTTGCTCTTATGATTTTTGGTTAACAGCCCTCTTCTTTTGATTCCAAAGACACTTTTTGATACATTGATCATGAGGTATAACACATGTGGCTAAACAACCTAGTATATTAATTGATTCAAACAAGTAGAAACACTAATAAAAGTCCAAATCTATTTAAATCCATCGGCCAAAGGTGCCATTCATCATGGTTTGCATTTCGTACAAATGTTAACTTGTTTATTTCCTAAATAATGAGAATTTCCAATCACCTCATGTTAATTATTCTCCTCTTGTTGTTACCAAAACCATTTTTCATGCAATGACCTTGAAATTAACATTTGTTTCTTTCTTAATAACTATATTGATTTTGAAAAAAATTCCCGTGGACCATCAATTAGATGAATTCATTCAATTTAACAAACAATTCAGCCCTTGATTTTGAATTGCATTTCTTATTGATATTATTTGTTGAATTCAAAATCAGAGAATTTCTCCCATCGTTTCTATTTAGCAAGTTTCCTCTTTTGATTTCAAACACACTGTTTGACACATTGATCATGAAATATAACACATGTGGCTAAACAACCTAGTATATTAATTGATTCACGCAAATATAAACACTACAAAAAATCCAAATCTATTTAAATCCATCGGCCAAAGGTGCCATTATTCTGGGTTTGCATTTCGTACAAATGTTAACTGGTTTAATTCCTAAATAATGACAATTTCTAATCACCTCATGTTAATTAGGCTCCTCTTGTTGTTACTAGGACTATTTTTCATGCAATAACCTTGAAATTAACTTTTTTTTCTTTTTTAATAACTATATTCATTTTGAAAAAAATGCCCGTGGACCATCAATTACATGAATTCATTCAATTTAACAAACAATTCAGTCCTTGATTTTGAATTGCATTTCTTATTGATATTATTTGTTGAATTCAAAATGAGAGAGTTGCTGTTATGATTTTTGGTTAACAAGCCTCTTCTTTTGATTCCAAACACACTATTTGATACATTGATAATGAAATACAACACATGTGGCTTAACAACCTAGTATATTAATTGATTCAAACAAGTATAAACACTAATAAAAATCAAAATCTATTTAAATCTATCGGCCAAAGGTGCCATTCATCATGATTTGCATTTCGTACAAATGTTAACTAGTTTAATTTCTAGATAATGACAATTTCTAATCACCTCATGTTAATTACGCTCCTTTTGTTGTTACCAAGACTATTTTTCATACAATAACCTTGAAATTAACATTTGTTTCTTTTTTAAGAGCTATATTCATTTTGAAAAAAATGCCCGTGGACCATCAATTACATGAATTCATTCAATTTAACAAAGAATTCAGTCATTGATTTTGCATTGCGTTTCTTATTGATATTATTTGTTGAATTCAAAATTAAAGAGTTGCTCCCATGATTTTTGGTTAACAACCCCCTTCTTTTGATTCCAAACACACTTTTTGATACATTGATCATGAAGTATAACACATGTGGCTAAACAACCTAGTATATTAATTGATTCAAACAAGTATAAACGCCAATAAAAATCCAAATCTCTTTAAATCCATCGGCCAAAGGTGCCATTCATCATTGTTTGCATTTGGTACAAATGTTAACTGGCTTAATTACTAAATAATGAGAATTTCAAATCACCTCATGTTAATTAGGCTCATCTTGTTGTTACCACGACTATTTTTCATGCAATAACCTTGAAATTAACATTTGTTTCTTTCTTAATAACTATATTCATTTTGAAAAAAATGCTCGTGGACCATCAATTACATGAATTCATTCAATTTAACAAACAATTCAGTCCTTGATTTTGAATTGCATTTCTTATTGATATTATTTGTTCAATTCAAAATCAGAGAGTTTCTCCTTCCATTTTTAGTTAGCAAGTTTCCTCTTTTGATTTCAAACACACTGTTTGACACATTGATCATGAAATATATCTCATGTGGCTAAACAACCTAGTATAATAATTGAATCAAACAAGTATAAACTCCAATAAAAATCCAAATCTATTTAAATTCATCGGCCAAAGGTGCCATTCATCATGGTTTGCATTTTGTACAAATGTTAACTGGTTTAATTCCTAAATAATGAGAATTTCTAATCACCTCATGTTACTTAGGCTCCTCTTGTTGTTACTAGGACTATTTTTCATGCAATAACCTTGAAATTATCTATTTTTTCTTTTTTAATAACTATATTCATTTTGAAAAAAATTCCAGTGGACCATCAATTACATGAATTCATTCAATTTAACAAACAATTCAGTCCTTGATTTTGAATTGCATTTCTTATTGATATTATTTGTTGAATTCAAAATTAAAGAGTTGCTCCCATCATTTTTGGTTAACAACCCCGTTCTTTTGATTCCAAACACACTTTTTGATACATTAGTCATGAAGTATAACACATGTGGCTAAACAACCTAGTATATTAATTGATTCAAACAAGTATAAACACCAATAAAAATCCAAATCTATTTAAATCCATCGGCCAAAGGTGCCATTCATCATAGATTGCATTTGGTACAAATGTTAACTGGTTTAATTATTAAATAATGAGAATTTCTAATCACCTCAAGTTAATTAGGCTCATGTTGTTGTTACCACGACTTTTTTTCGTACAATAACCTTGAAATTAACATTTGTTTCTTTCTTAATAACTATATTCATTTTGAAAAAAATGCTCGTGGACCATCAATTATATGAATTCATTCAATTTCACAAACAATTCAGTCCTTGATTTTGAATTGCATTTCTTATAGATATTATTAGTTCAATTCAAAATCAAGAGTTTCTCCTACCATTTCTAGTTAGCAAGTTTCCTCTTTTGATTTCAAACACACTGTTTGACACATTGATAATGAAATATAACACATGTGGTTAAACAACCTAGTATATTAATTGAATCAAACAAGTATAGACTCCAATAAAAATCCAAATCTATTTAAATTCGTCGGCCAAAGGTGCCATTCATCATGGTTTGCATTTCGTACAAATGTGAACTGGTTTAATTCCTAAATAATGAGAATTTCTAATCACCTCATGTTAATTAGGCTCTTCTTGTTGTTACTAAAAATATTTTTCATGCAATAATCTTGAAATTAACTTTTTTTTCTTTTTTAATAACTATATTCATTTTGAAAAAAATGCTCGTGGACCATCAATTACATGAATTCATTCAATTTAACAAAAAATTCAGTCCTTGATTTTGAATTGCATTTCTTATTGATATTATTTGTTCAATTCAAAATCAGAGAGTTTCTCCTACCATTTCTAGTTAGCAAGTTTCCTCTTGTGATTTCAAACACACTGTTTGACACATTGATCATGAAATATCACACATGTGGCTAAACAACCTAGTATATTAATTGATTCAAACAAGTATAAACTCCAATAAAAATCCAAATCTATTTAAATTCGTCGGGCAAAGGTGCCATTCATCATGGTTTGCATTTCGTACAAATGTTAATTGGTTTAATTCCTAAATAATGAGAATTTCTAATCACCTCATGTTAATTAGGCTCCTCTTGTTGTTACAAGGACTATTTTTCATGCAATAACCTCGAAATTAATTTTTGTTTCTTTTTTAATAACTATATTCATTTTGAAAAAAATGCCCGTGGACCATCAATTACCTGAATTCATTCAATTTAACAAACAATTCAGTCCTTGATTTTGAATTGCATTTCTTATTGATATTATTTGTTGAATTCAAAATTAAAGAGTTGCTCCCATCATTTTTGGTTAACAACCCCCTTCTTTTCACTCTAAACACACTTTTTGATACATTGATCATGAAGTATAACACATGTGGCTAAACAACCTAGTATATTAATTGATTCAAACAAGTATAAACACCAATAAAAATTCAAATCTATTTAAATCCATCGGCCAAAGGTGCCATTCATCATGGTTTGCATTTCGTACAAATGTTAACTGGTTTAATTCCTAAATAATGAGAATTTCTAATGACCTCATGTTACTTAGGCTCATCTTGTTGTTACCACGACTATTTTTCATGCAATAACTTTGAAATTAACTTTTGTTTCTTTTTTAATAGCTATATTCATTTTGAAAAAAATGCCCGTGGACCATCAATTACCTGAATTCATTCAATTTAACAAACAATTCAGTCCTTGATTTTGAATTGCATTTCTTATTGATATTATTTGTTCAATTGAAAATCAGAGAGTTTCTCCTACCATTTCTAGTTAGCAAGTTTCCTCTTTTGATTTCAAACACACTGTTTGACACATTGATCATGAAATATAACACATGTGGCTAAACAACCTAGTATATTAATTGATTCAAACTAGTATAAACTCCAATAAAAATCCAAATCTATTTAAATTCGTCGGCCAAAGGTGCCATTAATCATGATTTGCATTTTGTACAAATGTTAACTGGTTTAATTCCTAAATAATGAGAATTTCTAATCACCTCATGTTAATTAGGCTCCTCTTGTTGTTACAAGGACTATTTTTCATGCAATAACCTTGAAATTAAGTTTTGTTTCTTTTTTAATATCTATATTCATTTTCAAAAAAATGCCTGTGGACCATCAATTACATGAATTCATTCAATTTAACAAACAATTCAGTCCTTGATTATGAATTCCATTTCTTATTGATATTATTTGTTGATTTCAAACTTAAAGAGTTGCTCCCATCATTTTTTGTTAACAACCCCCTTCTTTTGACTCCAAACACACTTTTTGATACATTGATCATGAAGTATAACACATGTGGGTAAACAACCTAGTATATTAATTGATTCAAACTTGTATAAACACCAATAAAAATCCAAATCTATTTAAATCAATCGGCCAAAGGTGCCATTCATCATGGTTTGCATTTGGTACAAATGTTAACTGGTTTAATTACTAAATAATGAAAATTTCTAATCACCTCATGTTAATTAGGCTCATCTTGTTGTTACCACGACTATTTTTCATGCAATAACCTTGAAATTAACATTTGTTTCTTTCTTAATAACTATATTCATTTTGAAAAAAATGCTCGTGGACCATCAATTACATGAATTCATTCAATTTAACAAACAATTCAGTCCTTGATTTTGAATTGCATTTCTTATTGATATTATTTGTTCAATTGAAAATCAGAGTTTCTCCTACCATTTCTAGTTAGCAAGTTTCCTCTTTTGATTTCAAACACACTGTTTGACACATTGATCATGAAATATAACACATGTGGCTAAACAACCTAGTATATTAATTGATTCAAACTAGTATAAACTCCAATAAAAATCCAAATCTATTTAAATTCGTCGGCCAAAGGTGCCATTAATCATGATTTGCATTTTGTACAAATGTTAACTAGTTGAATTCCTAAATAATGAGAATTTCTAATTACCTCATGTTAATTAGGCTCCTCTTGTTGTTACCAGGACTATTTTTCATGCAATAAATTTGAAATTAACATTTGTTTCTTTTTTAATAGCTATATTCATTTTGAAAAAAATGCCCGCGGACCATCAATTACATGAATTCATTCAATTTAAGAAACATTTCAGTCCTTGATTTTGAATTGCATTTCTTATTGATATTATTTGTTGAATTCAAAAATTAAAGAGTTGCTCCCATCATTTTTGGTTAACAACCCTCTTCTTTTGATTCCAAACACACTTTTTGATACATTGATCTTGAAGTATAACACATGTGGCTAAACAACCTAGTATATTAATAGATTCAAACAAGTATAAACACCAATAAAAATCCAAATCTATTTAAATCCATCGGCCACAGGTGCCATTCATCATGGTTTCCATTTCGTACAAATGTTAACTGGTTTAATTCCTAAATAATGAGAATTTCTAATCACCTCATGTTAATTAGGCTCATCTTGTTGTTACCACGACTATTTTTCATGCATTAACCTTGAAATTAACATTTGTTTCTTTCTTAATAACTATATTCATTTTGAAAAAAATGCTCGTGGACCATCAATTACATGAATTCATTCAATTTAACAAACAATTCAGTCCTTGATTTTGAATTGCATTTCTTATTGATATTATTTGTTCAATTGAAAATCAGAGAGTTTCTCCTACCATTTCTAGTTAGCAAGTTTCCTCTTTTGATTTCAAACACACTGTTTGACACATTGATCATCAAATATAACACATGTGGCTAAACAACCTAGTATATTAATTGATTCAAACTAGTATAAACTCCAATAAAAATCCAAATCTATTTAAATTCGTCGGCCAAAGGTGCCATTAATCATGATTTGCATTTTGTACAAATGTTAACTGGTTTAATTCCTAAATAATGAGAATTTCTAATCACCTCATGTTAATTAGGCTCCTCTTGTTGTTACAAGGACTATTTTTCATGCAATAACCTTGAAATTAAGTTTTGTTTCTTTTTTAATAGCTATATTCATTTTCAAAAAAATGCCTGTGGACCATCAATTACATGAATTCATTCAATTTAACAAACAATTCAGTCCTTGATTATGAATTGCATTTCTTATTGATATTATTTGTTGAATTCAAAATTAAAGAGTTGCTCCCATCATTTTTGGTTAACAACCCCCTTCTTTTCACCCCAAACACACTTTTTGAAACATTGATCATGAAGTATAACACATGTGGGTAAACAACCTAGTATATTAATTGATTCAAACAAGTATAAACACCAATAAAAATCCAAATCTATTTAAATCAATCGGCCAAAGGTGCCATTCATCATGGTTTGCATTTCGTACAAATGTTAACTGGTTTAATTACTAAATAATGAGAATTTCTAATCACCTCATGTTAATTAGGCTCATCTTGTTGTTACCACGACTATTTTTCATGCAATAACCTTGAAATTAACATTTGTTTCTTTCTTAATAACTATATTCATTTTGAAAAAAATGCCCGTGGACCATCAATTACATGAATTCATTCAATTTAACAAATAATTCAGTCCTTGATTTTGAATTGCATTTCTTATTGATATTCTTTGTTCAATTGAAAATCAGAGAGTTTCTCCTACCATTTCTAGTTAGCAAGTTTCCTCTTTTGATTTCAAACACACTGTTTGACACATTGATCATGAAATATAACACATGTGGCTAAACAACCTAGTATATTAATTGATTCAAACTAGTATAAACTCCAATAAAAATCCAAATCTATTTAAATTCGTCGGCCAAAGGTGCCATTAATCATGATTTGCATTTTGTACAAATGTTAACTAGTTGAATTCCTAAATAATGAGAATTTCTAATTACCTCATGTTAATTAGGCTCCTCTTGTTGTTACCAGGACTATTTTTCATGCAATAAACTTGAAATTAACATTTGTTTCTTTTTTAATAGCTATATTCATTTTGAAAAAAATGCCCGCGGACCATCAATTACATGAATTTATTCAATTTAAGAAACAATTCAGTCCTTGATTTTGAATTGCATTTCTTATTGATATTATTTGTTGAATTCAAAATTAAAGAGTTGCTCCCATCATTTTTGGTTAACAACCCTCTTCTTTTGATTCCAAACACACTTTTTGATACATTGATCATGAAGTATAACACATGTGGCTAAACAACCTAGTATATTAATAGATTCAAACAAGTATAAACACCAATAAAAATCCAAATCTATTTAAATCCATCGGCCAAAGGTGCCATTCATCATGGTTTGCATTTCGTACAAATGTTAACTGGTTTAATTCCTAAATAATGAGAATTTCTAATCACCTCATGTTAATTAGGCTCATCTTGTTGTTACCACGACTATTTTTCATGCAATAACCTTGAAATTAACATTTGTTTCTTTCTTAATAACTATATTCATTTTGAAAAAAATGCTCGTGGACCATCAATTACATGAATTCATTCAATTTAAACAAACAATTCAGTCCTTGATTTTGAATTGCATTTCTTATTGATATTATTTGTTCAATTCAAAATCAGAGAGTTTCTCCTACCATTTCTAGTTAGCAAGTTTCCTCTTTTGATTTCAAACACACTGTTTGACACATTGATCATGAAATATAACACATGTGGCTAAACAACCTAGTATATTAATTGATTCAAACTAGTATAAACTCCAATAAAAAAATCCAAATCTATATTTAAATTCGTCGGCCAAAGGTGCCATTAATCATGATTTGCATTTTGTACAAATGTTAACTGGTTTAATTCCTAAATAATGAGAATTTCTAATCACCTCATGTTAATTAGGCTCCTCTTGTTGTTACAAGGACTATTTTTCATGCAATAACCTTGAAATTAAGTTTTGTTTCTTTTTTAATAGCTATATTCATTTTCAAAAAAATGCCTGTGGACCATCAATTACATGAATTCATTCAATTTAACAAACAATTCAGTCCTTGATTATGAATTGCATTTCTTATTGATATTATTTGTTGAATTCAAAATTAAAGAGTTGCTCCCATCATTTTTTGTTAACAACCCCCTTCTTTTGACTCCAAACACACTTTTTGATACATTGATCATGAAGTATAACACATGTGGGTAAACAACCTAGTATATTAATTGATTCAAACAAGTATAAACACCAATAAAAATCCAAATCTATTTAAATCAATCGGCCAAAGGTGCCATTCATCATGGTTTGCATTTGGTACAAATGTTAACTGGTTTAATTACTAAATAATGAGAATTTCTAATCACCTCATGTTAATTAGGCTCATCTTGTTGTTACCACGACTATTTTTCATGCAATAACCTTGAAATTAACATTTGTTTCTTTCTTAATAACTATATTCATTTTGAAAAAAATGCCCGTGGACCATCAATTACATGAATTCATTCAATTTAAACAAACAATTCAGTACTTGATTTTGAATTGCATTTCTTATTGATATTATTTGTTCAATTCAAAATCAGAGAGTTTCTCCTACCATTTCTAGTTAGCAAGTTTCCTCTTTTGATTTCAAACACACTGTTTGACACATTGATCATGAAATATAACACATGTGGCTAAACAACCTAGTATATTAATTGATTCAAACAAGTATAAACTCCAATAAAAATCCAAATCTATTTAAATTCGTCGGCCAAAGGTGCCATTAATCATGATTTGCATTTTGTACAAATGTTAACTGGTTGAATTCCTAAATAATGAGAATTTCTAATTACCTCATGTTAATTAGGCTCCTCTTGTTGTTACCAGGACTATTTTTCATGCAATAAACTTGAAAATTAACATTTTGTTTCTTTTTTAATAGCTATATTCATTTTGAAAAAAATGCCCGTGGACCATCAATTACATGAATTCATTCAATTTAAGAAAACAATTCAGTCCTTGATTTTGAATTGCATTTCTTATTGATATTATTTGTTGAATTCAAAATTAAAGAGTTGCTCCCATCATTTTTTGTTAACAAGCCTCTTCTTTTGATTCCAAACACACTTTTTGATACATTGATCATGAAGTATAACACATGTGGCTAAACAACCTAGTATATTAATTGATTCAAACAAGTATAAACACCAATAAAAATCCAAATCTATTTAAATCCATCGGCCAAAGGTGCCATTCATCATGGTTTGCATTTCGTACAAATGTTAACTGGTTTAATTCCTAAATAATGAGAATTTCTAATCACCTCATGTTAATTAGGCTCATCTTGTTGTTACCACGACTATTTTTCATGCAATAACCTTGAAATTAACATTTGTTTCTTTCTTAATAACTATATTCATTTTGAAAAAAATGCCCGTGGACCATCAATTACATGAATTCATTCAATTTAACAAACAATTCAGTCCTTGATTTTGAATTGCATTTCTTATTGATATTATTTGTTCAATTGAAAATCAGAGAGTTTCTCCTACCATTTCTAGTTAGCAAGTTTCCTCTTTTGATTTCAAACACACTGTTTGACACATTGATCATGAAATATAACACATGTGGCTAAACAACCTAGTATATTAATTGATTCAAACTAGTATAAACTCCAATAAAAATCCAAATCTATTTAAATTCGTCGGCCAAAGGTGCCATTAATCATGATTTGCATTTTGTACAAATGTTAACTGGTTTAATTCCTAAATAATGAGAATTTCTAATCACCTCATGTTAATTAGGCTCCTCTTGTTGTTACAAGGACTATTTTTTCATGCAATAACCTTGAAATTAACTTTTTTTTTTCTTTTTTAATAGCTATATTCATTTTGAAAAAAAATGCCCGTGGTGGACCATCAATTACATGAATTCATTCAATTTAACAAAACAATTCAGTCCTTGATTTGAATTGCATTTCTTATTGATATTATATGTTGAATTCAAAATTAAAGAGTTGCTCCCATCATTTTTGGTTAACAACCCTCTTCTTTTGATTCCAAACACACTTTTTGACACATTGATCATGAAATATATAACACATGTGGCTAAACAACCTAGTATATTAATTGATTCAAACAAACAATAATAAACTCCAATAAAAATCCAAATCTATTTAAATTCATCGGCCAAAGGTGCCATTCATCATGGTTTGCATTTTGTACAAATGTTAACTGGTTTAATTCCTAAATAATGAGAATTTCTAATCACCTCATGTTAATTAGGCTCCTCTTGTTGTTACAAGGACTATTTTTCATGCAATAACCTTTGAAATTAACTTTTTTTTCTTTTTTAATAATAGCTATATTCATTTTCAAAAAAAAAATGCCCGTGGACCATCAATTACATGAATTCATTCAATTTAACAAACAATTCAGTCCTTGATTTTGAATTGCATTTCTTATTGATATTATTTTTGTTGAATTCAAAATTAAAGAGTTGCTCCCATCATTTTTGGTTAACAACCCCCTTCTTTTGATTCCAAACACACTTTTTGATACATTGATCATGAAGTATAACACATGTGGCTAAACAACCTAGTATATTAATTGATTCAAACAAGTATAAACACCAATAAAAATCCAAATCTATTTAAATCCATCGGCCAAAGGTGCCATTCATCATGGTTTGCATTTGGTACAAATGTTAACTGGTTTAATTACTAAATAATGAGAATTTCTAATCACCTCATGTTAATTAGGCTCATCTTGTTGTTACCACGACTATTTTTCATGCAATAACCTTGAAATTAACATTTGTTTCTTTCTTTCTTAATAACTATATTCATTTTGAAAAAAATGCCCGTGGACCATCAATTACATGAATTCATTCAATTTAACAAACAATTCAGTCCTTGATTTTGAATTGCATTTCTTATTGATATTATTTGTTCAATTCAAAATCAGAGAGTTTCTCCTACCATTTCTAGTTAGCAAGTTTCCTCTTTTGATTTCAAACACACTGTTTGACACATTGATCATGAAATATAACACATGTGGCTAAACAACCTAGTATATTAATTGATTCAAACAAGTATAAACTCCAATAAAAATCCAAATCTATTTAAATTCGTCGGCCAAAGGTGCCATTAATCATGATTTGCATTTTGTACAAATGTTAACTGGTTTAATTCCTAAATAATGAGAATTTCTAATCACCTCATGTTAATTAGGCTCCTCTTGTTGTTACCCAGGACTATTTTTTTCATGCAATAACCTTGAAATTAACATTTGTTTCTTTTTTAATAGCTATATTCATTTTGAAAAAAATGCCCGTGGACCATCAATTACATGAATTCATTCAATTTAACAAACAATTCAGTCCTTGATTTTGAATTGCATTTCTTATTGATATTATTTGTTGAATTCAAAATTAAAGAGAGTGCTGCTCCATCATTTTTGGTTAACAACCCTCTTCTTTTGATTCCAAACACACTTTTTGATACATTGATCATGAAGTATAACACATGTGGCTAAACAACCTAGTATATTAATTGATTCAAACAAGTATAAACACCAATAAAAATCCAAATCTATTTAAATCCATCGGCCAAAGGTGCCATTCATCATGGTTTGCATTTCGTACAAATGTTAACTGGTTTAATTCCTAAATAATGAGAATTTCTAATCACCTCATGTTAATTAGGCTCATCTTGTTGTTACCAGGACTATTTTTCATGCAATAACCTTGAAATTAACATTTTTTTCTTTCTTTAATAACTAGCTATATTCATTTTGAAAAAAATGCTCGTGGACCATCAATTACATGAATTCATTCAATTTAACAAACAACTCAGTACTTGATTTTGAATTGCATTTCTTATTGATATTATTTGTTCAATTCAAAATCAGAGAGAGTTTCTCCTACCATTTCTAGTTAGCAAGTTTCCTCTTTTTTGATTTCAAAACACACTGTTTGACACATTGATCATGAAATATAACACATGTGGCTAAACAACCTAGTATATTAATTGATTCAAACAAGTATAAACTCCAATAAAAATCCAAATCTATTTAAATTCGTCGGCCAAAGGTGCCATTAATCATGATTTGCATTTTGTACAAATGTTAACTGGTTTAATTCCTAAATAATGAGAATTTCTAATCACCTCATGTTAATTAGGCTCCTCTTGTTGTTACAAAGACTATTTTTCATGCAATAACCTTGAAATTAAGTTTTTTTTTCTTTTTTAATAGCTATATTCATTTTCAAAAAAATGCCTGTGGACCATCAATTACATGAATTCATTCAATTTAACAAACAATTCAGTCCTTGATTTTGAATTGCATTTCTTATTGATATTATTTGTTGAATTCAAAATTAAAGAGTTGCTCCCATCATTTTTGGTTAACAACCCTCTTCTTTTGATTCCAAACACACTGTTTGATACATTGATCATGAAGTATAACACATGTGGCTAAACAACCTAGTATATTAATTGATTCAAACAAGTATAAACACCAATAAAAATCCAAATCTATTTAAATCCATCGGCCAAAGGTGCCATTCATCATGGTTTGCATTTCGTACAAATGTTAACTGGTTTAATTCCTAAATAATGAGAATTTCTAATCACCTCATGTTAATTAGGCTCCTCTTGTTGTTACAAGGACTATTTTTCATGCAATAACCTTGAAATTAAGTTTTGTTTCTTTTTTAATAGCTATATTCATTTTCAAAAAAATGCCGGTGGACCATCAATTACATGAATTCATTCAATTTAACAAACAATTCAGTCCTTGATTTTGAATTGCATTTCTTATTGATATTATTTGTTCAATTGAAAATCAGAGAGTTTCTCCTACCATTTCTAGTTAGCAAGTTTCCTCTTTTTTTGATTTCAAACACACACTGTTTGACACATTGATCATGAAATATAACACATGTGGCTAAACAACCTAGTATATTAATTGATTCAAACTAGTATAAACTCCAATAAAAATCCAAATCTATTTAAATTCGTCGGCCAAAGGTGCCATTAATCATGATTTGCATTTTGTACAAATGTTAACTGGTTTAATTCCTAAATAATGAGAATTTCTAATCACCTCATGTTAATTAGGCTCCTCTTGTTGTTACAAGGACTATTTTTCATGCAATAACCTTGAAATTAAGTTTTTTTTCTTTTTTAATAGCTATATTCATTTTCAAAAAAATGCCCGTGGACCATCAATTACATGAATTCATTCAATTTAACAAACAATTCAGTCCTTGATTTTGAATTGCATTTCTTATTGATATTATATGTTGAATTCAAAATTAAAGAGTTGCTCCCATCATTTTTGGTTAACAACCCTTCTTCTTTTGATTCCAAACACACACTGTTTGACACATTGATCATGAAATATAACACATGTGACTAAACAACCTAGTATATTAATTGATTCAAACTAGTATAAACTCCAATAAAAATCCAAATCTATTTAAATTCGTCGGCCAAAGGTGCCATTAATCCTGATTTGCATTTTGTACAAATGTTAACTGGTTTAATTCCTAAATAATGAGAATTTCTAATCACCTCATGTTAATTAGGCTCCTCTTGTTGTTGTTACAAGGACTATTTTTCATGCAATAACCTGGAAATTAAGTTTTGTTTCTTTTTTAATAGCTATATTCATTTTCAAAAAAATGCCGGTGGACCATCAATTACATGAATTCATTCAATTTAACAAACAATTCAGTCCTTGATTTTGAATTGCATTTCTTATTGATATTATTTGTTCAATTGAAAATCAGAGAGTTTCTCCTACCATTTCTAGTTAGCAAGTTTCCTCTTTTGATTTCAAACACACTGTTTGACACATTGATCATGAAATATAACACATGTGGCTAAACAACCTAGTATATTAATTGATTCAAACAAGTATAAACTCCAATAAAAATCCAAATCTATTTAAATTCGTCGGCCAAAGGTGCCATTAATCATGATTTGCATTTTGTACAAATGTTAACTGGTTTAATTCCTAAATAATGAGAATTTCTAATCACCTCATGTTTATTAGGCTCCTCTTGTTGTTACAAGGGACTATTTTTCATGCAATAACCTTGAAATTAACTTTTTTTTTCTTTTTTAATAGCTATATTCATTTTGAAAAAAATGCCTGTGGACCATCAATTACATGAATTCATTCAATTTAACAAACAATTCAGTCCTTGATTTTGAATTGCATTTCTTATTGATATTATATGTTGAATTCAAAATTAAAGAGTTGCTCCCATCATTTTTGGTTAACAACCCTCTTCTTTTTTGATTCCAAACACACTGTTTTGACACATTGATCATGAAATATAACACATGTGGCTAAACAACCTAGTATATTAATTGATTCAAACAAGTATAACTAAACTCCAATAAAAATCCAAATCTATTTAAATTCGTCGGCCAAAGGTGCCATTAATCATGATTTGCATTTTGTACAAATGTTAACTGGTTTAATTCCTAAATAATGAGAATTTCTAATCACCTCATGTTAATTAGGCTCCTCTTGTTGTTACAAGGACTATTTTTCATGCAATAACCTTGAAATTAATTTTTTTTTTTTTTTTAATAGCTATATTCATTTTCAAAAAAATGCCTGTGGACCATCAATTACATGAATTCATTCAATTTAACAAACAATTCAGTCCTTGATTATGAATTGCATTTCTTATTGATATTATTTGTTGAATTCAAAATTAAAGAGTTGCTCCCATCATTTTTGGTTAACAACCCCCTTCTTTTGATTCCAAACACACTTTTTGATACATTGATCATGAAGTATAACACATGTGGCTAAACAACCTAGTATATTAATTGATTCAAACAAGTATAAACACCAAATAAAAATCCAAATCTATTTAAATCCATCGGCCAAAGGTGCCATTCATCATGGTTTGCATTTCGTACAAATGTTAACTGGTTTTTAATTACTAAATAATGAGAATTTCTAATCACCTCATGTTAATTAGGCTCATCTTGTTGTTACCACGACTATTTTTCATGCAATAACCTTGAAATTAACATTTGTTTCTTTCTTAATAACTATATTCATTTTGAAAAAAAATGCCCGTGGACCATCAATTACATGAATTCATTCAATTTAACAAACAATTCAGTACTTGATTTTGAATTGCATTTCTTATTGATATTATTTGTTCAATTCAAAATCAGAGAGTTTCTCCTACCATTTCTAGTTAGCAAGTTTCCTCTTTTGATTTCAAACACACTGTTTCACACATTGATCATGAAATATAACACATGTGGCTAAACAACCTAGTATATTAATTGATTCAAACAAGTATAAAAACTCCAATAAAAATCCAAATCTATTTAAATTCGTCGGCCAAAGGTGCCATTAATCATGATTTGCATTTTGTACAAATGTTAACTGGTTTAATTCCTAAATAATGAGAATTTCTAATCACCTCATGTTAATTAGGCTCCTCTTGTTTGTTACCAGGACTATTTTTCATGCAATAAACTTGAAATTAACATTTGTTTCTTTTTTAATAGCTATATTCATTTTGAAAAAAATGCCCGCGGACCATCAATTACATGAATTCATTCAATTTAAGAAACAATTCAGTCCTTGATTTTGAATTGCATTTCTTATTGATATTATTTGTTGAATTCAAAATTAAAGAGTTTGCTCCCATCATTTTTGGTTAACAACCCTCTTCTTTTGATTCCAAACACACTTTTTGATACATTGATCATGAAGTATAACACATGTGGCTAAACAACCTAGTATATTAATTGATTCAAACAAGTATAAACACCAATAAAAAATCCAAATCTATTTAAATCCATCGGCCACAGGTGCCATTCATCATGGTTTGCATTTCGTACAAATGTTAACTGGTTTAATTCCTAAATAATGAGAATTTCTAATCACCTCATGTTAATTAGGCTCATCTTGTTGTTACCACGACTATTTTTCATGCAATAACCTTGAAATTAACATTTGTTTCTTTCTTTAATAACTATATTCATTTTTGAAAAAAAAATGCCCGTGGACCATCAATTACATGAATTCATTCAATTTAACAAACAATTCAGTCCTTGATTTTTGAATTGCATTTCTTATTGATATTATTTGTTCAATTGAAAATCAGAGAGTTTCTCCTACCATTTCTAGTTAGCAAGTTTCCTCTTTTGATTTCAAACACACTGTTTGACACATTGATCATGAAATATAACACATGTGGCTAAACAACCTAGTATATTAATTGATTCAAACAAGTATAAACTCCAATAAAAATCCAAATCTATTTAAATTCGTCGGCCAAAGGTGCCATTAATCATGATTTGCATTTTGTACAAATGTTAACTGGTTTAATTCCTAAATAAATGAGAATTTTAATAATCACCTCATGTTAATTAGGCTCCTCTTGTTGTTACACAAGGACTATTTTTCATGCAATAACCTTGAAATTAAGTTTTTTTTCTTTTTTAATAGCTATATTCATTTTTCAAAAAAATGCCTGTGGACCATCAATTACATGAATTCATTCAATTTAACAAACAATTCAGTCCTTGATTTTGAATTGCATTTCTTATTGATATTATATGTGTGAATTCAAAATTAAAGAGTTGCTCCCATCATTTTTGGTTAACAACCCTCTTCTTTTGATTCCAAACACACTGTTTTTGACACATTGATCATGAAATATAACACATGTGGCTAAACAACCTACCTAGTATATTAATTGATTCAAACTAGTATAAACTCCAATAAAAATCCAAATCTATTTAAATTCATCGGCCAAAGGTGCCATTAATCATGATTTGCATTTTGTACAAATGTTAACTGGTTTAATTCCTAAATAATGAGAATTTCTAATCACCTCATGTTAATTAGGCTCCTCTTGTTGTTACAAGGACTATTTTTCATGCAATAACATTGAAATTAACTTTTTTTTCTTTTTTAATAGCTATATTTCATTTTGAAAAAAATGCCTGTGGACCATCAATTACATGAATTCATTCAATTTAACAAACAATTCAGTCCTTGATTTTGAATTGCATTTCTTATTGATATTATTTGTTGAATTCAAAATTAAAGAGTTGCTCCCATCATTTTTGGTTAAACAACCCCCTTCTTTTGATTCCAAACACACTTTTTGATACATTGATCATGAAGTATAACACATGTGGCTAAACAACCTAGTATATTAATTGATTCAAACAAGTATAAACACCAATAAAAATCCAAATCTATTTAAATCCATCGGCCAAAGGTGCCATTCATCATGGTTTGCATTTGGTACAAATGTTAACTGGTTTAATTACTAAATAATGAGAATTTCTAATCACCTCATGTTAATTAGGCTCATCTTGTTGTTACCACGACTATTTTTCATGCAATAACCTTGAAATTAACATTTGTTTCTTTCTTAATAACTATATTTATTTTGAAAAAAATGCCCGTGGACCATCAATTACATGAATTCATTCAATTTAACAAACAACTCAGTACTTGATTTTGAATTGCATTTCTTATTGATATTATTTGTTCAATTCAAAATCAGAGAGTTTCTCCTACCATTTCTAGTTAGCAAGTTTCCTCTTTTGATTTGAAACACACTGTTTGACACATTGATCGTGAAATATAACACATGTGGCTAAACAACCTAGTATATTAATTGATTCAAACTAGTATAATCTCCAATAAAAATCCAAATCTATTTAAATTCGTCGGCCAAAGGTTCCATTAATCATGATTTGCATTTTGTACAAATGTTAACTGGTTTAATTCCTAAATAATGAGAATTTCTAATCACCTCATGTTAATTAGGCTCCTCTTGTTGTTACAAGGACTATTTTTCATGCAATAACATTGAAATTAATTTTTTTTCTTTTTTAACAGCTATATTCATTTTCAAAAAAATGCCTGTGGACAATCAATTACATGAATTCATTCAATTTAACAAACAATTCAGTCCTTGATTATGAATTGCATTTCTTATTGATATTATATGTTGAATTCAAAATTAAAGAGTTGCTCCCATCATTTTTGGTTAACAACCCTCTTCTTTTGATTCCAAACACACTGTTTGATACATTGATCATGAAGTATAACACATGTGGCCAAACAACCTAGTATATTAATTGATTCAAAAAAGTATAAACACCAATAAAAATCCAAATCTATTTAAATCCATCGGCCACAGGTGCCATTCATCATGGTTTGCATTTCGTACAAATGCTAACTGGTTTAATTCCTAAATAATGAGAATTTCTAATCACCTCATGTTAATTAGGCTCCTCTTGTTGTTACAAGGACTATTTTTCATGCAATAACCTTGAAATTAAGTTTTGTTTCTTTTTTAATAGCTATATTCATTTTCAAAAAAATGCCGGTGGACCATCAATTACATGAATTCATTCAATTTAACAAACAATTCAGTCCTTGATTTTGAATTGCATTTCTTATTGATATTATTTGTTCAATTGAAAATCAGAGAGTTTCTCCTACCATTTCTAGTTAGCAAGTTTCCTCTTTTGATTTGAAACACACTGTTTGACACATTGATCGTGAAATATAACACATGTGGCTAAACAACCTAGTATATTAATTGATTCAAACTAGTATAAACTCCAATAAAAATCCAAATCTATTTAAATTCGTCGGCCAAAGGTTCCATTAATCATGATTTGCATTTTGTACAAATGTTAACTGGTTTAATTCCTAAATAATGAGAATTTCTAATCACCTCATGTTAATTAGGCTCCTCTTGTTGTTACAAGGACTATTTTTCATGCAATAACCTTGAAATTAAGTTTTTTTTCCTTTTTAATAGCTATATTCATTTTCAAAAAAATGCCTGTGGACCATCAATTACATGAATTCATTCAATTTAACAAACAATTCAGTCCTTGATTATGAATTGCATTTCTTATTGATATTATATGTTGAATTCAAAATTAAAGAGTTGCTCCCATCATTTTTGGTTAACAACCCTCTTCTTTTGATTCCAAACACACTGTTTGACACATTGATCATGAAATATAACACATGTGACTAAACAACCTAGTATATTAATTGATTCAAACTAGTATAAACTCCAATAAAAATCCAAATCTATTTAAATTCGTCGGCCAAAGGTGCCATTAATCCTGATTTGCATTTTGTACAAATGTTAACTGGTTTAATTCCTAAATAATGAGAATTTCTAATCACCTCATGTTAATTAGGCTCCTCTTGTTGTTACAAGGACTATTTTTCATGCAATAACCTTGAAATTAAGTTTTTTTTCCTTTTTAATAGCTATATTCATTTTCAAAAAAATGCCTGTGGACCATCAATTACATGAATTCATTCAATTTAACAAACAATTCAGTCCTTGATTATGAATTGCATTTCTTATTGATATTATTTGTTGAATTCAAAATTAAAGAGTTGCTCCCATCATTTTTGGTTAACAACCCTCTTCTTTTGATTCCAAACACACTTTTTGATACATTGATCATGAAGTATAACACATGTGGCTAAACAACCTAGTATATTAATTGATTCAAACAAGTATAAACTCCAATAAAAATCCAAATCTATTTAAATTCGTCGGCCAAAGGTGCCATTAATCATGATTTGCATTTTGTACAAATGTTAACTGGTTGAATTCCTAAATAATGAGAATTTCTAATTACATCATGTTAATTAGGCTCCTCTTGTTGTTACCAGGACTATTTTTCATGCAATAAACTTGAAATTAACATTTGTTTCTTTTTTAATAGCTATATTCATTTTGAAAAAAATGCCCGCGGACCATCAATTACATGAATTCATTCAATTTAAGAAACAATTCAGTCCTTGATTTTGAATTGCATTTCTTATTGATATTATTTGTTGAATTCAAAATTAAAGAGTTGCTCCCATCATTTTTGGTTAACAACCCTCTTCTTTTGATTCCAAACACACTTTTTGATACATTGATCATGAAGTATAACACATGTGGCTAAACAACCTAGTATATTAATAGATTCAAACAAGTATAAACACCAATAAAAATCCAAATCTATTTAAATCCATCGGCCACAGGTGCCATTCATCATGGTTTGCATTTCGTACAAATGTTAACTGGTTTAATTCCTAAATAATGAGAATTTCTAATCACCTCATGTTAATTAGGCTCATCTTGTTGTTACCACGACTATTTTTCATGCAATAACCTTGAAATTAACATTTGTTTCTTTCTTAATAACTATATTCACTTTGAAAAAAATGCTCGTGGACCATCAATTACATGAATTCATTCAATTTAACAAACAATTTAGTCCTTGATTTTGAATTGCATTTCTTATTCATATTATTTGTTCAATTGAAAATCAGAGAGTTTCTCCTACCATTTCTAGTTAGCAAGTTTCCTCTTTTGATTTCAAACACACTGTTTGACACATTGATCGTGAAATATAACACATGTGGCTAAACAACCTAGTATATTAATTGATTCAAACTAGTATAAACTCCAATAAAAATCCAAATCTATTTAAATTCGTCGGCCAAAGGTTCCATTAATCATGATTTGCATTTTGTACAAATGTTAACTGGTTTAATTCCTAAATAAAGAGAATTTCTAATCACCTCATGTTAATTAGGCTCCTCTTGTTGTTACAAGGACTATTTTTCATGCAATAACCTTGAAATTAAGTTTTTTTTCTTTTTTAATAGCTATATTCATTTTCAAAAAAATGCCTGTGGACCATCAATTACATGAATTCATTCAATTTAACAAACAATTCAGTCCTTGATTATGAATTGCATTTCTTATTGATATTATATGTTGAATTCAAAATTAAAGAGTTGCTCCCATCATTTTTGGTTAACAACCCTCTTCTTTTGATTCCAAACACACTGTTTGACACATTGATCATGAAATATAACACATGTGACTAAACAACCTAGTATATTAATTGATTCAAACTAGTATAAACTCCAATAAAAATCCAAATCTATTTAAATTCATCGGCCAAAGGTGCCATTAATCCTGATTTGCATTTTGTACAAATGTTAACTGGTTTAATTCCTAAATAATGAGAATTTCTAATCACCTCATGTTAATTAGGCTCCTCTTGTTGTTACAAGGACTATTTTTCATGCAATAACATTGAAATTAATTTTTTTTCTTTTTTAATAGCTATATTCATTTTCAAAAAAATGCCTGTGGACCATCAATTACATGAATTCATTCAATTTAACAAACAATTCAGTCCTTGATTATGAATTGCATTTCTTATTGATATTATTTGTTGAATTCAAAATTAAAGAGTTGCTCCCATCATTTTTGGTTAACAACCCCCTTCTTTTGACTCCAAACACACTTTTTGATACATTGATCATGAAGTATAACACATGTGGCTAAACAACCTAGTATATTAATAATTGATTCAAACAAGTATAAACACCAATAAAAATCCAAATCTATTTAAATCCATCGGCCAAAGGTGCCATTCATCATGGTTTGCATTTGGTACAAATGTTAACTGGTTTAATTACTAAATAATGAGAATTTCTAATCACCTCATGTTAATTAGGCTCATCTTGTTGTTACCACGACTATTTTTCATGCAATAACCTTGAAATTAACATTTGTTTCTTTCTTAATAACTATATTCATTTTGAAAAAAATGCCCGTGGACCATCAATTACATGAATTCATTCAATTTAACAAACAATTCAGTCCTTGATTTTGAATTGCATTTCTTATTGATATTATTTGTTCAATTCAAAATCAGAGAGTTTCTCCTACCATTTCTAGTTAGCAAGTTTCCTCTTTTGATTTCAAACACACTGTTTGACACATTGATCATGAAATATAACACATGTGGCTAAACAACCTAGTATATTAATTGATTCAAACAAGTATAAACTCCAATAAAAATCCAAATCTATTTAAATTCGTCGGCCAAAGGTGCCATTCATCATGGTTTGCATTTTTGTACAAATGTTAACTGGTTTAATTCCTAAATAATGAGAATTTCTAATCACCTCATGTTAATTAGGCTCCTCTTGTTGTTACCAGGACTATTTTTCATGCAATAAACTTGAAATTAACATTTGTTTCTTTTTTAATAGCTATATTCATTTTGAAAAAATGCCCGTGGACCATCAATTACATGAATTCATTCAATTTAACAAACAATTCATCAGTCCTTGATTTTGAATTGCATTTCTTATTGATATTATTTGTTGAATTCAAAATTAAAGAGTTGCTCCCATCATTTTTGGTTAACAACCCTCTTCTTTTGATTCCAAACACACTTTTTGATACATTGATCATGAAGTATAACACATGTGGCTAAACAACCTAGTATATTAATTGATTCAAACAAGTATAAACACCAATAAAAATCCAAATCTATTTAAATCCATCGGCCAAAGGTGCCATTCATCATGGTTTGCATTTCGTACAAATGTTAACTGGTTTAATTCCTAAATAATGAGAATTTCTAATCACCTCATGTTAATTAGGCTCCTCTTGTTGTTACCAGGACTATTTTTCATGCAATAAACTTGAAATTAACATTTTTTTTCTTTTTTAATAACTATATTCATTTTGAAAAAAATGCCCGTGGACCATCAATTACATGAATTCATTCAATTTAACAAACAATTCAGTCCTTGATTTTGAATTGCATTTCTTATTGATATTATTTGTTGAATTCAAAATTAAAGAGTTGCTCCCATCATTTTTGGTTAACAAGTTTCCTTCTTTTGATTTCCAAACACACTGTTTGACACATTGATCATGAAATATAACACATGTGGCTAAACAACCTAGTATATTAATTGATTCAAACAAGTATAAACTCCAATAAAAATCCAAATCTATTTAAATTCGTCGGCCAAAGGTGCCATTCATCATGGTTTGCATTTCGTACAAATGTTAACTGGTTTAATTCCTAAATAATGAGAATTTCTAATCACCTCATGTTAATTAGGCTCCTCTTGTTGTTACAAGGACTATTTTTCATGCAATAACCTTGAAATTAACATTTTTTTCTTTTTTAATAGCTATATTCATTTTTGAAAAAAATGCCCGTGGACCATCAATTACATGAATTCATTCAATTTAACAAACAATTCAGTCCTTGATTTTGAATTGCATTTCTTATTGATATTATTTGTTGAATTCAAAATTAAAGAGTTGCTCTCCATCATTTTTGGTTAACAACCCCTTTCTTTTGATTCCAAACACACTTTTTGATACATTGATCATGAAGTATAACACATGTGGGCTAAACAACCTAGTATATTAATTGATTCAAACAAGTATAAACACCAATAAAAAATCCAAATCTATTTAAATCCATCGGCCAAAGGTGCCATTCATCATGGTTTGCATTTCGTACAAATGTTAACTGGTTTAATTCCTAAATAATGAGAATTTCTAATCACCTCATGTTAATTAGGCTCATCTTGTTGTTACCCAAGGACTATTTTTCATGCAATAACCTTGAAATTAACATTTGTTTTCTTTTTTAATAGCTATATTCATTTTGAAAAAAAATGCCCGTGTGGACCATCAATTACATGAATTCATTCAATTTAAACAAACAATTCAGTCCTTGATTTTGAATTGCATTTCTTATTGATATTATTTGTTCAATTCAAAATCAGAGAGTTTTCTCCCCATACCATTTCTAGTTAGCAAGTTTCCTCTTTTGATTTCAAACACACTGTTTGACACATTGATCATGAAATATAACACATGTGGCTAAACAACCTAGTATATTAATTGATTCAAACAAGTATAAACTCCAATAAAAATCCAAATCTATTTAAATTCGTCGGCCAAAGGTGCCATTCATCATGGTTTGCATTTTGTACAAATGTTAACTGGTTTAATTCCTAAATAATGAGAATTTCTAATCACCTCATGTTAATTAGGCTCCTCTTGTTGTTACCAGGACTATTTTTCATGCAATAACCTTGAAATTAATTTTTTTTTTCTTTTTAAATAGCTATATTCATTTTGAAAAAAATGCCCGTGGACCATCAATTACATGAATTCATTCAATTTAAGAAACAATTCAGTCCTTGATTTTGAATTGCATTTCTTATTGATATTATTTGTTGAATTCAAAATTAAAGAGTTGCTCCCATCATTTTTGGTTAACAACCCTCTTCTTTTGATTCCAAACACACTTTTTGATACATTGATCATGAAGTATAACACATGTGGCTAAACAACCTAGTATATTAATTGATTCAAACAAGTATAAACACCAATAAAAATCCAAATCTATTTAAATCCATCGGCCAAAGGTGCCATTCATCATGGTTTGCATTTTGTACAAATGTTAACTGGTTTAATTCCTAAATAATGAGAATTTCTAATCACCTCATGTTAATTAGGCTCATCTTGTTGTTACCACGACTATTTTTCATGCAATAACCTTGAAATTAACATTTGTTTCTTTTTTAATAACTATATTCATTTTGAAAAAAATGCCCGTGGACCATCAATTACATGAATTCATTCAATTTAACAAACAATTCAGTCCTTGATTTTGAATTGCATTTCTTATTGATATTATTTGTTCAATTCAAAATCAGAGAGTTTCTCCTACCATTTCTAGTTAGCAAGTTTCCTCTTTTGATTTCAAACACACTGTTTGACACATTGATCATGAAATATAACACATGTGGCTAAACAACCTAGTATATTTAATTGATTCAAACAAGTATAAACTCCAATAAAAATCCAAATCTATTTAAATTCGTCGGCCAAAGGTGCCATTCATCATGATTTTGCATTTTGTACAAATGTTAACTGGTTTTAATTCCTAAATAATGAGAATTTCTAATCACCTCATGTTAATTAGGCTCCTCTTGTTGTTACAAGGACTATTTTTCATGCAATAACCTTGAAATTAACATTTTTTTCTTTTTTAATAGCTATATTCATTTTGAAAAAAAATGCCCGTGGGACCATCAATTACATGAATTCATTCAATTTAAACAAACAATTCAGTCCTTGATTTTGAATTGCATTTCTTATTGATATTATTTGTTGAATTCAAAATTAAAGAGTTTGCTCCCATCATTTTTGGTTAACAACCTCTTCTTTTGATTCCAAACACACTTTTTTGATACATTGATCATGAAGTATAACACATGTGGCTAAACAACCTAGTATATATTAATTGATTCAAACAAGTATAAAACACCAATAAAAATCCAAATCTATTTAAATCCATCAGGCCAAAGGTGCCATTCATCATGGTTTGCATTTCGTACAAATGTTAACTGGTTTAATTCCTAAATAATGAGAATTTCTAATCACCTCATGTTAATTAGGCTCCTCTTGTTGTTACCACGACTATTTTTCATGCAATAACCTTGAAATTAACATTTGTTTCTTTTCTTAATAAAATATATTCATTTTTGAAAAAAATGCCTCGTGGACCATCAATTACATGAATTCATTCAATTTAACAAACAATTCAGTCCTTGATTTTGAATTGCATTTCTTATTGATATTATTTGTTGAATTCAAAATCAGAGAGTTGCTCCTACCATTTTTGGTTAGCAAGTTTCTTCTTTTGATTTCCAAAACACACTGTTTGACACATTGATCATGAAATATAACACATGTGGCTAAACAACCTAGTATATTAATTGATTCAAACAAGGTATAAACTCCAATAAAAATCCAAATCTATTTAAATTCGTCGGCCAAAGGTGCCATTCATCATGGTTTGCATTTCGTACAAATGTTAACTGGTTTAATTCCTAAATAATGAGAATTTCTAATCACCTCATGTTAATTAGGCTCCTCTTGTTGTTACCAGGACTATTTTTCATGCAATAACCTTGAAATTAACTTTTGTTTTCTTTTTTAATAACTATATTCATTTTGAAAAAAATGCCCGTGGACCATCAATTACATGAATTCATTCAATTTAACAAACAATTCAGTCCTTGATTTTGAATTGCATTTCTTATTGATATTATTTGTTGAATTCAAAATTAGAGAGTTGCTCCCATCATTTTTGGTTAACAAGCCTCTTCTTTTGATTCCAAACACACTTTTTGATACATTGATCATGAAGTATAACACATGTGGCTAAACAACCTAGTATATTAATTGATTCAAACAAGTATAAACACAAATAAAAATCCAAATCTATTTAAATCCATCGGCCAAAGGTGCCATTCATCATGGTTTGCATTTCGTACAAATGTTAACTGGTTTAATTCCTAAATAATGAGAATTTCTAATCACCTCATGTTAATTAGGCTCCTCTTGTTGTTACCAGGACTATTTTTCATGCAATAACCTTGAAATTAACATTTGTTTCTTTCTTAATAACTATATTCATTTTGAAAAAAATGCCCGTGGACCATCAATTACATGAATTCATTCAATTTAACAAACAATTCAGTCCTTGATTTTGAATTGCATTTCTTATTGATATTATTTTGTTGAATTCAAAATCAGAGAGTTTCTCCCATCATTTTTAGTTAGCAAGTTTCCTCTTTTGATTTCAAACACACTGTTTGACACATTGATCATGAAATATAACACATGTGGCTAAACAACCTAGTATATTAATTGATTCAAACAAGTATAAACACCAATAAAAATCCAAATCTATTTAAATTTCGTCGGCCAAAGGTGCCATTCATCATGATTTGCATTTTGTACAAATGTTAACTGGTTTAATTCCTAAATAATGAGAATTTCTAATCACCTCATGTTAATTAGGCTCCTCTTGTTGTTACCAGGACTATTTTTCATGCAATAACCTTTGAAATTAACTTTTTTTTCTTTTTTAATAGCTATATTCATTTTTGAAAAAAATGCCCGTGGGACCATCAATTACATGAATTCATTCAATTTAACAAACAATTCAGTCCTTGATTTTGAATTGCATTTCTTATTGATATTATTTGTTGAATTCAAAATTAAAGAGTTGCTCCCATCATTTTGGTTAACAACCCCCTTCTTTTGATTCCAAACACACTTTTTTGATACATTGATCATGAAGTATAACACATGTGGCTAAACAACCTAGTATATTAATTGATTCAAACAAGTATAAAAACTCCAATAAAAATCCAAATCTATTTAAATCCATCGGCCAAAAGGTGCCATTCATCATGGTTTTGCATTTTCGTACAAATGTTAACTGGTTTAATTCCTAAATAATGAGAATTTCTATATCACCTCATGTTAATTAGGCTCATCTTGTTGTTACCAGGACTATTTTTCATGCAATAACCTTGAAATTAACATTTGTTTCTTTCTTAATAACTATATTCATTTTGAAAAAAATGCCCGTGGACCATCAATTACATGAATTCATTCAATTTAACAAACAAATTCAGTCCTTGATTTTGAATTGCATTTCTTATTGATATTATTTGTTCAATTCAAAATTAGAGAGTTGCTCCCTACCATTTCTAGTTAACAAGTTTCTTCTTTTTGATTCCAAACACACTGTTTGACACATTGATCATGAAATATAACACATGTGGCTAAACAACCTAGTATATTAATTGATTCAAACAAGTATAAAACTCCAATAAAAAATCCAAATCTATTTAAATCCGTCGGCAAAAAGGTGCCATTAATCATGGGTTTGCATTTTGTACAAATGTTAACTGGTTTTAATTCCTAAATAATGAGAATTTCTAATCACCTCATGTTAATTAGGCTCCTCTTGTTGTTACAAGGACTATTTTTTCATGCAATAACCTTGAAATTAACATTTTTTTTCTTTTTTAATAACTATATTCATTTTGAAAAAAAAATGCCCTGTGGACCATCAATTACATGAATTCATTCAATTTAACAAACAATTCAGTCCTTGATTTTGAATTGCATTTCTTATTGATATTATTTGTTGAATTCAAAATTAAAGAGTTGCTCCCATCATTTTTGGTTAACAACCCTCTTCTTTTGATTCCAAACACACTTTTTGATACATTGATCATGAAGTATAACACATGTGGCTAAACAACCTAGTATATTAATTGATTCAAACAAGTATAAACACCAATAAAAATCCAAATCTATTTAAATCCATCGGCCAAAGGTGCCATTATTCATGGGTTTGCATTTCGTACAAATGTTAACTGGTTTAATTCCTAAATAATGAGAATTTCTAATCACCTCATGTTAATTAGGCTCCTCTTGTTGTTACCAGGGTGACTATTTTTCATGCAATAACCTTGAAATTAAACATTTTGTTTCTTTCTTAATAACTATATTCATTTTTGAAAAAAAAATGATGCCCGTGGACCATCAATTACATGAATTCATTCAATTTAAACAAACAATTCAGTCCTTGATTTTGAAATTGCATTTCTTATTGATATTATTTGTTGAATTCAAAATAAAGAGTTGCTCCCCATCATTTTTTGGTTAACAAGCCTCTTCTTTTGATTTCCAAACACACTTTTTTGATACATTGATCATGAAGTATAACACATGTGGCTAAACAACCTAGTATATTAATTGATTCAAACAAGTATAAACACCCAATAAAAATCCAAATCTATTTAAATTCCATCGGCCAAAGGTGCCATTCATCATGGGTTTGCATTTCGTACAAATGTTAAAACTGGTTTTTAATTCCTAAATAATGAGAATTTCTAATCACCTCATGTTAATTAGGCTCCTCTTGTTGTTACCAGGACTATTTTTCATGCAATAACCTTGAAATTAACTTTTGTTTCTTTTTTAATAACTATATTCATTTTGAAAAAAATGCCCGTGGACCATCAATTACATGAATTCATTCAATTTAACAAACAATTCAGTCCTTGATTTTGAATTGCATTTCTTATTGATATTATTTGTTTGAATTCACAAAATTAAAGAGTTTTCTCCCATCATTTTTGGTTAACAAGCCTCTTCTTTTGATTTCCAAACACACTGTTTGATACATTGATCATGAAGTATAACACATGTGGCTAAACAACCTAGTATATTAATTGATTTCAAACAAGTATAAACACCAATAAAAATCCAAATCTATTTAAATTCGTCGGCCAAAGGTGCCATTCATCATGGGTTTGCATTTCGTACAAATGTTAAACTGGTTTAATTCCTAAATTAAATAATGAGAATTTCTAATCACCTCATGTTAATTAGGCTCCTCTTGTTGTTACCAGGACTATTTTTTCATGCAATAACCTTGAAATTAACTTTTTTTTTCTTTTTTTAATAACTATATTCATTTTGAAAAAAAATATGCCCGTGGACCATCAATTACATGAATTCATTCAATTTAACAAACAATTCAGTCCTTGATTTTGAATTGCATTTCTTATTGATATTATTTGTTGAATTCAAAATTAAAGAGTTTGCTCCCATCATTTTTGGTTAACAAGCCTCTTCTTTTTGATTCCAAACACACTTTTTGATACATTGATCATGAAGTATAACACATGTGGCTAAACAACCTAGTATATTAATTGATTCAAACAAGTATAAACACCAATAAAAATCCAAATCTATTTAAATCCATCGGCCAAAGGTGCCATTCATCATGGTTTTGCATTTCGGTACAAATGTTAACTGGTTTAATTCCTAAATAATGAGAATTTCTAATCACCTCATGTTAATTAGGCTCATCTTGTTGTTACCAGGACTATTTTTTCATGCAATAACTTGAAATTAACATTTGTTTCTTTCTTAAATAACTATATTCATTTTGAAAAAAATGCCCGTGGACCATCAATTACATGAATTCATTCAATTTAAACAAACAATTCAGTCCTTGATTTTGAATTGCATTTCTTATTGATATTTATTTGTTGAATTCAAAATCAGAGAGTTTCTCCTATCCATTTCTAGTTAGCAAGTTTTCCTCTTTTGATTTCAAACACACTGTTTGACACATTGATCATGAAATATAAACACATGTGGCTAAACAACCTAGTATATTAATTGATTCAAACAAGTATAAACTCCAATAAAAATCCAAATCTATTTAAATCCATCGGCCAAAGGTGCCATTCATCATGGTTTGCATTTCGTACAAATGTTAACTGGTTTAATTCCTAAATAATGAGAATTTCTAATCACCTCATGTTAATTAGGCTCCTCTTGTTGTTACCAGGACTATTTTTCATGCAATAACCTTGAAATTAACTTTTGTTTTTCTTTTTTAATAACTATATTTCATTTTGAAAAAAATGCCCGTGGACCATCAATTACATGAATTCATTCAATTTAACAAACAATTTCAGTCCTTGATTTTGAATTGCATTTCTTATTGATATTATTTGTTGAATTCAAAATTAAAGAGGTTGCTCCCATCATTTTTGGTTAACAACCCTTCTTCTTTTGATTCCAAACACACTTTTTGATACATTGATCATGAAGTATAACACACATGTGGCTAAACAACCTAGTATATTAATTGATTCAAACAAGTATAAACACAATAAAAATCCAAATCTATTTAAATCCATCCAGGCAAAGGTGCCATTCATCATGGTTTGCATTTCGTACAAATGTTAACTGGTTTAATTCCTAAATAATGAGAATTTCTAATCACCTCATGTTAATTAGGCTCATCTTGTTGTTACCACGACTATTTTTCATGCAATAACCTTGAAATTAACATTTGTTTCTTTCTTAATAACTATATTCATTTTGAAAAAAAATGCCCCGTGGACCATCAATTACATGAATTCATTCAATTTAACAAACAATTCAGTCCTTGATTTTGAATTGCATTTCTTATTGATATTATTTGTTGAATTCAAAATCAGAGAGTTTCTCCTACCATTTCTAGTTAGCAAGTTTCCCACTTTTGATTCCAAACACACTGTTTTGACACATTGATCATGAAATATAACACATGTGGCTAAACAACCTAGTATATTAATTGATTCAAACAAGTATAAACTCCAATAAAAATCCAAATCTATTTAAATTCGTCGGCCAAAGGTGCCATTCATCATGGTTTTGCATTTCGTACAAATGTTAACTGGTTTAATTCCTAAATAATGAGAATTTCTAATCACCTCATGTTAAATTAGGCTCCTCTTGTTGTTACCAAGGGACTATTTTTCATGCAATAACCTTGAAATTAACTTTTGTTTTTCTTTTTTAATAGCTATATTCATTTTGAAAAAAATGCCCTGTGGACCATCAATTACATGAATTCATTCAATTTAACAAACAATTTCAGTCCTTGATTTTGAATTGCATTTCTTATTGATATTATTTGTTGAATTCAAAATTAAAGAGTTGCTCCCATCATTTTTGGTTAACAACCCCTCTTCTTTTGATTCCAAACACACTTTTTGATACATTGATCATGAAGTATAACACATGTGGCTAAACAACCTAGTATATTAATTGATTCAAACAAGTATAAAACACCAATAAAAATCCAAATCTATTTAAATCCATCGGCCAAAGGTGCCATTCATCATGGGTTTGCATTTCGTACAAATGTTAAACTGGTTTAATTCCTAAATTAATGAGAATTTCTAATCACCTCATGTTAATTAGGCTCATCTTGTTGTTACCAAGGACTATTTTTCATGCAATAACCTTGAAATTAACCTTTTGTTTCTTTTTTAATAGCTATATTCATTTTGAAAAAAATGCCCTGTGGACTACCATCAATTACATGAATTCATTCAATTTAACAAACAATTCAGTCCTTGATTTTGAATTGCATTTCTTATTGATATTATTTGTTGAATTCAAAATTAAAGAGTTGCTCCCATCATTTTTGGTTAACAACCCCCTTCTTTTGATTCCAAACACACTTTTTGATACATTGATCATGAAGTATAACACATGTGGCTAAACAACCTAGTATATTAATTGATTCAAACAAGTATAAACACCAATAAAAATCCAAATCTATTTAAATCCATCGGCCAAAGGTGCCATTCATCATGGTTTGCATTTCGTACAAATGTTAACTGGTTTAATTACTAAATCATGAGAATTTCTAATCACCTCATGTTAATTAGGCTCCTCTCATCTTGTTGTTACCACGGACTATTTTTCATGCAATAACCTTGAAATTAACATTTGTTTCTTTTTTAATAACTATATTCATTTTGAAAAAAAATGCCCGTGGACCATCAATTACATGAATTCATTCAATTTAACAAACAATTCAGTCCTTGATTTTGAATTGCATTTCTTATTGATATATTATTTGTTCAATTCAAAATTAGAGAGTTTCTCCTACCATTTCTAGTTAGCAAGTTTCCACTTTTGATTTCAAACACACTGTTTGACACATTGATCATGAAATATAACACATGTGACTAAACAACCTAGTATATTTATTGATTCAAACAAGTATAAAAACTCCAATAAAAAATCCAAATCTATTTAAATTCATCGGGCAAAGGTGCCATTCATCATGGTTTGCATTTCGTACAAATGTTAATTGGTTTAATTCCTAAATAATGAGAATTTCTAATCACCTCATGTTAATTAGGCTCCTCTTGTTGTTATAAGGACTATTTTTCATGCAATAACCTTCAAATTAACTTTTGTTTCTTTTTTAATAGCTATTTTCATTTTGAAAGAAATGCCTGTGGACCATCAATTACATGAATTCATTCAATTTAACAAACAATTCAGTCCTTGATTTTGAATTGCATTTCTTATTGATATTATTTGTTGAATTCAAAATTAAAGAGTTGCTCCCACCATTTTTGGTTAACAACCCCCTTCTTTTGATTCCAAACACACTTTTTGATACATTGATCATGAAGTATAACACATGTGGCTCAACAACCTAGTATATTAATTGATTCAAACAAGTATAAACAAAAAATAAAAAAATCCAAATCTATTTAAATCCATCTGCTAAAGGTGCCATTCATCATGGTTTGCATTTCGTACAAATGCTTAACTGGTTTAATTACTACATAATGAGAATTTCTAATCACCTCATGTTAATTAGGCTCATCTAGTTGTTACCACGACTATTTTTCATGCAATAACCTTTGAAATTAACATTTTTTTCTTTCATAATAACTATATTGATTTTGAAAAAAAAATGCCCGTGGACCATCAATTAGATGAATTCATTCAATTTAACAAAATAATTCAGTCCTTGATTTTGAATTGCATTTCTTATTGATATTATTTTTGACTTCAAAATCAGAGAGTTTTCTCCCAATCATTTTCTATTTAGCAAGTTTCCTCTTTTGATTTCAAAACACACTGTTTGACACATTGATCATGAAATATATAACACATGTGGCTAAACAGCCTAGTATATTAAACTTGATTCAAACAAGTATAAACACCAATAAAAATGCAAATCTATTTAAATTCATCGGCCAAAGCTGCCATTCATCATGGATTTGCATTTCGTACAAATGTTAACTCGTTTAATTCCTAAATAATGAGAATTTCTAATTACGTCATGTTAATTAGGCTCCTCTTGTTGTTACAAGGACTATTTTTCATGCAATAACCTTGAAATTTAACTTTTGTTTCTTTTTAAATAGCTATATTCATTTTGAAAAAAAATTGCCCGTGGACCACCAATTACATGAATTCATTCAATTTAACAAACAATTCAGTCCTTGATTTTGAATTGGATTTCTTATTGATATTATTTGTTGAATTCAAAATTAAAGAGTTGCTCCCATCATTTTTTGGTTAACAACCCTCTTCTTTTGATTCCAAACACACTTTTTGATACATTGATCATGAAGTATAACACATGTGGCTAAACAACCTAGTATATTAATAGATTCAAACAAGTATAAACACCAATAAAAATCCAAATCTATTTAAATCCCATCGGCCAAAGGTGCCATTCATCTGGTTTGCATTTCGTACAAATGTTAACTGGTTTAATTCCTAAATAATGAGAATTTCTAATCACCTCATGTTAATTAGGCTCATCTTGTTGTTACCACGGACTATTTTTCATGCAATAACCTTGAAATTAACATTTGTTTCTTTCTGAATAACTATATTCATTTTGAAAAAAATGCTCGTGGACCATCAATCACATGAATTCATTCAATTTAACAAATAAAAAAAAAAAAAAAACAATTCATCAGGTCCTTGATTTTGAATTGCATTTCTTATTGATATTATTTGTTCAATTCAAAATCAAAGAGTTTCTCCTAACCATTTCTAGTTAGCAAGTTTCCTCTTTTGATTTCAAACACACTTGTTTGACACATTGATCATGAAATATAACACATGTGGCTAAACAACCTAGTATATTAATTGATTCAAACAAGTATAAAACTCCAATAAAAATCCAAATCTATTTAAATTTTCGTCGGCCAAAGGTGCCATTAATCATGATTTGCATTTCGTACAAATGTTAACTGGTTTAATTCCTAAATAATGAGAATTTCTAATCACCTCATGTTAATTAGGCTCCTCTTGTTGTTACAAGGACTATTTTTCATGCAATAACCTTGAAATTAAGTTTTTTTTTCTTTTTTAATAGCTATAATTCATTTTGAAAAAAATGCCCGTGGACCATCAATTACATGAATTCATTCAATTTAAGGCAAACAATTCAGTCCTTTTGATTTTGAATTGCATTTCTTATTGATATTATTTGTTGAATTCAAAATTAAAGAGTTGCTCCCATCATTTTTGGTTAACAACCCCCTTCTTTTGATTCCAAACACACTTTTTGATACATTGGATCATGAAGTATAAACACATGTGGGCTAAACAACCTAGTATAAATAATTGATTCAAACAAGTATAAAACACCAATAAAAATCCAAATCTATTTAAATCCATCGGCCAAAGGTGCCATTCAATCATGGTTTGCATTTTTGTACAAATGTATTAACTGGTTTAATTACTAAATAAATGAGAATTTTCTAATCACCATCAATGTTAATTAGGCTCATCTTGTTGTTACCACAACTATTTTTCATGCAATAACCTTGAAATTAACATTTGTTTCTTTCTTAATAACTATATTCAATTTTGAAAAAATGCCCGTGGACCATCAATTACATGAATTCATTCAATTTAACAAACAATTCAGTCCTTGATTTTGAATTGCATTTCCTTATTGATATTATTTGTTCAAAATTCAAAAAAAATCAGAGAGTTTCTCTTACCATTTCTACGTTAGGAAGTTTCCTGTTTTGATTTAAACACCACTGTTTGACACATTGAGATCATGAAATATAACACATGTGGCTAAACCTAACCTAGTATAGGTTAAATTGATTGCAAACAAGTGTAAACTCCAATTAAAAAATCCAAATCTATTTAA